>JAHREE010000207.1:2811624-2856624 GCA_033628505.1 Tringa tobata
CTGCGTTGAGGCCGGTGAAGTTTAATTTTTCGGCTCCTGAGGGTTCCATGAAGGGAGAGGGAGAGGCAGAGGCGGGGCAGGGGGACACCCGCCGGCCTGGCAGCATGGGGGACAGGGGCATTTCGCGGGAACCCCAAAGTTCAGGGTGCGAACAGAAGCTGGAACACGGGAAATTCCGTCTGAACATGAGGAGAAACTTCATGATGAAGTTTCTAGATGAACTCCAGAGGTCCCTTCCAACCCCTACCATTCTGTGATTCTGTGATCATCTCGTCCAACCCCCCTGCCAAAGCAGGTCCACCCAGAGCAGGTTGCACAGGAACGTGTCCAGGTGGGTTTGAACGTCTCCAGAGAAGGAGACTCCACCACCCCTCTGGGCATCCTCTTCCAGGGCTGTGCCACCATCACAGGAAAGAAGTTTCTCCTCATGTTCAGATGGAACTTCTTATGTTCCAGTTTGTGCCCGTTACCTCTTGTCCTGTCCCTGGGCACCACTGAAAAAAGACTGGCCCCATTCTCCTGACACCCACCCTTTAAGTATTGATAGGCGTTGATCAGATCCCCCCTCAGCCTTCTCTTCTCCAGACTAAAAAGACCCAAATCCCTTAGCCTCTCCTTGTAAGAGAGATGCTCCAGGACCCTCATCATCTTTGTGATCCTCTGCTGTCCCCTCTCCAGCAGTTCCCTGTCCTTCTGGAACTGGGGAGCCCAGAACTGGACCCAGTGCTCCAGATGGGGCCTCACCAGGGCAGAGTAGAGGGGCAGATTAACCTCCCTTGACCTGCTGGTCACACTCTTCCTGATGCGCCCCAGGATGCCATTGGCCTTCTTGGCCACAAGGGCACATTGCTGGCTCATGGTCATCTTGTTGTCCACAAGGACACCCAGGTCTTTTTCATGATGATCTCTGAAGGTCCCTTCCAGCCCCTACCATTCTGTGATTCTGTGAATTTGCAAACACCCAAAAGCAATTGCCCTCAGATAGCTGGCAGATGCCTGCTATTTTTTAAGTTGATCTAGATTAGGCTCCCCCCCACCTCTTTGGATGGCAAGGACTAGCTGTCACCTATGTTGGATGTCAGCGGATACTTGCATGATCACCAGGAACAAATAAAAGCACTGTGAATTGACAATGATTGTTTCCTGCCATTAAAGGGAGACAGGTTTTGTGAGCCAGAGGTATTGCCACATGGAAATGGACATTCTGTAAGTCCAGGATAATGAACAGGTCTACAGGACCTCACAGGGGAAAGATCAATACGCAAGTCACCACAGAAAAACTGGTTTGGAAGACAGATGTGCTCATAGACCTACTGTAGGAGATGTTACCTCTTGATACCCCTCTGAAATCAGATGCTGTGGGAAGCAAAAGGCCTAACACCATCACAAATATGGAAGACTTCCCACAAAAGGAGAAAAGAGGACAATGCATTTCTTTCTCAATGTCTATTCAAGGTGGAGGAAACATCCAATAAAAAATAATAAAGGATCTACCAGGAAAAATTTTCATTCAAAGAATTTTCCACCAAAAGAAATGGCAAAATATGTCCAAAGTGCAGAACGCAAGATTAAACAAGAGATACGTGGCAAAAGCTTTACTTGGTAATTTTTACTTCTCTTGAATAATGTAAGTTGCTGGGGTCACCTTTCCAACAGCAGATTTCGGGTTTCTTAGCCACAGTCAGTTATGTGTACATGTTTGTAAATTCCATTTGTATAGACAAATACAAGATCTAGCATATATAGTAAAAGGTTTATTATTAGCAGACTTGTAAATGCCAGAGCATGGGACAATCATTAAGATCACAAACGCCTTTAGAGTCTTGATTTCTTACTGAGTCTCATGTATTCTGTAAACCATTGTTTTATTTATTATTACTTTAAAGTTTTAAGAAAACAATACTTCACTATTACCTGTGTGCGAAGAGCCTTTGAACCAGACAGCTTTCTGAGAAGAAGAAAATGACAGTTTTTTAATAAATCAATGGCCAAGAGAATGAAAAAAATGGAATATGTATTATTTTAAAGCATGCAGTATTGCTAACTTTAAATATAAGTTTAAAACTTGCAGTTGAGTACAGTTGCTGGAAATCTATCATGAGCTCAGCTTCTTGGTGGCTAACTGCCTTTTTGTATCAGTATTTTCATAAAATGGTAAAGGCTCTTCAGGGTGGAGACTTTGATTGTGTGGCATCTATCATCATTCAGTTCTACCTCTTGGTTATCATGTAATCCTGTTTTACATTTTTTAAAGAAAATCCTTAAAATTTATATAAAAGTTTTTTAATGTAAAATTGAGACTTCGGCATATGATACTTAGCAAATGCGACTGCGTTTTGAAAATAATGTTTCCTTGTCTCTTTAGAAATCCTGAAAGGTCACAGAATAAACTTGCTTTTGATCCACGTTTCGCTAGTGAGGCGTCTCAGGCAGGTGCTATTTTGCTATATGAAAAAAGCTTTTCATTTCAGGAAATAAATATTTTTGCATTCAATATTAAGTACTGGCAAAATAACATTTGTCACTTAAATATCACGATAACATACATTTATGATAATGAGTAAATATAACACCATTCGGAAATAAACTTTCTGTATCATCGTTTCTTTTTTGCATCTTTTTGCATTTATAACAAGTGGCAGAGATCCAGAACCTCTTATTTATGGATCCTGTGAACTCCTGGTTTAACTAAGAATGAGCTGGCCTGGAAACTGTTTTGCATTTGTTGCATGTACCTGCTACAGGTGCAGAACCTGTCTGTAACTAGTTCTGCCTGATGTCTCCAGAGGGCATTTTATAATAATTTATACTTTCCCTACTGTTCTACTTCTGCTGTAAACATTCAAGGTTAAGTGCTCCCTCCCTCCTAATCCTGTTTATGTATCCAGTCTGGGCTAGGATAAGGGGGGAATATGAAAGGCAGATTGAAGTTAATTCATTCTTCACTATGCTTCTTGGAGCCAAATTATAAAATCAGTTATAACGGAGTAAATCTGTGGAAGTGATACAAAAATCAGTTGAATATAAAAAGAAGAAATGAGTTTCAGTAAGCCTCACATGATGTTACATGATACAAAATTTACATTACTTTTATACTAGGTATTTTCTTACCTCATCCTTCAAACCGCCTTGCATTTCCATTTTAATTGTGGAACTTTTTTCATCAGTGATGATCCAGCTCAGTATCTTTCTTCAAATTTTCAGTCCAAGACACCTAGAGGCTTAAAAAAAAATAAAATAAAAAATCACTGGCAAAAACTGAGGCACAGCAACACAGAAAGAATCCTGTTGTCTTTATGCAAAGAGCTGAAGGCAGCAAGGAAGTCTAAGCTAAATAAATTCTTACACTGTCAGTGGGAGAGTAGAACAAATACAAAATAGAGGGAGCTGAAACAGCTGCAGTTACCAGTATTAATAATTTTAATAGCAGTGCCTTCATAACGTCAATCCATATCAGGAGGATGTAAACAAAAAGTTGTCTTGCTGTGAAAAAGAACAAAAAATCGGAGATACTGTTTTCTCAGAGAGTATCCTTGTTTTAAAAGATTACTTCAGACAATGAAGCCGCATGCAATTCAGGTATACACCAAAATCAATGAGTTTAAAAACACCAATAAGAAGTAAAAATAATCACGTAAAATATTACTATACTATAAAAACAAACTGGAGTGCAATAGGTACTGCAAACAAAACGCTTCTCATATTTAAAAGAAATGTCTGTTGTCTACGTAACTACAAGAAGGAAAATTCTATTTCTACACATTTCATTTTTAATATTCACAGCATTCAGTGTTTGTCAATTAATTGTGCTCCCAGCTGTTACATTTCTTTCAGACCTTCCTTCAAGGTCTTCTCTTTGGTAAATGTCAGCTCTCTGCAGCTCTGCAGGATTTATGCGACTGCTAAATCTCTGCTCCTCCTTTTCTAGTCCGTCCTTACCAAACTGTGGGTCCCGCAGCACCGGCTTCACACCAGCTGTGTGCCACCCTCACCTGTCTTCCACCCAGTTTTCCTTTTAGAATAAAATACCAGAAATACCTTCTCCAATTAAATCAGCAAAATAATGGATATTTTGCTGATTTTGCTAGAGTTACATCTTCTAGCCAATAACAGGTCTGGCTGAAAAGGCTTTTTTCCCAATTCGCCTGGCAACAGATAAGGCAAAAGAAATCCAAGCAAATCCTGGAGTACTTAAATCAAATCAGTTTAGAAACAAAGGTACACTGTGGTGAATTCTGATACAAATTTCAGTCATGCCTTCATTTATGATATTAATTGCTGATTGTGGATAAACAAAAGGAGAAAATTAAAAATACAATGCTCATTATTTTACTGAGCTTTCACAATGACTCTTCAGTGAGAACCATCCAGTAATTTTTCACAGTATCTCTTCAGTTATGTTAACTTCTAACTTAAAATGACTTCAATAATCATTTAAAAATCCCATGCTTTTTAATTTCTAGTTAGCTTCTGAGATGGTCTTTCTTGTCCCCTTAATGTATCTAAACTCAATGCAAGATTTTTATTTGTAACTGGAGAAAAAAAGCCTGTGGACTCAAAAATTTTGAGCTGGATTACCAACTTCTGATCTTCTCTTAAAATCAGAGAGCATCCAATAAAATATTTCCATGATCTGTGGTGCAAAATCAGCAGCAAAGTACACCAGCACTTTGGAAGACGCAATTTTTTGAGTGTTCTCTGTGGGTTTATTTTAGCAAATTCCACACTATTGATTTTTCAAACAAATAAATACAGCTGCTTTAACTACTCTTTGAAACGGAAAGAAAATGCGCCCATGGATTAATTATAAATTTTGTGTTGTTTCAGAGCTTCTGAAAAGGTCATGGAGGGACGAACAAGGCCCAAGTGTAAACTTGAGTATCCAGTTGTGATTGCTGGTGTCAGATACACTGGATCTGATTTCCTTCTTGCAGTTTCTGTTACAATAGTGACCAAAAGCTTCAAGTAGGATTAGGGGGTCTTTGTTCTGAGAGCTATAGAGAAATAGATGAAGAAAAAAGGTCCCAGATGATAAGTGACAAAATACTTAGTGTCTTGTATAGCATATCCTTCAAAAGTCAGAAATTACTTAAAATCTCCTCTTTCTCTGATATCTCTTCATGTCTGCCCCAGCCATCAGCTCAGGCTCATAGCAAAAAGGTTTCTTATTTGCCTCAGACCTGCTTCTGAAACCTTTTTCTCTCAGTCATTTTAGACAGGCAGATCTGGCTCCTGTTAAAATCTAGACATCATCGCTTTGTATACTGATTTCACCCCAAGCAGCAGTTTGAATTTTACAGATTTTCCCTGTATGGCATCTATTATCCATATAGGAAACAGAATTTTATGCATTCTTGGCCTCACGACTGCTACCACACCCTTTTTCTGGTGTTGGGAATGGCAGCTACTCTCAGATTAACTCAGCATGAGCTGAAGAGATCATTTTCCCAGTTCGTCACTTTCAATGTCTTCTTTCTATGTCCTTCCTCTTGCTTCTTCCCTAGTACTGCATGGAACAGCAACCTTTTCCCAGTCAGCTCACTATTTCTCACCAACCAACAGATAATTCAAGTGGGTTCTGTCTGCTTGTATAATTTGCAAACATTTTCTCCCATTCCTTGAGAAATTCCCCATGAATGGGAAAAAAAAAAAAAAAAGATTTATTGCTCTTTTTCAGAAGTGTTAGCTTCCTTCCACAATGCAAACTGAAACCAGGGTTGCCCAAGAGCATAGTACTGGATGAAGAACACCACTTGTGGTCTCCAAAGTACCATGAGAAAGACTGATCAGTCTACAAACATGAGTTACTTGCAGCTTGCAATGTCCCTATCCAGTTTTAACATCTAAATCTGGAAAAATTGGTAGTCAAAAACAGTATTTATGAAAGTAGATAATGTTGTTGTGGAGAACCTTAAGACTGAACAGAAATACGTACTTCATATAGCAGACAAAATAGGTTATCCACCAAAACTGGCAGTGATCATATGTATTTTTAGTGTGTTGGTAAGAAATAATGTATAAGGTCTGAAATACATAGAGATTGAAGTCACCAGGATGTAGTTTCTTGCACTACAGAGGCATGGAGTCATAGTCCATGATGTTAGTGAATATAATTGTATCACCAAAATTACAGGTACAAGATGCAACAACCCAACAGACAAAACAAGATTGAAACAAACAGCAAGGGAAGAGAAATAAAGTGTTCCTTGAATTTTTTTTGTAGACTGTATGTACAACTGTTAGGACAATAGGACAGTCAGCTCTGGTTTGCCATTTAACAATCTTTTGGTAAAAAGAAAGATTTTTGTAAGTCCAAATTAACTTTCTATTAAAGGAATCTGAAGGATTCCATGTCTTATACAGATTTCAGGGAAATTTATAAAATTCATTTTTGAAGGCTGCTAATACGGAAAAGAAAGGAAAGACAAAGAGGTAAATGTGCATTGCATCTTTGAGTCAGAAGGTTGCTGGCAAGAGGAAAGCAGGGGAAGAGTCAAGGAAGAAGCTCATCAGAAAACCGTGAATCTTAGGGAATTTTTCTACTCTCGTAAATTTCCTATTAAAAAAAATGAAAAAGTAGCAACCCTTTTTGTGAATTCTATCACTATCACAAGACAGACTATTTTCTCTTGAAGCTGAAAATGGACTTTTGTTTGGGGATTATATACTTTTTTCCTAGCTTCTTGATTTTTATTTTTTTTTGGCTTTCTACAAATTCCATTTAAAACAAACAAGGACACGAGTGGTCAGTTTTCACTCCATAACAGAGGTACTTGAAAATAATTTCACAGACCTCTGGTGCAGTATGGCCACAGAGATTGAAATGATCTGCCCACTAGCAGACACAGTTGGGATTAGGACTGACTCATTCTGTCCTGCCCAGATCATTGGTCTGTCCTTTGTTTCTATGAAATTTACAGATTATTATCCACACTGCTATTAAATATTAATCTTCTAGGAAGCATGTGAAATCTCAAGTTGCATCCAGTTTGCTGTCTTGCAAGAAGCAAGTTAGTTAGTATTTAAAAAAGGAGGAGGATGTGCCCTGCAATTTTATGTCATATTTTCAAGAAAAGAAAGGTAACTTAAGGCCAAAGGCATTGGTGTCTTACACTGGGTTTCCCTTTGTACTGGTAATGTGCAACATGGTCCCTATCAGAAGAGAAAACTGATGTTATTAGAAGATTGCCCTTTGAGGACTGAGCTGAGATGGAATCATCACTGTAGAAAGAAGAAATGTATCCTTGGGCCTCTCTAACAATGAACAATTTGGGTGCGGTGGTACATAAAAGGTGGAGTTCAGAATGGGCCTGTGGCCTTAGGCTTCATTTCCACAAAGCATTCAGCAGATGCCTCAACCCTACTAGGGTCTCTGAAATGTCAATGGAAACATTTATTTTTTCCTTTAGCGCTACCGGAGAGAATGAACTATGGAAAGAGAGAAAAATAACTTGTGAGGTGAATGGGGTTCATGTGGCTGATTTGAAATTCCATTTCTCCTCAGTCATCCTGGTCAGCTCCTTGCCTTCCTACAGCAAGGAGCCTTTGTGCTAATGTCTTCCCTCCCTTGCAGCGGATACAGCGTGAAAGGATTTTGGCAGAGAGCTCAGGCAGGAGCACAATTGAGGATGGTGAGAAACAGGGCCTGTCGTGTGACCTGCCTGTACGGGGACTTGTGGAAGGCTGACTTTAATTCAGTTACCTTTGTTCAGTCTGTGTGGATATATAAATGCATACAAATGTCTGATGTACTGTGACTGGGATTCCTGTTCCATCTATGAACTTTGGAAAGTTTGCCTTTGTTGCGTGCTGTGGAATGTAATCCAAAAAGAAGAAATCAGCTGAAGGGGCCCTCTATCACCAGCAGTTTTTCTGGGGCCAGGAGAGTTACAATAACTACGAGTGCCTCAGCGTGCTGGCGTCTCTTATTATTCACTTACCTGTTAAGACCACTTCACCCTCACTATCGGTCAGAGCATGACTAAAAGTCTAGATAGACTTTTAGGGGAAATCCAAATTCTCAGTATCGGAGAACTGACTAGATGAGATATGTTATCAGCTGTGCAAAGCTCCTGAGGCACGAGCCTGAGACACAGGGCCTCAGACACAAGGTTGACTCGGGAATGTGCAAATGGTGGACTGAAAATTCGTACATACTCAGAAGCAGGTTAAGTGACACATCCAGCCTCATTCATTCTCTACTTTTACCAAGTAAATTTGTGGTTGGAGCTGGAAGTTGTCTACAGCAGTAAAAGCATAGGACCAGAGCTGAAGAGTAATGAACGCTAAGAAAATCTGTGGGCAATCCAGTGACAAATCCCACTTTGCCTTAGTCCTAGTCTTGCATCTTGTCCAGAAAATCATCTGTCTGACAACTTGCTCCAGGCTTACTCACCTCGCTGGAAAATATGGAACATCCTAAGGCAGAAATTGGCCTCCATCCACCACGTTGTGTTGCTGATCTGTGAAACATAAGGGTTTTCAGAATGATAGACAACAGATTTTTGGGGTGATCTCCATACAACACAGAAAGCAGTTTCGGCACTAGATCACCATTCTCTGTATCGTATCAATTACAAAATGTGTCTGGCCCAAGCAGGCTTCTGAAAGCCAGTTAGTAAAGCGATGTTTTCCTCAGTGCTTCAGAAAGTTTATGTTCCATCACAGAGTGAAGATCCTGAGGTTTCTTCCCTTGCTGGGGGAGTAAATTTGGGGAGCCTCCCATGATGCAAAGAGCAGGTTCACTGAGGAGAGAAGAAGAAGCTTTGTGGTTAGATTCTATCAAGATACAGCATGGTAATTCTGAATGCTTTCTTTCAGTCTTTCTGCTTATGAGATAGAGTTAGGAAAAAAGTCTAGGCAAAATGTGATCTTTTGGGCACCTAACAGGTCCCAAGCCTGGTACACATCAAGAAAATACTTACTTTTCACAGCATAGCCCATCCCTAGTACATGATGGGCGCAGGCACTTTCAGAAAGAGAAGACACTCCTTTTGCATTCAGAACATGTATAACTGAGATGAAAGAACCATGAACAAACTCTCTTGTAACAGTGTTTTACATGTATCTGTACACATGCTAGCTAAGAAACTTAGCTAACTAAAATGACCATTTCTTTCTAGTATTACAAGTTGTAAAGTTTTGACTCTAACTTGATGAAATGAGAAGGTCTTCATCAAATGCCTTCAAATGAATAGGTCTTCCATTTATAACTGCCTCTCCCATATCAAACCCACTAGGAGAGAAAAAACAGCAATTATTTATAATAACTTTATTGGGTATAATTTCCATCTGTCTTTGAAAGCTCCGCCTGCTGTTTTCAGGCTGTGCCTGTTAAACAGAAGTGCTTACACTTGACCTTGCTCTTGATCCACTCTTTGTGCGCAGCAGTGCCTTTCTTCTTCTGAAAGATAGGTACAATTTGTGTCCACATAAATTATACTGTACTTGCTATTAACAGTCTTTTATCTGGTAATTTACTTACACTGATTGTGTTGAAGACTGTTCTATGAGCTGTTGATAATGCAGGTCTATGATTTGGATGTAATATGTCATTCTTAATTTAGGACAAGACTGAAAGGAGGTGACAGCTTGCTATAACACATGCAAAAAATCAGGTCCTGGCCACATGCAGTCAGGAAAGGATCCATGGTTGTATTTACAGCTGGAAACATGTTCAGCCTTGGCATCTTGGCTAAATTCCAGCTTCAGTAATTATTCTGTCTAAATCTTCCTGCATTTCCAAATGGGTGATTATGGTATTTTCATTTATTCCATGCCTTAGATGCATGGAGCACGTTAGAATGGATAAACTCCATCCTATATTGCATTGGAGAAGTAACAAACAGGGAAAATTATCCATACATCCTCCTCTTAACAAATAGTTAAAGCTGGGGCAGACTCATGTGATTTAGCTTGTCCAGTCAGCCACAAGACTAGAAATGCAACAGTACCATTTGACCAAAAGATTGGGGGTCATGAAATCATGATCTGGATTAAACGTGCTGTACATTTAGGGTAAATGCTGCCTATTAGTAGATTAGAATACTGCAGGGCTGCACCCTCTCAAAGAAGGGAGGGAAGAAGAGAAGCATCTAGCCTTCCATTCATGCAATCCCATCTCTTAACAACAGGTTCCAAGCGACTGATGATTTGACATTGAATAAACCTCACAGCATGTTTATGATGGTAGTATCACATCTCTTTTTCATGCAAGGACCCAAAGGAAAGTACAGATAACAAGAATATATAGTACATAAATGACAAAAGGTAGGAAGAACCCAAATATATTAGGTACATTCTCTGCCTTCGTGTCTGTTTCTGCACAGTGCTGAGATCTTCCTTGAAGGTGCTCAGAGCTTTCACTGATTTAAGAAAAGAGATGAGGAATGCTCCTTTTGCATAGTCTGGCTACTCTGAGCTCCCATCACTGAATTTCATTTGCTCAAAGATTAAAGTTTCTCCCTGTCACTAAGGGAAACCTTTAAGATGTTAAAGGCAGATTTCTTCCGGGAAGTGTAAACATCTCACACTTTTGTAAACTAAGGTTTTATTTTACTCAAATTAGAGGGTTTTTATCAAATTAATGCAAAAAAATACTGTAAGTAGCAAAAAAAGAAAAAGGTTTTTATAAACTGCATATTTCTGAATCATTTTATATTATGATAGTAATAATAAAAGCATACTTACAGCCTCTCTCAGTGTTAAGCTTATTCTTATAAAGCCGTATGACAAAAAAAAAAATTGCTTTACATGACCAAAATAAGCCTTATTCTTTATAAAGCCGTTCAGCAAAGAGACATAGCCCCAAAGCACCAGCCTCATCCTGCTGCTACACAGATCTGGCAATCAGTGTTACCCAGTGTCTGGGTCCCAGGAGGCAGCAAACAGCTTTGCAGTGCTGAATTTTGTACTATTATTATTTTCAGGGTTTCAGTGTACTGCAGGCATTTGCTTATGTTCTTCTCATATTTTCCCTGCAAATGAACTTGTTTAAATATCCATTTGCTAAGGAAGGATTTTTTAAAAAATCTTATGACGTTCACAAGCCACTGTGGAAAACACCCTTCTCATATCCCTGCACACAGTATACAAAGCCCACCTGCACACAGATTCCCAGTTCCCTGTATGGCCAGTACATAAAGCAAAGACAAGAAGGAAGAAGCTGGAAGAAAAGTTTGGCTCCTCTTGCCAGCACAGTTCTGCCTCTCCAAATGGAAATACTACCTTAGTCCCCTTCTGGAGCAAGGAAAATAGTGACAGTTTGTGGTACTAAGCTAGGCTGATCAAAAGCATACAGACAAAATTGTTTTGATGGAAAACTGGATTTCAATTAAATCTGTATTTTGAAAGGTCTTTCCCACAGATGAAAGGAAAGAGATGTTGCCTTTTTCTTAGGGCTTTGAGAAAACCAAAAGAAAAATCAATCTGCGTTCAGCCACATTATCAAAGTTTCTGACAAAGAAAAAAATCTGAGTGAGGCAATTCTAGGTTCACTAAGATGTTTCTGAGATAGCACAGCTGTTCCTCTGTCCCACACTGAGTTTTTATTGCAAAGCCACAGTGTAATGTAGCAGATCTTTTAAATGACATTAAAAAAACCCTACTCTTCAAAATAAAAATATGGACAGTCTAGATAAGGTCAAATTCATTTTGTCACTTTCATCAATTCAGGTTCCAGGAGTATGTGGAAAATAAATTTATATTTGTATGATGATGCTGAAATACTCATTGCGTTTGCTCTATTAATTGTGATTGTATAGTTAAGCATACAGTCTTAGCAGTAACAAAATCCTGTTTAAAGCATCTGCCCTAAATATATTTTCAAGTTATAAAAACAAATAGTCCATCTCAGGCCAAAGAATGTATGGCAGGTGATCAATGGATGGTGAAGGTTAAATGAAGTTCTCCTGTCCTTGGTACAGGTACCATCATATATTTCATCTAAGAAAAAACAGATGAGACACTTTAGATCATCATATCTGCAGGGAAACACTAGTCTTGAAAAAATACATTCTGAGCTCAAGAACTACCTTTGCAGCTTATTAACTTCCATAAGTACTTTTCCCTTGTCATTCATGTAAAGGATATTAATTGATTTAAGTTGCTGCTTGAAACCACAAATACTTTGTAAGGGATATATAGATATGTATTTTTATGAACACCCTCTTTGAACCATAACATCTGCTGGGGCTTTGAAGCATCCCAATACCATTATCAGCTGTTATATTCAATCAGCCACCACATTATTTATCTCAGTCAGTGATTATTTATTTTTGGTTCAGAGAGTTTGTCCAAAGATGGATTAAATTTAAATATTAACAGTGTCAATGAGTAGCTAAGAACAATAAAAATTTCCTTTCTGTCATAAATCAAAAATATTTCCACAGGCATTCATTATTTTCAATAGTAAAAGGGATTGGTGTGTAGCTTTTTCAATGTTTCATGAAACTAGATAACATTTACTTATTCCAGATGTTGCCTGCTATTAAAAATCAGAAACAAAGCAACATTATGAGATTATTATTTTATTTCTGCAACATCTTGCACTAGATATTATGCTTGCCTCTGTTTCAAATAATGTAATTAGTTCTCTGATATCAAATTGTGATGTAAGCTGAAACTGTGTAACTATGTAACTATTTTTATTATTACTACTATCATAATTTAATGTTAGTGCATCACTCTGAATCTGACTCAATATAAAGCCATATGCAAAAGGCAATAAGCTGCATACAAACAGGAGAAAACCTATTAACATTACAAAACTTTTCGAGGTGTGCCTTCTTTAAATGACACAGTTGTTGAACACATTCTTTGATGCTACAACACATCTAGTCATTTTTTTTTTTTGCCACCTGGCCACTCCTCCAGGTATCCAGCATGACAAATGCAACAGTTCTCAGAGCTGGAGAGCTGCAGCCTAGTGGAAGAGTGAGATTGCACAGGATTTGGGTAGTGTAGGGCACATCCCTCCTGTCACAACTGCCTCAGTTCTTCCAGGTAGTTCAGGTTCATGGTATTTAGCATTGTTGAGGAAGTTTTCCAGAAGTGATAACCAAGAAATGCCATGGGTCTATGTGCTGTAGCTTCGTTCTGGTGAGGAATTATCAGAGCCCCTTTAGACACTTTTTCAGTTTCCTATGGTCTTCTCCCCGTCCCTTTTGCTTTGGTTGCAATCATTATGTATTACATCCACTGCTTTGAAAAAAGAGTTAGGAGAAAAGAAATTCCTTGATAACTGTATAGTGTAATAAAAGGATCCTGCCCTTTACAAGTCTGAAGGACTTAAAGTGAACTTCCACAGGTAAAGATGGCTTTTGCTATTATTTCAACCTAATGCAGTCTAAAATAGCAGCAGTTCCTTGATCTCTTCTCTTTGTAATCTGCTCTTCTGCCCAATTGCTTTTCCCATTAAGGACATTTTTCTAATAGCAAGTCTAAATGTTTCCTCTCTTAGTTTCAGGCCATTGCTCCTTATTCTACCAGAAAGTATTTATATTCTGTGATCATTTCCCCCTTGAGTCTCTGTGTTTTCTAGGCTGTATAAATATCAGAAGCGACCACACTGCAGGGTGTCACTGCATGTGCTGCAGTACACCAGTCCTCTAGGTGGTTAGCATCATGCAGGGTGGAACACATGCTCCAAGGCAAGCACTATAGGTGTTCCTAGGCTTCTCAGGCTCTTGCTTTCACTGAGTCCTCATAAATGCTTGCACTTTGAGGAGCGGGATCTTTTTATGCTTGCCAGAAAAAAAAAAAAAAAAAGAAAAAAAAAAGGAGAAATAATTCATTCCCTTTCAAAATTGCACAAAGAAAAAAAGAACAAACAAACAAAACAAAACAACACAAAGCTCAACATCTCTCTGTTAGTCTAGTTTAGCAAGACAAAAATAACATGAGCGTTGGACCTCCAAACCCACACTCTTAATGCAGCTCTGATGTCAGTTAGCTACTATGAACACAGATTTTTTTTTCTGTAAACTCCTGACTTAGCTAATGTCAGGCAACTCTGTTAGCTTCTCCACGCCTCTTCATTCCATGCTAACCTTCACCTGTGATGCACCAGTTCCGGTCTCCTAGGTTATATGGGTGGGATGCTCTCCTTCCTCCTGCCCCTGAATTCATTATTAAGTCTCAGGTATCCTTTCTGTCCTCAGTCTGAATCCCAGACTCTCCTATGCTCTCAGTCCAAGTCTGCCCCAAGACCTGCCAGTTTAACCTTTCAGATCCTTAGCCCATTTTATTTCCTCTTTACCATCCTAGTCTAGGCCTTGTTCTTTCTCCCTCTTATTCCACTCAGGCATCTTTCTCCTCTGTACGTGGGACGCCTTGAAGGAGCAAGAGGGGATGTGCTTGATCTCATTTCTGGTACCACAGGGGCATATTAAAATCTTTGGCAAAAATTGCCACTAGATTCCAAAAGACATATTTGGTGTGTCCTCACTTGGAGGTGAGTGGAAAGTTTGATTTGGGCTGTCAGTATCACGATCTTGCATGCAGAATTCCAGCTGTAGGTAGCTCATCTTTAAATTGGTGCTGCTGTCATACTTACTTGTTCAGAAAGAAAGCAGCAGCAATGGTAATCCAAAAAGGTAAATATTTTAGTATGCTGTCTTCTGAAAGACATTTTTTAGAAATTATTTGCCAACTAATTATCCCCTAGATCATATGACTTAATTGCCTATCACTTTATGCATTCGCTTCTACTGAATCATGCAATTGTGCAATGTGCCTGGCACAGCGGTCTATCATATGTATTTTTATCCCATAAGACATTTTCCTCTCTTACTTCCTCTGTGATCTTTGTATTTCTGGAGATGAGTAAGTTCTCTTTTGCAGTTAGAGGTCTGATTTGAGGGGCATTGGACATGTTCAAACATCCATAATCATTGATTTTGTGCTTCATTGTTAAGGGAACATCCTTAACCTGCAGATAAAATTCACCTCCTTTCCCAATAAGCCACTGGGTGCTACATGAGTGGATAAAAAGCTTTATCTTTCACCTGGGGAAGCAGACTTGAGCACTGATCTGGTACTCAGTTGAGTGACATCCCACTTACTTAGAAACTAGTCTTCTCCTTGCTTTTCTGGCCTTGCACATTGCACATGGATTAGACACAAGCACATGTGTACATTCGCTATGCAGAACTTTATCAGGTAGGAGAAAAGAAGAGAAAGGAGGACAGAAAATCCACTCTATCACACCACCAATATACTATTATACTATATACTACCTATATACATTCTGCATCATGCAATGGGCTGATGAGCTGTGTAAACCTCAAGATAAATATGACACACTCTGATCTGATTGTAGATTGTGTATGCATACCTGCCTCTGAGCTGCTCTTTCCAACTCTTGCACTTCAGCATCTTGCAGAAGGGATATTAAGTTCCCATCTTTCCTCTTCCAGAGGCAGACCCCTCCCACTTCAGCTCCACTTTTCAGGAGACTGCTCAGACACCAGACTGCTGAACCATCAATCTGAACACAGAGGGAAAGTTCCTTGTTCCCAGCAGAGCCCGATTTCATTTACAGAAGAAGTGCTGCTCTCCTTGACTTATTTGGGGCAGCTCTCCTTCCTTTGCAATTTTACTATCCTTGGCAAAAAAATCCTTTCACAGCAGATGTTTATGGATTTGTGCTAATGACCCCCTTGGCAGCTTTCTGCAGCCTTGGAAATTGTCAGAGAGGAACCATTGAGGTTCTGGCCAGAAATCAGATGATTGGATAGCAAACAAGAACATTTCGATACAGAGCAAGATAGTTAGAGGCAAAAAAAAAAAAAAAAAAACCAAAAAAAACCCAAAAAAAAGAAAAAAAGAATACCCAGAATCAGGAGCTGGAAGATACCCAGCAGCAATCACCTGCCCAGCCTGAGCCTCAGCAGCGTAGACCAGGAAGCACCTGTGCTGGAGGAGGTGTCAGGAAGCAGACTCCTGAAAACTGAGCTACTAATCAACATCATTAGACAGGCATCCACCCATGCCTTCTAAGATTTGTACAGCTTTCTGTTTAGGTAATAGTCCAAAGAATCGACGAAGATCGAGGATCACAAGACCAGTCTTTTCAAAGCTGTTCCATGAGGTAGCTGGAAATTTGGATTCAGTAGACATCTGAAGTCAATCAAGCTCAATTAACACCTTGGGTAGAAATTAGAGCTTGAGCTTCATGGTAGACATGAGTGTGTGGGCTAAAGAACAGGGAGTAGTCCATAGGATTGAGACTCGCCATTAGACAATATTGTCTCTTTAAACAACGTTAATAATTGCTTGTACTGAATCCATGTTTCAGTTTAGCCCTCTATCTCCTCCTGAATGCAAACATTATAAAATATGTAAATATTAAGGATAATGGTACAGTCTTTGGGTGAGGGAATATTGTTTGGTCCCTAAGGTGATAATTAACTAAGGGCCTAACCAAATGAAGTACATAAGAGTATGGTAAACTGTTAACCTGTCTTTGTCTTCCCCAATTAAAAATTAATACCTTGACCCCTTGTTAAAAGCAATGTTCAAGTGTTGCAGCATTTGTTAGGATATAATTGTCTAAGCTGTTACTATCCAATAGTGCATTAAAGCAGTTTAAAAAAACGTGAATTTCACTACTTTGCCTTCTGAAAGCAAACGAAAGGGCTCTGACTTGTTCACTGCAAAACCATCTGTGACAGTTTAGGTTGTTGTCACCCACCTCATCTACTTCTTACCTGCAGTCCTTTACAGACCTTATAAACATCCTGCAATCATAAACGTACACTGCAAAACACACCCACCCCAAAGCCTGTGCGTAATGTTTATATACATATGTAATATTGTATAAGAACAAAGCTGCTCCAAGGGTCACCTTGTGCACAGTTCACTTCCCTAAACACAAACATCTGGTGCCTCAGATGGCTGAGACCTCTACATGGGGCCAGCAAAAGTGACACAGGACTAAAAGAGACCTGCACCTTTCTGAAGTGGGGTCCAAGGGGGAAACTTGAGGGAGTCTCATCCTCCCTTAGGGATGACACTAAATTCTTCTGTATGGGAAACAGAATCAAGCCTTTCATGTCCCAGTAAAAAGCCATTTCTGGTCACCTTGGCCAGAAGGATGAATTAACACAAACACGTTCACTACCTCTCAGGTTGATCACAGCCAGCTAAGATTTTTCATCTGCTTCCTTTAGGTGTCAGCATTCCAGATAAATTCATTATGACTTCAACCTGTTATTTAGCATTTTTTGAAGCTGCTGCTGCTTCTCAGTTTAGACGTACTGCTGTGTTCACGTGTCAGAGAAATGTGAGGGAAAGGACGTGCTACTGCACGAGGTTCTCACTCAAGAGAGGACCAGAGGAATTAGACAAGTCTTTCTCAGTAGCCTCCTGATTATTTGGAACTCAGCTCTATCATTCAGCTTTGCCCCTCATAAGCTACAGGTCTTGTCACTATTGGTTCAGCTATGTCTTAATTATTGATGGAATTTCCTCTAACCCCCTGGTCTGAAAAGCTGGAGTGTTGTTTTTTTCCACGTAGATGTTTCAAGATAAGTAGCTGTTGAAGATAAAGGCACTGTAAATATGCCCGTTTTGAAGAATATGACGCTGACTGTCATTAACATAATTCAGAAAAAATACACAAACCTCATCTTTAGTAAGATTTTGCAAGATTTCTCCCAAGCTAGCCACCCCAATATAAGAAACCAAAAGGAACTCATCTTTTTCTTTAATAACAAAAGTAGCCTTCATCTTCATTTTCCTGAGATTCTCTTCCTTGTTATATGACAAACAATGGTTCCTACTTACAGGAAACCTCTCAGAGACTCACAGAAATTTTCTTTTTTTAAACATTTACTGACCTATAACAGCTGGTCATGGAATTCTCTGTTTTTCCCTAAGTAAATTCCTGTTGCAGAAGAAATATTTTGACAGCAAAAATCCCCACGGTAGGGATAAATGAGTATTTATGAACATATAAGCTTGCAAAAATAAATCTGTCAAATTATTCATCAACTCATGCAACAGACTCAGTAACTGAATATGGTTTTCTTAAATTCCCTAACGGATTTTTAAGAAAAATATCAGTTCCAGCATATAATGCATATAAGTAGTTGTTCTTAAAGCAATCTGCATAAATTACTTCTAAGGTAGCTAGAGAAAGAAAAGGACTTTTTTTTGCAATGCCAAATTATTTCCAACAAACAACTGCAGTTTGTACCTGCACAACAAAAACTGCAATAATACACAAAAGTAGTATTTTAACTGCATAGGTTAGATTACTTTAACAAAATGTTAAGTGCATGCAAATTCCATTTATCACTTTTGAATAGATTTATATTGCCACGGAAAAGCATTACAGAAATGAATAGTTTTTTTCAGAAATGTAATGAAATGTAGAGCCCAGACAACAGAATACAATAATAAAAATGGAGTTTAGTAGAGGATGGCAGGCTTTCAATTCAACTTCTGAAGAGAGTTCCTGTGAGACTTCATGAGCTACTGAAATATTACTGTGATCTTGCTGAAATTTCAGCTACACGTGTGGTCAGCAATGCCAGAAACTTGCATGTGTCTAGAGCTTTTAACTCACTGCTGGTCTTCTATTAACTCGGCCAGGACTGGAGAGATCTATATTGTAGATGCTTTCTGCTCATCTAGTTGAGTGTAGAGTCAAGACCACACAGGTGCCAAAGGTCAGACATTGCACCCACCCAATTTGTGTCTGTTTCCCACCACTGATGGAGTCAAGAGACTGAGCTGAGATACAGCTGTTTACACCCCGTACATCTACATTTAAGTAAAATGAGTCCTGTGCTATTGTACATCCTCCTTGTGTGGTTTGCTGGAGAAGGAGGAGATAAGCAATGGCAACTGCCCTATTCATGGTCCTGCTCCTTACTGCTGGGCTGTCCTCTGTTACTTTCCTTCAATTTGCATGAAGGAGTCACTGCCGTCAGCGACATTAACATTAGACCCAGGGGAAAAGACCTCAAAAGCTGAGTACCTAAAGTGGGTCCTGATTCCATGCAGACCCACCTGAATAAAGGTGTGATTCTCAGTTATGCTAAGCACCAATGGCTCCGCGTGCCTCCAGAGGAAAGCTGAAATATCCAGCTGTGGAAATTTTGTCCTAAATCCTTCTGGTCTGTGGAATGAGAAAAAAAAATATTTTGTAACCAGTTTATAATGTCTAATACTCTAATTATGCCATCTCTCTTCCAGGAAATTGATAGCTACATCTTACACCACCAGTTTTACCTAAAGAAAGGTATTAGAGCTATCACTTTAATAAGCTTGTGTCTCAGAAAAAAATCTGCCTTCTTTTTTTTTTTCCAAGTTACACTGAAGATTGTTAGTTTGCAGCATCCTGCCAGCCTCTGGGCCTTCCTCAGCAGTTCTTATTTATTTTCCCCATTGACTTCAGTGGGAGTTTTGGGCTGTTCTAAATTAACTGTAAACATTCAGGAAAAAGACCTAGACAGCATTGCGTGTGGCTCAAATGAAGCCATCTGCTCAATGTGCAGCCGTAAGTTAAAAATGAAAATAAAACCAACAACAACAAAACCAGAGTGTTTTAGGAAGTATCAAGAGATGGAATAGAAGACACTTTATAGAAGACATTTATCATATGGTCCTATAAATCAATGGTCGCTCTTCAGTTTTGATCTTGCTTAGTGTCTGTCAGCACTTCTCACAAAACAGAGCAGAAATACAATAAACCAAGAGGACTTACAGGCAGGTGATCAGAGGCCAGGAAATAATTCCACCTGTGGAGAGAGATGAGGTCTGTTTATAAGGTAGATGTATAAGAGGTGACATGATATAATTGTCATAATATCATTATAGTGTATAGCCTGTCAGTTGGTAACTCCTTACGACTAGGTTATGATACAAGATCAAGGAAACACCCCATGAAATAAAAAGAACACGTTTAAAAGGGTTGGCAATGTTTCTATGTTGAATAGCTATTCTTTGGATCTTCAGGTCAGAAAATACTGTTGAAGTAGATGCTTTGTAAAAATCAAAGGGGAATTAGAAATGCAGATAAATGTTAACACTTCCTACTACACTGAAAGGGTTCTTAAGCCTTGGAATGGGCTGCCCAGGGTAGTGATTGAGGCACCATCCCTGGAGGGATTTAAAAGAGGGGTTCACATAGTGCTTAGAGACATGGGTTAGTGATGTTTTTTATCAGAGTTAGGTTGATGGTTGGACTAGATGATCTTAAAGGTCCCTTCCAACCTAGAAAATTCTATGATTCTATGATTCTACTAAACTGTTCAGGGAAAGTTGGTAAGACACCGACAACCCTCACTTCCAGAGGACTCAAACCCCTCATGCCTGCCCGCCGGCAGGGTGCCAGGCAGGCATTTCCCATATCCAGAGAATGGGAGATTTTAATTCCTCTTTGAAAAACAGATCTGTCCTAGAAAAGCAATTGGCGAAGTATGATTATTATGATAGCCAGCACACATGAGCTCTGAGGAGAATTGTCTGGTATGACTATACCAGGTTCAGTCTGGCAGTTTTTGAAACTGGGTAAGTTTCACTTCCTTCTATTTGGAGTGAAAATACATCAGTGAGGTTGGGCATTCTGCCAGATATAAGCATGTCCTGAAAACTGTTACGTGTCTTGATTGGACATCCCGCAACTTTACTCTAAACAACTTGTAGTGAGATTTCCTGCAGTCAGAAAAAAACTCCCTGCATTATCAAAGTCAGAGACATTCCTTCTAAAGGGGTTCATGTCTAGAGTAATGTTTGCACTCCCCCCCCCCCCATTCAAACATCCTTTCCATCAGAGCTGCTGTTTCACAGAAACCATTTTAGCTTCAGTTAAAACCAACTGAAGAAGGTGAACGCTGCTGCCAAGTGGCCTTGTCCTTCCACTGATGTATTTGCTGGTTGCCTCAGAAGATTTCCAGATCGCTAACGTACAGGTTGTATTCATGTAGGAAAAGCTTATAGTCAGCTGGACTACATGCATATTTCCATGCACACACACGCACATCCCATGAATAAAGGCTGCAAACAGAAATTATGGTTGGTGTATGTGCTTCAGGACATCTTGCTTCTTAATGTGCTTTCGGGTGTCTTTATCAGGTAACTAGAGTTCAGCCATGATGTGATGAGAAGGGACTCCCAGAACATAGACATTTTTCCTTCTTTTTCTTCTTGAATAATGTTTTTAGTATGCATTTTTCTTCTAAATCTTCTTTTGGGAATTAAATAAGAGTATCACATAAAGAAATATACTCACTATGTTATGTATGAAGATGTTTTAATTCCATATTTTGCAGCTCCATCAGAAAGTGTTCTAAGAGGATTTTTTTATTTATTCATTTCTGCATTCCGGCAAATATAGCGATCTCACTTCCACTGATCCTGTGCAAACATACTTGCTTCATCAGGAGTTAAAAGCTGTCCATATGCCTATTGCCTTGTACCCGAAGTCTGGCTGAGTAGCGAACTGCACAAGAAAAAAACCAATATATTGAAATATCTGTTTCACAGCCATGAACATCTGTCTCCTCTTCAAAAGTAACATAGTGTAATCTGGATATATATTCCCAGAGTGGAACTTTGGTAATTCAGATTAGAAGCAATTCTTGATGTTTTAAGGAGCCTGTTTATTACAAAAACAATTACACAACCCACCAGCACAGTACACAGAAAGGGAGAAGTAGAAGTTTATTTAGCAAGAAGCCTCCTGGCAGATGCCAGCACAACTGGGGCAGCTAAATTGGCTTGTATCAATAACTCTTTCAGCCAGCTTGTAAAAAAACCTTCTGGGTCTAAGCCCTCTGCATATTCAGGCATAGCAACCACCCCGAAATTTCATTGTGGCTTAAGCCTACTAGTTCATCCTCTTTTTCCTCTCAAAGCTTTATTATCTTTCATAACTGCTCTTCATTATTACTTTATCTTCTGTATAGGGAGCTTTGAGAAAATATTTTTAATTTCAATCCTGTTTCCCATGAAGTTCAGTCACTTTTGAACAAGGTATTGAGTAATCTTTGCATTCCTTGGGCTGAATCGTGGGGCACCAGCATTTATGTATGTCCAGGTTTTAAAGAATTGCTAATTTAACATTTTTGCATGTGGACAGGAATGCCTTGAGCTTCCTGACTTGGAATAAGGTGTCTAGCTTCCCTCACACTTCCTTTTGTCACTTTCTCCATACCCAAGAACTTCTATTTTTAAGTAAATTGAAGCCATAATATTTAATTAAGGAATAATAGGTCCGGTTGCATTTCCACAAGCACTGTAATGTCTAAAGAGCATGCATCCTATAGGCAGTAGCTTTAAAAGAAGCCCAACTTGCATCAGCAATTAAATAAGAATTTTAAAGATATCCATTTATTCCCATGTTAATGTACGTTGTCTGTTTCAGCACTGATTCGTTAAATCAAAAGTAGTCTTTTGATTTAACACTGTTACTAATTAAGATATTATTAAAAAATACACAAAAACTCAGCTGTTTGACTCAGGTTCGCTTAAATTGCCTCTCTTTTCATTTGCCTAAAGTTAATAACATGATAAATATTTGGCAGTCAGGAAAGTAATAATTTATTATACAGAAGGCCAAAGCTTGCTCAGTTACATTAGCAAATAGCCTATTAGTCTTAAGTGCAGTTGCGGAGTTGCAGCTGAGAAGAGTTTTGAACTGTACGTAATTTTCTGCAAGATAATTTTCCCGCTATTAAGAAGCATTAAATGGCAATTTGTTTACTGAACCTTTTTAAAAAAAATTGCACTGAATCAAAGTTCCTTTGAATCCTCTGTTCATCCATAAACCAGCCCTTTATTTTGTACTGATGCTGGCCAGCTCTGCTTTCAGTCATATCAAATCAGGTGTGGCCGCTCACTATCCCGGGCAACCAGACATCTTATTTAGCACAGCTTGTTTTCTCACCACAGATAAAAACATTCGAAATTATGATTAGTCCTGTTTCTTATGTTTCATTTTAAAATTAAGCAGGATAAAGTCACTTCTGTTCTTAAGAATTTGCAACCTTAATCTTCTTATCTCTTATTTTTCCTCTGCTTGGTGTGTTTTTTCAAGACGCCCCTTTCATCCTCAGGTAATATATATTACTTAAATACTGTTTTACAAACATTAGGAAAAAGCCTATCCTAAGATGACAGCTCTCACTGAAGTCTGTGAATAGGTTAAATAGCATTTTTCCTATCTCAATGACCCAAAGCCTGTGCCTCAAGGAGGTCACAAAGCTGAGGCGGACAGAGAACGCGGGACGGAGAAGACACCCAGAGAAGCAATTCATTGGGACTTTTTGCCCTTCTCCCCTCTCATACATGAGGAAGGGATGGAGAGGGCTGACCTGCTTCTCACTGCAGTCGAGGGGTGGGCTCCTGTGATCTTTGCCAGCTCAGTGGCACTAGGACAAAAGCGGGAAGAAGTGAAGGGACAGCTTGGCTGCCATCAGTACCATGGCAGTGGACACCACAAAGAGGAAGAGTGAGAGAGGGCTGCATAGGGACAAAGAAAATATTTAAAGAGTCTATAGTAGGTAAAGGGACCAAAAAACAGCCACAAAAATGAAGAGGAAAAAGCCCAATTAAGAAAGAAGGAAAGTAATAGTTGGAGCAAAGTTGCGCTTGCATTTTCAGTAATGTGTAGATGTTATGTGACCCAAACAAAACCAGAAAATCTGCGTGTGGGTCAATACAGACAAGAAGATCCAGTCTAAAAATCAAGTAAGTACAATTCAAAAACAAGCATACAGGAAAAGCAATGGCAGAATAAGTACAATGGTTTGGGCTAATTTTTCTGAGCAGCACTGCGGTTTTATTATCAGTCAGGATAAATTAAAAAACGGAAACTCTCTCCTCCACAACACAGTAATTAGATGTATTTATATCTTGAGTGAGCAAAGACCTTGTGACTTAGGAAAAATAGCAAAGAAGAAAATGAGAGTCATGAGGAATACAACCTAATGCGCTTAATTTGGCAGATATTTTAAGTTTGAATACATCACGTTTACATTTTAGAAATTGTCTTTTACAAGCATTTCACTACAGGATGCAGTTATGTCACAATTTAAACAAAGTTCAACCTGATTAGGAAAAAAAAAAAAAGTGATATAGGAAATGGTTCCCATGATTTAGCAAGTCATTAGCTTCCCTTGAAGCCAACACTAAAGTTAGACCATAAATAAGTGAAAAGAGATACTGAGCCCCTCTACTTTTTCCTGGTATAAAGCAAGCAAACAAGCAACACAGAGATTTCTGAGACAACAGCCTAGCTTAACACAGGGTCATATTCCTTGCTGGCTTTCTTGTAAGTGATAAGAGCTTAATTGCACTTCTTGATGCAATTATATCTTTAACCTCAGATGCATTTGGACTTTGGTCACGCTCATTTTTTGGCTGAGCCAGTTTCAGTATTACCTCATGAGCATGTGTCTTCATTATGAATCCGTCTCTCTGCAGATCTTGACTTTGGTCCTTCTCCAGGTATAAAAAAAGATCAAAATCCCAGTTTAACTGTAAATATCGCCATATCTCACTTCATAAGAGTGTTTCTAAAGCAACTAGTTAGGACATCAAAGAAACCAGGGATTGCAAGGGCTGGATGGACTTAAAATGTGCGAACCCTTGCAAATAGCAGTTGAAGGCAATGTTTTGAGCTATGGGGTGTTAATTTGGAAAGAACAACTTGATTTCAAGTCAGCTGAAATTTTAAAATATCTTGAAAGATTAGATCCATTGCCCTAAAATTAATTAAAAAAAAAAAAGAAAGAATACACAATTTGAAATATTTTTGCACTGGGGAGAGAGGTTCTAATTCCATCACTTCATTTCAGTGGGCCAGTGGCATGGGAGGCTACCTATTAAAACGTTTATTTTTCAGGATCTCTGAGAACTTATAATATGAAAATGTGTAAAAAAACTGCACATATTTTCAGTTAAAATAAAATAAACAGTTGGAGTGAAATTTCAGTTGTTTTTATCCTCTTTGCTTTCCTAAAATGTTAATAAAATGCTTGCGTGACTGCTGTGAGCTCCTGGAGCAGAATGTACAATCAGCTACCTGAAAGGCAAAAAGAATTGCCACTGAAGGAAAACACCACAGATGATACATGAGACCTCTGCACTGGCAAGTCAAATAATGGCCAAAACCAAAGTAAAATGAAACAAATATGATTGTGTGGTAAGTTTAGAAATATTTGAAGGCAACTATTGTTGAATAGCACAGAGAATAGTGCAAAATAACAAACATTGCATCCTTTGAAGGCAATGAAAATTAGGTGGGAAAAAAAGGACCGGAATTGTCATGGAACAATGAGGACCAAATCATGGTAATTCCTAGAACCACAGATGAAGAGTATTAGGCAAATAAAATCTGTACTGATCAGTACATTGTCAGAAAAATTGGTAAAGATGTAGTACAAAATACAAAGAGGCTGTGGTCAAAGACAGAAAGTTGAAAAGTTTTCTTAAAAAACCTAAGAGTATAATTCCTTCAGCAAATACAAGCCTCAGTGTTTTAACCTTACTGGAAGTCCTAAGTGACTGAGGCATCTATAGCCAAACTTTAAATTTTACTGTGTTATTGATGCTGCTGCCACCACCTCCCTCCCCCTCGAAAAAAAAAAAAAAATGGATAAAAAAGAGCATCCCTTGCTGTTCTTGCACTTGCAGTGGAAATAACTATTTTATTGTAGCATAGCAAATTTGTTTCAGACAACTGAAGCAGCCATACAGGCTTAAAGTGTTTTGTGAGGTCGTACGGATGTGTACCCACATCACATACAAATCTACAAGGGAATATTTTTTAAAGAGTAAAAATTGACCGATGACCCTTAGTACAGTATCTGCATCCATCTCCGATAGAGTAGGCCCACCCCCATTTTAGGAGGGCTGTGAAGGCTGACCGTGGGACTCGGCACCCTAATTTGGCTGCATCAGGAGGTGTTAGAGAGCTATGCCTGATCCCCACTTCTCTTCCACCCATCCCTCTCTCCTCGCAGGCCTCCCCATCTATCTTACCCCAGCAGCCCACACAGATGAGAGAGGGAAAAGTCCCTTGACAGCTAAATTGTCCCTCTTGCACACGCACGGGATTAGCCTCTCTGCCAATTTGGCTATTATCTGCCTAATCCTCCTTTTTGAATAATCTCCTTCATGCCATGTATCTAAGTCCTGTCCGAGCCATCTAATCAGGCTAAGGCCATAACTAGTTCAATCAGAAGATCCAGTTGGAATCTCTGCAACTGGGAATGAATCTTGGTCTAAAAGTTACTCAACTTCTCCTGGGCTAGCGGGTAGTGTGAGCGGAGCCCAGGCACTGAGGCATTCCATTGCAAAGGCAGGTGATAGGTTTGAGTACTGTTCCAGGGCTTAAGAGAGGTGACAGACAAAGTTGAGGGAGAGTTATGGCAGGTATACATGGAATAGGCAGGAATCAAGAAAAATCTATGGAGAAGGTTGAGGAGCAGAAGGGCAGAAAAGCAAGAGGAAGGCAAGAGGAGATGGACTTAGACAGTTAACATTCACATTTGCGTTGCCTTGTGGTATTAAACCCATAAAGAGATTAGTGACTGATGGTGACTAAATAGAAAAATCCACCTTTTACCTATGTCTCCTGTGCCTCATCCTTACAGTGTTAAAGTATTAGACTGCATGCAGTGCTGAAAGCAGGCAGTATTTATGGGTGGTCACCTCTCTTGAGGACCTGCTGGGTGCTGGCATTTTTGATACCCAAGTGTATGTTGAGGCCTTTCTCTGGATCTCTAAAGAAAAATACTAAACCATAGGCTTTACTTGAATTCAAGCTGCTGAAAAAGTCCAGTGAGTTTGTAAGACACCTCTGTTCCAGCACAGATGCCTCCCCGTGAGAACTCAGAAGCACAATAGTTTGCCCCCTCCCCAATCAAGATAGTTTTATCATTAAAATATCCTTGTATCATGGGACATCTTGTGGGACTCCTTATGCTTCCAAGCACAGAAGTTATTTCTGAGAACAGAGCGCGGCCCTTTGCACTCCTTTGACCAAATTCTGACAGCTAAGGTCCGGCAGCGTACAGGAACAAGCTAGATTTTTGTTACATAAAATAAAGGCTGCCATACTTTTTATTGGACTGGGATATCAGTTAGATTCCTAAGAGTAGTTATAATAGAATCAAGTTACAATGTCAGTGTGATAAAAGGTATCGCATCATTACTCTGTCCTTTTTACCTTATTCATTCACAGATTGAAGTTTCCTGGATTTCTGTCAAAAGAATTAGTCTTTTAAGAATAGAAAAGACCAATGTCATCTTTATACAGTTTGGGAATTCATCTTGAGTAGCCCAGAGATTAACAATATCAGCGATAATTGAGTCAAAGGCGTCTATGGAGTACACTAACAACAAAATAGACCATGGAACAAAAGACAGGTAATTCAACAGTGCACAACTGCTGAATAATCATTTTAACCTTACCGAGGGTCAGGATGG
Source organism: Tringa tobata (assembly GCA_033628505.1). Lineage (NCBI taxonomy): Eukaryota > Metazoa > Chordata > Aves > Charadriiformes > Scolopacidae > Tringa > Tringa tobata. The sequence continues at coordinate 2,839,069 of JAHREE010000207.1, forward strand.
CAAATAAAATAAATAAAAAATGAATGGGTTTAAAGAAAGGAGGAGGGAAAGAACAACAATGTACTCAGGGGGAACTAGGCAATTTTGAAGAGAAATGTGTGCAGAACAGAAATTGTACAGCTGTTAACATGAAAGAAAAATCAATTTTACACCATATAAAGGGACACATTTACATCATTATGATTATGTTGGGAAAGGATTAGAATTTCACTTTCTCCAAAGCATTCTTGCAATGCGTCATATGATTCTTCCTTATCTGATGATCATGATGATGCATAAAGAATAGCACCTCTCAAGCATCACTTTATTCAGTAACAGACCACCTTGTCTCCCTGAGCTCCCTGACTGCCAGATCTCATGTCTTTGTTTTCCATAGGTAAATTTAATTAAACCAGCAGAAGTGGAGTTATAATGGCTCACAAACAGTGGTAGTAACTAAAGAGGAAAAAAAGAGTTGGGGAGGAGAGAGGGAGGAGAGTAGAAAATGCACTTGTATTCAGGAGCTCAATTGCATTAGATAGTCACATCAATCCTTAAATTGGCATAAGCAAGTGATACAGAAGAAAGCAAAACCCAAGCAGCTGAATTCAGATGTTGGTGGCACAGGAAAACAGAAGTCCCAATTGTGGGAAATACAGGTGTTTCAGAAATGGAGTAGCCAAACAATCAGTTGCTCTTTCTTTACATATAGTTTTAAAATGTCTCACTCTGATTTAAGGACGGGTACAAAATACGCCCGCACATCTGCAAGAACAAGGTTGGCCGATGCCCATAAGTAAATCCATTCTATCTGCCCAGACGAGAACACTTTCATTTCATCCAATTTCAACCCTATTAATTTCCCAGCTCCTCCATCCATTCTTCCCCAGAGGGGATAGCCACAACATGAATCACCTCCAAACCAAACTAATCCAGACCTGGGTGGTGGCTGGTGTAAGCTTCTCCCCACATCTTGCTCCCCACTTCTCAGTGTGTCTGCCATGGCTTTAGCTCCACAGGAATCAAACAGCTTGTTGCTTTATCAGTTACAACTGATATTTTAAATTGTACCCGGCACCAGATAAAAGCAAATGCAACTGCAGGCTCACTTCTAGTCCATTCTGCATGGGAAGAAGGCTTATGGGAGTGGAAAGCCATGCTCTCCATCAACGGCATTTCCTGATTATTTCCAAATAGTAGAAGAAATGCCTTCATCTCCTGCCCAAGCATAGGTGATATCAACTAATGGGGAATTATATTCCTTACCATTTCCACTTCTTTGCTGTCTCAGATCTCCACTACTACTATTTTGTCTAGGACAGATGTTATTCTTCTCCTTTCCTTCTTACCCTGCTTGATGCAGACACTGGGAGTTGCAGGAGCTCAAAACAGTGAAGAAACCAGCCTTATGTTCTGGCTGGGCTTGTACCCTGGCTGAATGAATGAGGAAAGAGAGCATCTGCTAGAGGGGGCAGTGGCCTAAGAAAGCTGCAGTGTTCCTTCCTTCCTTCCTTCCTTCCTTCCTTCCTTCCTTCCTTCCTTCCTTCTGTCTCCTCCCATGCACCTTTATTGTCTTCTTCCTACTTAATTCGGTGCTGAGGTAAGGCTGCCTACATTACTTTATGCCAATTATTGCCTCCAGCTTTTGGTATACCTTTAAACAAATTTTTCTGATCATTTTGATAGCAAGGTTTTAGAAAGTGGCTAAAATCTCAGAATCATTCTGGAAGAAAAGAATACCCTCCCAGTTCCTACATATTAACCACAAAATAACTTCTGGAGGACTATATAATGTGGATCCATCACTCCAGGAGAATTATCAACTTCAGATGTGGGCATGAGCTAGTGGGAGTTTGGTTTCAGAACAGACAATCAGCTATCAAATACCAGGTCATTTTAATGGCCGTGCCCTACTTACAGGTGTACACTGAAAGAAAAAAATGAAGAAAAACCTACCCTGTTCAGTCAAAGGTAAGAATATAAAGGAGTAGTATCTGATGCCTAAACGAAATGCTTTCATTCATGCTACAGCTAGTTCTTCAGCAACACATGCTGTGAACAGCAAAATACAACTTGCCGAGGTACAAAATAGCATGGAAAGAAGCTAGTTACTAGAAAAACGATAGCAAAAGTTGAATATAAGCTGAGAAAAGCTTACCTCAAGTTAATGAACTGGCATATAGATGAGTTAAAAACAAAACATGAAAAATCCGTTTGAAATCGCTGGCAGAGCTTCAGCTCTATTGTAACGCTGTAATCATGAAAACAATAGCACATCAATTAGAAGGGCTGAGGAGAACAGTCATATCTCTGTCTTGCAGTGGAGCAACAGGGGCTTTTTTCTGTTTTCCGACACCCTGTTAAGGTCTTGCTGTTTTACTGGGTGCTTTGTTCAGCAATCAGGTATGGCATGGCTCAAGGATCCAAACCCAGTGGAGAAGTTCTAACCTTCATAGACCATGAATGGCATCTCAGCATGGATTCCCTAGCTGTGGCATGATTTCAGCAGCTGAAATCTGCTTTTGGCTCTTATTCAATTAGCCAAAGTTTTCCTTTGACTCTGTGACTCAAGACAACTGAAACAAGGCAATTCATTTAAAAGCATTTGAATGAAAATGTACATTTTAACAACCTCCATAAAAATCAGTGCTGATAAATCCATATCAATACCTCAAGCCTCTGAAGACTTCACCCCAGCAACAGTCAGGAGGTCTGACTGGCAGCCACCTCCCCAGAAACCACAGAAGAATGCTTAATGCTCCGGCATGCAGAATCCCATTTCTATCACAAAACCAGAAGCTTGAAGAGCAGATGACTCTGAGGTATTGGCATAGCAATCCTTCAACTCCATATTATTTTCATGTAGTGTTGCTAGGTTCTGGGTTTTGTTTTCATTTGAGTAGTCATTATAATGATTTGAAGTAGGCTTCAAATCTTGAAGGATTTTTCTCTAAAAATTGAGCAATTTCCCTACATTTTACACGATCAGTTCCTCAAGAGGAGATTGCACTTGAAGTGGAAACTGAGAAGAGCAGTCTCACTGGACTACAAGCAGAGCCAAAGATTTCTAAGCATTTTTGCAATATATTCTCCTCTCAAAGGAATATATAGTGGAGGTATATCATTTTAAGAACATGGTAGAATGTTTAGCCCGTTATAAATGAAGCTAATTGACCTTCTTAGAAGAAATATTTAAATGAGAAATGCAGACTAAATGCTGAATCTATTATAATTCCCAAGTCAAATCTGCAAAATTGTATGCATTTCAGGTTTGGAGAGGGTTTTTTTAAAATTATAGTTCTGAATCCAACAGCCGGTGTTCAAGATAGGGAATTGGTAAATTAAACTGCCTATTGACATTTTTTTAGGCAAAAATGGAAGATAAATTGATTTTCTTAGATGCTGGTATTCTGTAAGATTGAACGTCCCCAAAGAGATTTCAAGGGGAGCCTATTGTTTTACTAATTTGCACACCATGCTCTTCTCTCTTTCTTTTTTTTTTTTCCTTTTCTTTATTAAAACCTTAGTAAGGAACTGCTCAGACCTTAGGAGTTGCTAGGCATAACTGTAGGCCAGCATGTGCCAAATATGCCACAGCACGAAGTCTTTAGTTGTCATCCAGCACACTGTGTGTAAGCAATTGGCAAGCCTCTTCTCCCCCTACCTCCCAGGACTTTTGTTATTGAATTGCTACATAGTGCATCTTAGCCTAATTGAACTCATTACTTAAGGGACTACTCTGTCTACACAAGTATCCAGGAAATATTATTCCTGAATAACCACGCGTATATTCTTATGCTGGAATGAGCATGGGCTTGATAACATACCCTGATGAAATAATGAATAAAGAGGTCCTAAAAGACATTCTGCCAGCTTCACTGAGTTTAGAGAAATCCCTCAGAAAACCTACAAGGAACGAGTCTCTCTTCACACGTGATAGTTGGTGGAAGAAGACCAGCTTCCCAGGGTCATGAGGCACGAACTATGAAACCACATGAGAGGAGTCAAATTCCTAACAGCAAGAGAGAAAGACACCAAAAGGAGCGGTCTGATAAAGAATTAATTCCCATTACTTTAAAAGTACAGCTACACAAAGGCATGATGGAAAATGACTCCACCTAAAAGCGTATTTCCCTCCTCAGGATAGGAAAGTTTTCCCTCACAGGCTTTGCCAATCTCCTTGGACCGATCAAGGCCAGGGCAGGAAGCCCAGGGGTTGCCCTGTCAGCTACCAACACCTTCCCGGGCAGTTTTGGCATGGGCTGAGGGACATACTCCCACACAACCCTCAGGCAGGATTTGGGGTCCAAGAGTCAACACCAATATTCGCTCTTCACGTAACTGTCCTCTTTCAAGGGAGGGACAGGATTTGAATCGGTACAGATGCAACTTCTGCGAGGCCAGGTGGCCTCCAGAGTGGGCCCAGGTCTGTTACATGCAGTAGTATGGATATAACTTGATTATACTGTGACTTGTAGCAGAAAATCTGCACTGAAAAATGTGTGGTTTATTGAAAACAGACAAGTGTCTTGCTCAGATGAAAAAGAGATGATACAGTCACTCCGGATGTTTGATTTTGGTCATATCAGTGTAAATCAGGAGTAATTCTGTAGAAATGAGAATAATATCTGTTCTGGGAAAAAGAGATTAGAATGAGGCCTTTCATAAACTGTGTCCAGTTCTGAGCCCCTCACTACAAGAAGGACATTGAGAGGCTGGAGTGTGTCCAGAGAAGGGCAACGAAGCTGGTGAGGGGTCTCAAGCAGAAGTCTTGTGAAGAGCAGCTGAGTGAACTGGGGGTGTTCAGTCTGGAGAAAAAGAGGCTGAAGGGAGACCTTACTGCTCTCTACAACTCCCTGAAAGGAGGGTGTGGAGAGGTGGGGGTCAGTCTCTTCTCCCCAGTCACAGGCAATGGGATGAGGAAATGGCCTCAAGTTGCACCAGGGGAGGTTTAGGTTGGATATTAGGAAAAATTTTTACACTGTAAGGGTTCTTAAGCCTTGGAATGGTCTTCCCAGGGAAGTGGTTGAGTCTTCATCCCTGGCAGTACTTAAAAGATGGGTAGATGTAGGGCCTAGAAATATGGTTTAATGATGGTTTTTGTCAGTGTTAGGTTGATGGTTGGACTACATGATCTGAAAGGTCCCTTCCAACCTAGACAGTTCTGTGATTCTGTAGCTATGATTATCAGGATGCGCTAAGCATGATTTTCATTCCTGCTTTTGACCCCCACGATAAGCTTTAGAAATATTAAATATTCATTTTTTTTTCTAAGACCATGAAGTAGGGGTCCACTGAAAATGTGCTTGGGATATTGACACACACTAACATTGACCAGACAATCCTGGTTTCGGGAGTCTCTCCTCCTTAACAACTGTCAAATCAGAGTAAGTATTTCCTGAGCCCACGAGAAAGTCTAACAAGAAGCAGCACCCAGGGGCACTCCACTCGCCTTCTCCCAGACACTCTTGTTGACTTCAGAGAAGTGAATCCTTGTGAAAAAAATAAAGCTCTCGATTATTAGGGAAATAATGTTGTGTTAGTTGCATAGCAGTATGGTTCTGCTTCTTTATTATGTGTGTTTTTAAAATCTGGTACTAGTATCTCAAATTCTTATATTTTCTGCTGTCTTTTATTCTGGTAGCGTTCCTGTGTTTGTGCTTGACACTGCTATTGTTAAACACTGCTTAACACTGTCGTGGTATCTGTATTGGCTGATTTTAATGTGGCATATGATCCTTCTGTTTTTCTCCAGTGTAACACTTTAGATATAAAGTCAGTAAGAAAAAGCTATGTATTGTACTCATTTGAGCTTTATTTCCATCTCAGCATTTTATGTGAGTAGTTCCATTAAAATAATGGCAAAGTTTGGTTATTCCTTGTTAGAATTTACTTGTTGCATAGGAAACGTCAGCCACTAAGTAAATGTAATTTTCATGCAGGTTTTTGGAAAAAAAACTAATATGCTGCCATTTAAAAAAGCATGGAAAGCCAAGATCAGCCTGAAAGAGTCTCCAGGCATAAGGGAACTAAGAGTGGAACTAGTTATATGTATAACAGGCCGAAAGTTGAGGCTAATGAACTTGAATGCACCAATACGTGAGTGTGCAGTAATCACAGCTGGACAAACATTTTAAAATTCTTCTGATTTTCAGGGTGTTGGATTTTGCTATATTGTGCAATATCCTCTACTCACAGTCACAATGAGAGATATGAATTGGAATTGGGTGGAGATGTGAGTAGAGATGACGTGACCTAGCCCCAAAAGTAAAGAAGAAATTAATCTCAATGTAATACAAGGACAGATACGTGCATTGGGCAAATCTAACACTACCTTAAAAAAACACGAAGAACATGGCCATGTGCAGGAAAACAATGAAACCAAAGGAATAAGCACAGTAGCCTTACTTTGCAGAAGATACATTATCACAGAAGAAACTGGCAAACTGCTTCATGAAGATAAGTAGGGGTTGGGGAAGAAGAAAGATGTAGGCAGCAGAGACTACCAGCCTCATTTAATCTACCTTCTGCGAGGCTGGAGGTGCAGCTCTTCTAATAAGTTGATAACCCATTACACTTGATAAGATAAATGTTTGATAACATATTAAAAAATTTCCTTTCAATGAGTAACACTGCTTGGCACTTGTCATTATTTAGGGTAAATTGTGGAGCACTGGGCTGCCCAGTGTAAGGGCATGGTCTGGCCCAGACCGTTGCCACACGTTGGAACAGATGTCACATTCAACGACACAGGCAATTGTTTGAAGATTTAGCTGAATTTTCTTTTAAGCAAACGTCCAAAATACACAGGGATGGATTCTGCTACCCATTAGATGCATTGTTTGGTGTCTTAATACAAATCCCATTCATTTCAGCAAACCTGTCTAAAATGGGACAATGGCAGGCTAAAACTTGGGTGAAGGACTAACTTCTGTGAAGCGATCTAGAAAGCTATGTTGGGAAGAGCACTTTAACAGAAAAGGGGCAGAGGAAAAGGCAAGTCCCAATCAAGGTTTACCTACAAAACTCTTACCTGAAAAGGTGTGTTCCCCTGTTTGAGGTATCTGTTTATAACTGTTCTTACTAGAGATGCTTAAAAAAGCAAAAACCCAAACCACACCTCCTATATCAGGCACATTATTCAGAGTATAAAGTCATAGAAAACAAATGGAAATGTGCCAATATCTCCTATGAACGCATCCTTTAAGGATTGCATTTTACTTGCTTCACGCACCAGGTAATGGCATAGGAATTCCAGCACAGGTGTCCACTTACAGCCTCCACCACCAGCCTACATTAAATACATTTCTTACGTTGGTATATCCGCAAGTCCCACATGAAGTGTGCATTGTAGCACAAAAAGTGTGAAGTGTTTGACAAAACTGGCTAAGCCATGAGTGCTAATTGACACACAGGAAACTCAACAACCTACAGACATGTTGGCTGGTAACCAGAATGGGGCAGTGGAGAGATGTCAGTAATTCCCAGAGGGAAAATGAAGAAGAGATTCTTTAGACTAGATTCACCCACCGTTACTCCGACCTTTACTCCATGACATGCCTGAAGAAATAAGTGAGACATCACTGAGGACACCTTAAACAAAGCTAAACCAAAACCTTTCCTTATATTCAAATAAAAAAGACGAGAGTATCAAAAGAATTAATTGAACTAATATATTTAGCGCGTGAAGAGTCGCTAAAAAGGTTGCTTAACATAGTATTGTAAATCAGATAATTCTTACCTGTAAAAAAATATTACATACAGTTTGCCAATCTGGGAAACAAATTACTTTCTGTTCAACATCCAAATGATAGCAAGCATTACCTTTGGAATTATTTAATTATTTATTTTAACATACTTATATACAGTGAGTGACTCATCCTGATATAATATCTTGTTTCAACATAACCTAAGTAAAGACTTTTATGACTTAGTGAAGGTTTTTAACACATTTGAGACTCAGGAATTTTCCTCACAAGCCTTCATAAATATTGTCATAGTGACAATATCTCTGTCGTTGTCATGATTTCCAGTTTTTGTGTCTTTACTGAGCGCCAACACCACTTAACGATGTTTTAGTTGCATCGGAAATGGAGCACGCTTGAGCAAAATCTGCAACACACAGTTTGAAATTAATTCTAAGCAGCTAAAGAAACTTAAAAAACATACATGTGTATAGGTACATGTATATCATATATTGGTGTATAATAATATATACACACACATTTATTTTAACGTTTAGCTTTAATAGCAAAAAGTACAGTAGAATTCCACTGATAGCAAGATTTGATTCTAGATTATCCATAGAAAATTGGTGCACTTTTTCTGAAAATCAATACAAGCTCAAAAGAAAAAGTGATACGAGATAATTCTCTGCCAAGGTCTAAAACCGATAATCAATTTGAACTTCTAAATAACTGAATTAAACCCGATAGTAATCAAACAGATACTTGATAATGAAATACCTCCATTGCAAAATGTTACTGAGTAAAATTTTGTATCAGTCCCAAGTAGGTGAGTGTACAACATTAAGGATAAGGCCTCTCAGTCCTGACTGGAGCCCATAGGTACTACTGGAGTACAAATAATAAATAATAGTACATGTACTGTAAACTCTCTAAAATCAGCGATAATACCAAGCATTTTCCATCTTTTGAAACACTGTACAAACATAAAACTATTCCTCACAACACCCCTGTGAGGTAGGTACAAAAGCATTGCCCTATCTTTACTGATGGGGCAACTCATCCCAATGCTACAAGGTGCTAGCTGACTCTGCAAGGGGGGAGTTCCCTCCCCGATTCCCAGAGGCCCCCCAGGTATCTAATTCCCAAGCAGAATCAGAGTCTAATTAGCGATTTGCCCACACCCCTAAAATATGTCTGTGGTACAGCTCGGAGCTGTTGGCTTTCACGTTTGTCACTTTGTCAACTGACTGAGACATTCTCCCTTCTGAAAAAATAAAATACTATACGTTGGTGCTGTGACGTGCACAAACATGTTACTTTTCTTTTCATAAATCTGCTGACACCTTTAATACCTGCAAAGGGAAGGCATTTCCCTATGAATGCCCACCTTGAGTGGCAGAGCCATAGCATGATTCTTTCACGCATTTATGTGAAAAAGGACTGATTAGTCATATGATAACACCAAATTCTATATTAAGAGGCCCAGTCATTTTTTTTTTTATTTTGATTCAGCTTTCAGGACCTCCTTTAAAACCGGGATAATCCCGCGGTATATACTAAAATATATGTATTCTCTTTTCCCTCTTTTTTTAAAAATAAAAAGCCCAGAATGCTTTTGCCTAGACGTACTTTTAATATACTATATAGCTAGCTGTTGTTTTGATGGCATGTAAAGCAACGCAAGACATCTGAACCTGGAAGCAGTCCCTCTCGCACCGGCATAAACCTGCAGTATCTCCACTGAAGCCCATGGAGTTTCCAGTGATGTAAAAGCAGGGGCAGTGAAGGTAGGATCAGGACTTCCATCCTCCTGACCATCTGGCCGCCCTACACCAGCAACGCTAACAAAATCCATGCCTTCATCTGGAGGAAAAGAGTGGGACCGGCACGTTTGTTAGCGCATCCCGTGAGCTACGCACGTACCTCATCGCATCACTGATGACTTCATCATCGATTACGCTAGTGTTACACATAGCTGTGAAAAAAAAAAACCAGTCAGCTCTTTTTGACTTCTGCAGAATTAGAGAAAAAGAAAAAAAAATAAACCACGGTATCTTCCAAACGACAGAGTACAGGCAGAGAAGTAAATTAAAGGCAACATAAATACAGCACAAATACAAAGTATTTGCCAAGATAGAAAGGACAAAATAGGTAAAGGACCAGATTGAGGGCTAATGTATAAAAAAGTTAAAAAAAAAAGGACAAAAAAGTACTTAGGTCAATCATTTGTCATAAATGCTCTCTTTCTAACAACTCATGGAAAAAATATAAATGAAAAGTTTGAAAGCCTTGCTGGAATTTTCACATTGTAAAATAACCCTCCCCTCAAAAAAAATCATAACCGGCAATTTTTCTGATTATATAGAGTTCCTACATGGCTCTATTTTTAAATATCTGCAATTCAGCAGACTTTGACCATTTTTATCCGTGTAGCACATTTTATTATTTCATGTCTTCCGATAATTAAAAAAAATAACCCACAGACATTTAAAAATAGATACCATTCTGCTTTCATCTTTTTTCTTTTTTTTTGGGAGGAGGGGAAGGCAGGTATTTTTCCTCTTGTATTTTGAACAGAACCATGAGTGCTCCTTTGCTTTCCTTCTCTTTTGCATAGCCTGTTTTCTCTCAGCAAGGCTGAGGGATGTGCGTGCAGGAACACAAGCACAAACCTATTGTTGTTGTTGTTGAATCACCAGAGGAAAGTCATACCTTCTTTGCGTAGCTCTTACAAAACAGGGTATCTTCATAACAAGGCCACTGAAAGATGATTAATACAGATTTTTCTCTTTTATTTATCTTTTGTCTGTTTTAAATGCAGCAGGCATTCATCACCGGATTATAACAGCTTGAAGGTTACTCAAACATACAGCTTTTTTGCAGGAGATACTTAATCACATGCCTAACCTTAAGAATGTAAATACTTTCATTTGAATCAACGTGAAAATAATTTGGTCAAAGTTAGACATGCTTTGATAATGTAGGGTCTTGCAAAAAAAAGAAGAAACAAAGCCATGGGTTTAAACATACAGGTTATGTCATTTGGAATGAACGGATGCGAGTTGTCAGTTTTATTCTTTTTCATCTTTTTATTTTGGAATTTGAACTGCTCCTGAAAAATTTGTTTCCAAATTTTATCATGCAGTGTATTGTGAATATCAGACAGATGTTTAAACAATGTGAAAAGGAGGTTTTTTTGGTAGACAGTACATGATAAGTGTTCAGAAAACAGTCAATTTGAAACAGTAGTCCTTCCAAAGGCTGTCTTCCCCCCTCCAAAATGTTTTGCCTTTTTTTTTTTTCCTCCTGTCTTGTGAGAAATGCTCTTAGGATTTATTTTCATTGGAAAAGAGACTTTAATAATTCTACCCATTTGCACTGTTAATATATATTAGAATAGCATTTGAATATAAGGTGTCGACCTTATTCTGATTTTCAGATGCGACGATTAGAAGTCATTGACACCAATCTACCACAAGTGACCTTAGTCTCATATCTTGCTCTGTTATTAGAATAATCAAGGAACGCAATTCAGAAATAATATTACATCCTGCATTTTATTCAATTCCATATGACAAAAATAGTAACCTAGACTAAGACATCCATTTCAATCAGTAGATGTGTCAAGCCAACAAGATTTAATAATAAAAAATATTGGATCTAGGTAACAATTCCCAGCTGGTTCAGGAAGGCTCCTAGCCCTACATGGTATCACAGTATAAAAATAGTGTCTCTCTTCACCATGCAGAGAGGAATGACCTAACCCTGAATACAAAATGGGGTCAGTCTTACTGTACCATCATCAACCATCTTATTTACAACACTTTACATCTTTTTTCTTTTTGCCTTTTTCCTTTTTTCTTCTCTTTTTTTTTTTTCTTTCTTTTCTTTTTTTTCTTTTTTTTTTTTTAAGTTATACACATCCTTTAGGGAACAGATATAACACTACATGGTACCAAATACTAACCAAAAAAAAAAAAAAGCCACACCAAAATGACACAGATAAATAAAAACATTCAATTGCTGAAATACAGCAACATTAAGCCACCTCAGTTTTCTTTTTTTCAATGCTTGGAAACACCCCTAACCATCCACACACAGTGGCAAAAAAAGATGTTATATTGTAGAGGTGTTATAGATATATAATTTTGCTTATATATAGATAGATATATCTATATATCTCTATCTCATCACTGTAGAAAATGGAGCTGTAGAGTTCATTGTTCATTTCCAGTAGAAACAAACAGCTAATAAGTCTTTGAACCTCTTTTCACTCCATTACACGATGGCAGAAACAGTCCATCCTCTTACAGTAATGGTTTTTGTTGTATAAGAAAGATTGTCCTATTTTTCAGTCTCAACTGAGAAGACCTCACTGTCTGATTCGTTCTTCAGGGGCATAAAACTGCTTGTGCTGTTACCCAGCTACCCATAATGTCCCTCAAGCAATTCTGCCGGACGGAAGTTCATAGTGTCAACTCCACCACGCTTGTAATGCACAAAAATGAGGTAGTACACAAAACATTTACTGTTCAAGTTTTGATTAAGCCCCCCCGTTCTCCTCAGCATCCCCAGCCTAGCTTCTGAGCGGCACCATTCCCTTGCTCGACTCGGTGGAATTTGAACAATGCAATCAACCCAAAATTATATTTGATTAATCAGAGTACATTGTGCTTTGCAGCAAGTTGAGAAGATAATCAGCAAGAGCTGGAAATAAATACAGAATATTTGTATGTCACTGCTGCTCGCGCTGCCCCAAAGTTACTGTTTTGTTCCCGTGTTATTAGGCAGCCGACATCTTTCTCGTGGGTACGTGTGGAAGAGGCCCAACAGATTACAGTCAAATTAAACCTACACAATGTTCTCCTTCTCTCTATCCTAGGCTTGTACCAATATCACACTCCTAAGACAAACGTATCAGAATCCTGTCGGGGGTGGTCACGCTTTTAAGTGGGCTCTGTAGAAAAGTTAAATGAATCATTTCCATTTAAGAAATGGCAGGCCCCGTATTTCCTAAGGATCTGACAGTTCTCTGCGGCTTTTCTGCTTAGTTAATAGAGATCTCTCATCGTTTGACCTTAAAACAAAACAAGAAACTGCAACACGGTTCTCCTTATTCCTTAAGTCAAAGTACTATTTATAAAATAGTTTACATCTTTGTTCAGTTTCAAATTATAGACAAACCTCCCTAATACAAAATACTAAAAGTGCAATAGTATAAATTAAGAGTTTGCAACCACATTATACAAACATTACCTTTTTTATTGTACAGCTTTGATAACATGGAGTATTTACTCACAACTATTTATAATGTTGTGAATAATTTATGGTGCTAAGGTTTGTCTGTAACTTGTTTTCCAATCATTGAGCTAAAGTCCACACTACATTTTCTTTTCATTTAATAGAACAACTGTCCACATAGCAGCTACAAATATTTAAATAAAAAAAGGTTTGTTACTGACAGGTACTTGCACATGAAAAGCATGCTATCTTTCCCAATAAAACTTCACAATTTTGCCTGCATTGAAATAAACCACTTATTTATAGTAAAACAAAACTTGCCCTTTTTAAAAAAAAAAAAAAAAAGAAAAAAGAAAAAAGAAAAATCACATAGCCAGATGTATTTTGCAGTACAAAAGCTTCATTTAAGTTTGGGGCTAGTATATTGTCTGTTACCCGCATAATCTTAACATTATAAATACTACAGACAAGGATACTGTAATAATACACAGCATTGGGGTACTAAATCACTTATTTAAGATTAAGATTCCTAAAAACATAGTCCAAGTTGCTAACTAATTGGAACAAAACCAGCAAATAAGTGTGCCAGAATGCCATAATGAAGCCCCCCATCTCTCAGGTGATTGTAAGTTTTGTGAGAAGCAAAGTGGACGTAGACTAGCCTCCTCCTGTTTCTAATGAAGTTATCCCATGATTGATTTGTTTGCTTGCTTGCTTGCTTGCTTGTTTTCTGTTAAATTAAAAGATTTCAAAGTTCTCAGGTAACAGTCAGACTCACTGTTGAAAGAAGTACCATGCAGATCTTGCAAGACAACTTTTCAGCAGCCACAAAGTTAGGTATTTCTGCTATGGGTAAAACTTTAAAGGGAACCTATGCATTTAGGTCAGGAAACTAACGCTTAGCTTCAAAAGCTGTACATGGAACAGGACAAGTGTTGTGCCGAGTAGCGGGTCCCACAGTTATTCGGAATGAACGCTTTTAATTTATGCCAATCTCTTTATTATCCTCGATAAATCTGGTGAAGGGACGACTGGCTCCTGTTTCAGAACTTGCTTTGTCCAGACCGACAATGGGAGGGCTGCTGCCCGTGCGAGCTTTGTCCATGCCACCGGTAAGGTTACTTAGAGGCGGGATGGCGCCTCCGCCTAGACTTACTGGGAGCTGGGGGATGCCTCCATTCTGTATGACAGAAATCTCATTGTTCTTCATGGCAAGTCCGTTAGTGATAGCTGCAGCGTATTGGTTCCAAAAATTGGGGTCAACGTTCATGGCCCGAGCTGCCAAATCCTTCTGGAACATCTCGGAGAACTTGAGGGCGTCGCCACCCAGCAGAGCCATGGGGTTCTCCACGGAGAGGCGGCGGCCGCGGCGCGCGGGAGCGTTATTCCACATGTGAGTCCCCATGTGAACCTGTGGAGCAAACGGGGACAAGAAGCACCCCCAGGTTAGCACGTTCTGGGGAGGTGGCTGCCCTGAAACGCTGCTACTGGTAGCATCGCTTGCTTTTTTTTTTTTTTTTTTAAATTTAATTTTAATTCGCATTGAAAACAAATCAGTTCCAGTTAAGACACAGTTCTAAGGCCCAGTCAACCTGTACAAAGAAAACCCAGCTCCGCAGAGATTTTTCAAGGTGCATTTGTTTCATCCCAGTGAAAACAAACGCGGTGCTGCAAGAATTAGAGAGTGCAGACCCTCTTAGGTTAGACAACTTCACGTGCAAGCTGGAAGTCCTCACGTACTGAAGGTTACCGAGGGATGTACCAGGGGTTGGGCTTTTTTTGATGCCCTTCCCCTTGTTACATCTCGTCTATTTTCGTAATATTTTACCTCGCGTCGGAGGCATCGATTGTTTTCCTAAATTCAGTATTTTAAAAAAGGAGACTTCAAACTGCATTCCCCAGGCTGTGTCCTGATGGTTACACCAGACTGTGGGAGCAGGAGGCGTCGGTCCTGCAGTAGCCCCGCTGTAAATCAGCGGGAAACAGCTTTCTAGTCTGCAAAGCTCAATAGAAAATGGAAATTTGAGAGGCACCCAAGGAGCTGAGCAAGCTCTGCCTTTCTGGTTTACAGTGAGGTCATCTCGCACTGATGGTCCACAAGAGCTGCCAGGAGAGGTCCACCAGCTGACCGCGTGTGCCGTCACGTCTGCCAGGAGGACTGCAACGTGCCCGCACGTACACCCACAACCAGTTTCAAAGTTCACATCGTCACGCTGCCGCTTCCCAGTCCCCGTTTTCAAAGGCAGTGGAAGCCCAATCACCACCACCACGCAGCCAGCATTGCCTTGAAGCTACTCCCTTCTCTCCTGCCTTTGGGACACAGACTTAGCACCAAAACCTGCCGAGTCCAAGCACAGTGCCTTAAACCACCACCCCACCACCCCGAGCCTTTACGGTTTTATTTGGCCTCTTACCTTGAGATTCCCCTTTGTGGTAAAAGCTCTACCACAGATCGTGCAACCAAACGGTTTTTCACCGGTATGGGTGCGCTCGTGTATCTGCAGTGCACTCGCTGAGGAGAAGGTCTTCCCGCACGACTGACAGTTGTGCTGCTTGGGAGTCCGGCGAGGGGGGGGTGCCAGCATAGGGGTGATCCCCGGACTCATCACTGTCTGTGGTGCAGCAGGAACCTGGATTCCGGCTGGAAGCGGGGGAACCTCACCCAAAGAGATCGGCTTGCTGTGACCGTTCACTTCCATTTTGATCATGGTAGGCGCTGTACTGGTGACCAGGCTAGGAGTGCTTTGGCTGGGACCTAGAGTAAAGTTGGGTTCAAATAACTGAGAAGGCAGCTCTTTTAATTTGTGCGTCAGTAAGTGCTGTTTTAAATTACCCATAGTGGAACACCCACGACTGCAGACTGTACAAACAAATGGACGTTCCTTAGTATGGCTGCGGTAGTGAATTTCCAATGCACTCTTACAAGCAAAAGGCTTGCCACAGATATTACAAACAGTACTTTTAAACTTACCACGTTCTCTGTTCAGGAACAGCAGGCTAAAAGGAGCCTCCTCTTTGATGACCGGTCTTCCCGGGTTGGTGGATGTCAGATCTAATGCGCCTCCATTTTCAGTTGCGGGTGGTGGACTGTCCGGTTTTTCTGTCTTTAATTGTATCTCTTGTGGCTCTTCCTGGTTACTGAGACCTGGGGACTTTGATCTGAAACTTTCGCTATTGCTATTTACAGGAGACAAAGCTTGCATGGAGGAAGAAGACTCTGACATTGCAGGGCTGCCTGCGCTCTGGCTTTCGAGATCACCAACGGCTGACGAGGAGTCGTTGCTCAAATGGTCACTTTCCCCTGATCCATTTTCCATGGATTTTAAACTGGTCAGCTGCTGACAGTTCATGACAGAATCAATCATTTTCATTTGATTCTCCAAAGCAGCAATACTGGAGATCACAGAAGGTGGCGAAGAAGGACACGACCCCGAGTAAGAGATAAGGGGTTTGGACGAGTCACTTGCCGTGTCCTTTAGCTCCGGGTCCTCTTCCATAGAATTTTCATCAATGTCATCATCAAAGTTGCTCAGCGTGTCAACGTTCTTCTCATCGTAGGAAAGCTCTGAGTCCATGGCGTCCTGGAAGCCCTCTGGTAGCGGCGTGTTTGGAATTTGCCCGCCCATATGCATACGAATGTGCTGCTGAAGAACAACCGCATTTGTAAATTTCTTCTGACAAATGGGACACGAGTGCTGTACTCTAAGTGGTGGCTTCGCTCGATGAACTCCAAAATGTGTTTTTAGATTGCCTTTCGTAGTAAAGGCACGTCCACAAATTTTGCATTTAAATGGTCTTTCTCCTGTATGTGTTCTGTAATGCATCTTGAGAGCGCTCTGACAACTAAGCACCCGGTGACAAATGACGCATTGATTGGGATCTGTCATCTTCTTATCAATGTTCTCCACTAGCTGTTGTAGTTTTGAGGTTTCTGACGTTTGCATAGAGTCTAGCAGACCACCGAATGGAAATTTTGCCTTAAACTGGTCAGACACTGCTGGAAGCACAGGGTTTGGGAGGCTCGTTGCAACGCTGCTGTCCGTAACAGCAGTAGGAACTGAAGACGTGGAAGCTGTGGAAACTTGCCCGCCCGCGGAAAGGTCCCCGAGGCGCGTGCTCGTGGGAGGCAGAGTGACAGGTTCTGCCTTGGTCAGAGATGAGCCGCTCTGAACGGGCTGCGGGGATTCGGCAGAGGCTGGAACGCCCGACTCGGAAGTGTTGAGGCTCGGGGATAGAGAAGTGCATTCGCTGGAGGCAGGAGAAGGCCTCTGGGGCGACCTGCTCATAGGAGTGATACTCGGAGAATCTCCGTAACTGTTCACGCCGGGTATAGTGGGGGGCAGCTGGAGCCCGATGGAAGTCGGGACGGTTGGTAGAACAGGTTTGCTGTCTAACCACGTTGTGACCGGCTTTTCGGGGGGCAGCGACATCCCGTAGGGGATTCCAGAGCAGGTGGGCACGTTATCGAGGTATTCCGGAACGGGGTAAGGGTTCATCTGAATATGAGGGTATTTCTCTTTATGCCTCTGAAAATGAACTTTCAGGTTGCCCTTCGTGGAGAAGCGGTTTCCGCATATGTTACACTTAAAAGGTCTTTCGCCTGTATGCGAGCGGAGGTGAATCTGTAAAGCACTGTCACTTCCAAAGA
>JAHREE010000207.1:2861624-2864207 GCA_033628505.1 Tringa tobata
CCACCGATGCCCACTGCCAGGAGGTGTCAACATGGACCTGTTCAGCATTTCAAGGTAATAACCAATCTAGTGTACTCATTCACAAACTCAAAGAAGCAGCAGTTTGCGTGTGAAATCTAACTTGTGAAAAAGTACCAGTTGAATACAGCAGTATTTGGTATTTCCCCCATGATCGGCTCTGTTCTCGATGAAATAAATGGCTAGTTTTGTGCTAGCTCAGGGGGACCAAGCTTGCGCCCACACTAACCGAGGACCTACAGCTCTGTTGTGTATTCCTCCTCCCCCCGAGAATAGCGAGAACGCTTTTGAAATGACCGATCCAAGTACGTTCATCTCATCACCTGTCTTGAAATATTCAAGGGCTGCTTTTGAAAAAATTTTTAGAGAACAACGCTAGAGAGTCGTTAGGGTTTTTTTTTTCCCCCCAAATCAGCTTCAAAGTGGACATGCAAAGAACCTCACCACGGTTCCGTTTTCCATTTAGGATAAATAATTTTGTCATTCCTTAAGAAATCAAACAAGTTTTGATTTCCTTCTCTCAAAGCTTCACTTTCTCGGACTGGCAAGCAAGCAGGTGACACGGGTGGCACCAAAGTAACCATTGCTTTGCCACTGATGATGGTACCTTCCCTGCACAGCACCCTTCACAGAGCGACAGGCTGTGAGCTCAATCCAACAACTCCTACTCAAATGGACAGCCTTCGCTCACACTAGAAACAGCACTGAAATTAATGGGATTTATATATATATGCATATTGGAGAAATGGACATTGCCCCAGTATTTCACAAATGAGGTTTTTAATATCCCTTTCAGTAACATTTATAAATATGAGAGCACCCAGGTGCTGTATTTACTGTTGCTTTTGAAGTGTCAGTCCTCACCGACTCCAACAGGGGATAAAGCTTAAAAGCATACGCCTCCACAGGAAAGGATTTTTTTGCTGTTTGTCAAAACTCCATCACTTTATGAATGACAGAAAGCAATACCAAAATTTTAGCGTCACTGCAGATTATTACAAATTTTAAATGTTAAAATATCAAGCTAGAAATTAATTTTTGTTTTTAGTTCCAGCATATACCTGTTACGGGAAAACACAGCATTTTTCCACGTTTCCTTGTTTTATGGCTTGCTTTCATTTTCTGATATATTAAACAGTGATTATATCCATGAAGTACTGAGGAATTTAGCCTTTTTTCTTTTTATTTTTCTTGAAGAGAAACAATCATTTTTATTATTACAGTGAGGATGTGGTGCAGCAAAAATTTTCAAGGACTTCTGGCGGAATTAATCGAGCGCTTGCTTAAACTTACAAACACGGGCTGAATTTTGCAGTTCTTAGTTACACAAAAGGTGTTGAATGGGAGTTTTGTCAAGCAGTCGGGATCTCAGCCACTAATAACCCCTCAGTTATTTTCTTTTTCTCATTAGCAGTCTTAACAGCTAACAGACTAATCCGAAGCTGCTGCGGGATGCGAGATGAATTGCAGCACGTAAAAGCTTACCCTAGGAAAACAGGTGAAAAATTGCAGGCAGCATCCCTCAAACGGTACCCGGGGCCAAAAAATTAGCCGGCAGGGATTCCAAGGAAGGTATTCTGAGAAAGTCACTTTGGGATGGGGACACCTGAAGCTGCTCGGCTGCTCTGGGGACTCAATGGAAGGGGAGACAAGGGGTTGGGGCCGGGAGGGTGTTTCTCCCCCACCCTGGCTGAGGGTGCCCACCAAAGGCCCTCCTCAGGCGGGAGCATCGCCCGGCTGTGGGGAGGATGGCGTTGGCCTTGCCCCTCTCCCCATCCCACCCTCAGGAAAGGTGCAGAGCCGAGAAATAAATCATCACCACGGCTTCTGACCGGGCACAGGGAGGGTTTGGGAACCTTCCTTTCACTCCTCCTGGGCCGCTAGGGCAGGCCTGTGACCCCCCCTCCTCACCCCGGGCCTACTCCCTGTGAGAGGGGAGCCCCTCGCACGAGGCGCACGGGGAAAGGGCAGGGAAGGCACGGGCTCCAGAAACGGCTGCCCTCCGCTTGCTTCCCTGCCACCGAGAGAAATTAAACGTCGCCTTCGAGTCGGGTTAAAACTCCGAAACCACACGCTGCTCGTGAAATGCCCCCTTTCTCCGGGGCTGACTGCTTCCACTCTGGCAAAAAGCCTCGACCGACTCCGCTGGGTCTCGTCTTTGCTCCAGAATCTTTCCGTTTTGTCTCAATCACTTCAAGTTCTGTACATGCAAATGACCTGAAAAGCACCTTTTAAACTATATTAGACAGGGACTAGAGCAATGGAGTGTTTCTGACAGTTCAGTATTTTGCTATATTTTATCACTCTGTATCATAGACTCCTCAAATCACATATGATCTATAAGACACTTGGATAAAATCAGGTAAGAGAATCGACATTTTCCAGGCTTTCATCTATTTCAAATTGCTGATACCTTCCTGAAGCATTCAAACAAAAGTATCATGTAAAGGAATCCAGCAAATATGCCAGTAAAATATTTTCTGAAGCTTCATTTTAGACTACATACCATAATACAAACGAAAGCATGGGAAAGTGGCGTATGAGTGACTTATTTCTACATTCAGA
>JAHREE010000207.1:2882823-3032823 GCA_033628505.1 Tringa tobata
AAAAAAAAAAATAAATAAATGGGTGGTGGGGAGTGGAAGGATGTGGTAAATATCGAGATCCGTTGAGGCCTTCGTCACTGCTCCTCATCAGGGCACACACCCCCCTCCCGAGGAGTCTCCCCACACCCTTAGGAGAGATATCTCAGAAGAATTGTTCACTGACCTTTGCAGTAGATATTGTTAGAGGGTGAAATGAGTCAATCAAAATTTAAAAAAAAAAAAAGAAAAAGCCAGCCTTTTGTCCGGGTTACGACACGCGGCTTGAAATTAATTCTAAAACAGGCATCGCAAGCGCACACAGGGGAAGAGAGGGCTTTCTTGAGGTTTCAGTCCTCTCGGGGGTAAGAGGAGGCAAGGTTTCTCAGCAGAGGCAGCCTCACACGTGCTGGTCTCTTCCTAAAACCAGGTGATGCCAGAAGGGGGGAAAAAAATGAAGAAGTGGGAACGGGGAGGTGCGTGAGGCTGGCTGGTGGGAGAGGGGCAGAAGGGTGCTGTCACCCTCACGCTACTGCTACCTAGAAAAAGTTGATCAGATGATGATGATGGGTGGTTTTTGTTCGGCAGTGAGCACCTTTGCTATGACCTGATGATAGGTGTGCTATCGAACTTCACAAAATTGCATTCATGCTTCCCTCGGCAGGTCTAGGTGTAGGAGCTGATGGCTAACAAAAGTCATACAGATTAGAATCAATTCCCCTTATCTGGCGACAAAAAAATAACATGGTGTCAGCACCGTGTACATCCCATCGTCGAACGACACAATATAATTTGATTAGTTGAATAAATAATCAGGTATGTCCAGACATATAGGTCACCTACTTGCAAATTAGATTACCCTGCTTGGGTACAGGCAGCACCTGATTAGGAAACAGCTTCTCTCCGTGTCACTCCAGCTTTCCTTTCAAAAGAAGGTCTGATATTTTCAAATGCAAGGGTTTTCTGAAAATGCTTGCACGTTTTGCAAATCCTGTATATGTCTTCATGCTCACACGTAACGTTTATGCAGAGGTGCTAGAGGTACCACTTTTACCACCAAAGCTAGCCGAGCTGTCCCTATTTCTCTTGAGTATTTGCAAGTTTTAAGTGATAGCCCAGGTGCTGCGATCTGAAATAAGGATAGCTGAAATACAATCTTTTGAAAACTAAGCAGCATACATTTCCATAAATGATTTTGTCTGTCCCCACTCTTGACTGCGCACCCATCTAAACAACAGGAATGTGAGAAAGAATAAAGTGTTAGATAAGGGAGGATGGAAACATTTTAATTCTGAAGTCCAGACTAAGGAAGATCATCAAATCCCGAGATAGGTATGTTGGCCTTTCAATGTAAACCGTGATGTCAGATGCTGCAGAAACAGGAGAAAGCTCTGTGTGTGTGCCAAGGCTCTTCAAGGTTGGGGTTTCTGCTGGGTTTGAGTCTTTCTGAAAGACACCGTCGGCCAGAGGGACCTGGAGAAAACTTTCTTGGCGTTTTACTTTTTCTGTCAACTTGTGAATTTTCACAAAGGAAGTGTGCAACGTTCTGGAATCCGTTTTGCTACGAGATGCCCTGTGTTAGCTCATCTAACGTAGCCTGGGTTGGAATCACTGGGAGATGTCTGGAGAAAGAGGAGACAGAAGAGAAAGCACAGCCTGTAATGAACGCTGGGCAAAGGAGAGCTATTAAAAAGGAAGAAAAAGAGCAGTTTGGGAAAATAGATAGGAGACTCTGAGCCACTCGAGTAGTAAGAGAATAGTGGTAAGGGCAAAAAGGTGAAACAGAGATGATGGGAAGGGAGATTACATGGACAGAGAGAGGAGAGGCCAGTGTGTGACTGTGGGGAGAAAAGAAGTGTTTTGGAAACGGTAGCACTGAGTTCGCAGAAGTTAGGGAATGAAAAATTACAACCTTCATTTTACATAAAGGCAGGATTCTTAAAAAAGCTTTAGACTCTAAGTAATAGAACAAGATTCTGGAGGATTTCAGTATATCAAACCTGTGGATCCTACTTTAAACTTTTCTTCTCTGAATGTAGAATGAAACATCAGTTCGTTCGATGAAAAACGTTTCCAGGCCTGAGCTGGCACAGAGGGTAATATCTGAAAAGCCAGTGAAAGGCAGCGTTGCTTTCTTTGGGCATGCCATTAATAAAATGAGAGCAAAAAAGAAAAAAAAAAGAAAAAAAAAAAAGAAAAAAAGAAGAAAAAGAATTCCGCCCTGACACTTTGCTTTGCTTTTTAAGGCTTCCAGCAGCTCAGCAGCTGATAGTGACTCAAATTACTGTAGATCTTTTGCATGTATACTTTATATATACGAGGCACACCTTTCTGTTTGAACTGTTTATGATGTGATCATACAATAGCATACCTTTTCATGTATGTGCATTTGGTTCCGTTGCTAATGTCACCTGACAGAATTTTCATTTAAAGTAGAACAAAATGGCAGTGGTGGTATTGACTTTCTGTTTTTTTTTTTGGTTTGGTTTGGTTTGGTTTTTTTTTCACCACTGAAAGGTATAAAATGGTGGCAATGGTGAGATGGGGGGAGGGACTCAGCTAAAATTTTTAAAGTATCACCTTTGGGTTGCAAACACTTACTTAAAGAGTGCAATAACGCTCCCAACTTGTGATTTTGGCTATTATAGCAAAACCTCTGCCATTCCTGTGATCAAAATCAATTGATCAGTCAATCACCCTGCCTTCCTCTGCTAACAGGAATGATGCTGCAGAATCTGTTCTCGCTCCCCTTTGTGAGAATGAAGGAAGAGTTTTATCTCCCACTTTGGAATCTGTTTCCTGAACACACCAGCTTTTGTATGTGCACGTGCACACACGTGTGTGTGTGTGTGTATTTATATATGTATAGTTAATTGTGTACAGAGCTGTGCATGTGTATCTGTATAGATCTGAGAACTATACTTGCCCACCTCTGTTCTCTCTCCCACGCACTAAGGGCTTGATTTCAAAATAACATCCGGCCATGCACACCTCTTCACAAAAATGATTATCTGAAGGATCTCAGCAGATGGTAGCAACATCTACCCCTGACATCAGCTCTGCCGTGTTTTCCTCTGTCAGGTGCAGAGGACTATCTGTGGTTGAAAGGGAGTCCACCTTTCCCCACAGTGGGAGGTTTCTGGCTCAAGTATATTTATTTTTGTGGGCCCTCAAAGCAAATAAGTGCATCTGTATCACTTGTCACAAGCGCAGTTTCCAAATGCGGAATCTGACTTTCAGAGGCACTATTAAATTCATGAAAACTATGAATTCAGTCCGTTAGGTAGGTCTCTCATAAATTTAGAAATATTTCGTGTGTTATATTCACAGTTAGGCTAGAGAGGAATGGAGACACACACACACACACACACACACACACAGAGGGGAGGTGACTCGGGAGCTTGTAGCCCAACCACTGATGGCTTATGATTAGGAAAAAAAATTCCATGATGGGCAGGTGATTTTACAGTCAACTTTAGTAGCGTTTCTGGTATTTCACTAACACACCTGGTAGAGGGTGTTGCCACAGACAGATAACAAATAAGCCAGACAAGTGCCCTGTGCCAGTCTGACCATTTGTATGTCCTTCTGTTCCCTGGGCAAGCACAGATGACACCTGTGTATCTCTGGTCCTTCCTCTCATCTGCTTCCCTTGTCTCTGCTTCCGTAAGAGATTAATATCGACAATATTTTCACTTAATAGATCAGCCCGGTGTAACAATGCAAGTTGGTCACCGAAGAGCTGATTTATGCGAAGGGTTTGCTTTTGAGGAAAGAAATAAAAACCAAAACCAAACCCCAAACCCCGTCGTACGCCTCGCCGTGAGGCATTGACCCGCATGCGAGTTGGGTAGCCTCCTTGCCTTATTTTCCTGCGCTGGAGAGCCGTATAATTTGTTTTAACGGTCAAAAATAGGATAGGCGAGGTGGTGCCACGTACGTGTCCTGCCTTTGCCCCTTTCATTAGCCGAGTTGTTTGGTCCCCGCTGTTTTCAGAGAAAAAGATTTCACATCTGACACATCGTGCTAATATCAGTCATTAGGCACAACGGCCCGTGATTGGTGCTCTATAAATACCTATGCACAAGTGGTTTGCAATTGCTGCTGTATAAATACCTACCAGAGACAGCTCTGCAGTGGCCAGGAAATAAATGAATCAGATTGTCCTACAAGAAACGCGTGGAGGTAGGCAGTGAGAGAACGCTGTACTAAGCTCCTTGGCAGACGCGACGACGTGGGTTTCAGGGAGAGGAGGCCTTATCTCCAGGACTTCCAAGGATCCTGCAGGTGCCTCTCCTAGTGGCAAAGACTCCCGCAGCTTTGCCTGGTTTCCAGGGAATGCAGCGCCAATGGATGTGCACGGTGTAGTTTCTCCACTGGTTTCTCCTTCCTAGGGGGGACCAGGCCAGGAAAGATGGTCTGCTGGAAAGCTTGGCGTTAGATGGTTGAAATAACTCCTCAGAGGGCTTCTGTCACGGTCGGTCACAGAAGCATGAAGTCTGCCTGTCCTTAGCCTCATCGCTGAAGTTCTGCTGTCGCTGTTTAACGGTTTGTCCCATAGCCTGTAGGGTCTTTCCAAAGTATCTTCAAACCCACATGAAAAGCCTTTAGACGCAGACTGGTTGGCCTGTGTAGGGGAGTGATTAGAAAGCAGGTTCAGATTGCCTTCACGGAGGGATTTTTCCAGTTTTGCATCGAGCGTGCAAGCTAAAACCGCTCACATTGTTGTCTCTTCTCGTAATTTGAGGCAGAGATACATCCTTCACCTTAATGCAGGAACCGTGGGTCATACCTCCAGGTGAACGGAGGTAATAACAAAGAAACACTGAGGAAAAAAA
Source organism: Tringa tobata (assembly GCA_033628505.1). Lineage (NCBI taxonomy): Eukaryota > Metazoa > Chordata > Aves > Charadriiformes > Scolopacidae > Tringa > Tringa tobata. The sequence goes on from JAHREE010000207.1 coordinate 2,887,638, forward strand.
AATCTTTGACTTCGTTGATACAGCTTTGCTGAGAAAACTTTCAGTCCGGGCCAGGTGAAGATGGGAGCTCAGACTTGGGCTGGCTGGAGAGTGAAGACAACCTCTGAACTTCTGCTACACAAGCTGACCCTTCAGCACTGGTGGTGTGTTAATCCAGCCAGGAAACTCTTCTTGGGTCGGCTGCTCAGGCTGTTGGGAAAGTCGTCTTGGATTCAGTCACCAAAATGTAGTCAATTTAGTCCTTCGAGAGGTGCTGGAGGTTAACACGTCCAGGTGTTTTGTAGGTATGAAGAACGGCCACATCTTCAACATCGCTAGGGAAAGGAAACAGTAGGTTGTAAAAAAAGTGACGACCACGATAAGGAAAACCACACAAACGCCTGTCTAATTTGCCACAGCGTTTGCACGGGGCCAAATATATTCCTGCTTACAGAATTCAGTAGTCTGACACCCCTAATTATTTGGACATGCTGATTTTGATGGGAACTGCATCCTGATATAACACAGAAATCAAATTTGGCTGTTACATCAGATTGGTGTAAGTTACAGTCATTTTGAACATCTGTTGAATCACAATTAAGTATGATTATGTACTTCACCCCCTATAGTAATTTCCTTACCTAATTATATCCAACCACTTCGTATGCCACTATTGAATTTGCCCAGGTATATTTCTGAGTCAGTACTCCTGTAGCTCTGCAAATGCTATGATGTTGAGACAAGAAAGTACTTTTTTAAATTAAGAGCAATTTACAATATGTTACACTTTCAACATTCAATTAAATAATAAAGATATGAGAATGAAATCCTTTTGCAACTCCAGGGAGCCGCTGATGGAATAATCTGCAAATAAGATTAAAAGATTTCAGTACAACTAAGATTGCCTTTCGTGACCTTAAATGTCATCCACATCAGATTTAATACTAAACACTGAATTTTTCCTTTTTCATTAGTCAGTCCAGGAAAGAGATCATAATGCTTTATCAAGATGTAGAAGATGGGTATTAGGATGTGAATAATGCTTTATTTTCTAGAAATACATACTGCTCGATTTATATTCCCATTTCAACAGTAAAACCTTTGCTGTATAATGTATGTAAAGCTCCCACCTGCAAACATGATTATTCTGTGCTGTTGACATCACATTATTATGCAATCAATACTTTGCCATGACTTGCATATTTTTTTAGTTCCTCTGGAAATTTGCTACTTTATAATTCTGGCTGAATAAAGAAATCTTTCCTACTATCCAAGTGCATTTTTGATTAGTAATTAGACAGTTACACACGAAGAACAAGTTGAATGAAAGGACTGTCTTTCCCACCTCCCATATATCACCAAGATGATTTAGCCTAAACAAAACTTCAGCTGTGCATGAGAAAGTTGAGGCGGGGGGGGAGGGAAGGAGGAGGAAGAATTACATTTTCATTTGGTATTAAAGCAACCTTTTAATATGAGTTAATTTCATAGACAACCTCATTTCGGGCTGTGCATTGCTGAGCATATTATCTGAAGCAATTTAACAAAGCCTCCTAGACTGTTACTTGAGTTCGGACTGAAGAGTTTCCAGGTGGACCACCAGACAAAATTGTATTAGAAGATAACCGTGAGCCATAAGAAGGTTTAATCAGATTCTTTTAAAGAAAAGATTCGGAAATCCATTAGAGCCATTAGCAAAACTGGTTTCCTTGAGTGGGGTACGGGTTTGTATTCTTTCGCGTTCTACAAAAATATGCAAACTTAGTCCAGTATTACATATTTCCTGCTTGTTTAAGGAAAATTTCAGCTGGCAATGTCAAACCAGCTAAGTGAAAAAGCAGCAAGTTTCAGAACACCCCTGCAGGGTGTCTGGAGGTTGCAGAGACCTCCATTTCTAGTAGAAGGAGAGTAAGGCGAAGACCTAAAAGGACTTCAGACCTGTTGGTTTAGGAGTCAGGCACTTTGGGAACCAAGTGTGTCCAACCAAGTGCCTGGTGTCACTAGAAATCCTGTCCCTGCCCTTCAGAGCCTTGGAAGCCTGGATTTCTAAGGGAATCTTTCCTGGCAGGTAACTCTCCACTAGAACCACGCTCGTAGTTTAATTAGGATGTATCAAGGTGGATAAATTTTCATAAAAATTATTTTGCTTTGAGAAGTGGGTGTTTTCTGACAAGGCTCGGTGCCCTCGGAGCATTCTTTGCCAATGTTGGTGGCGTCACCTCTTGCACCCCCGTTACCAGGAGCTGTGACACTGCCTGCTTTGTATGCAGATGCCGTAGCTTTCATCCATTCCAAACATCTAGAAAGCTGCTCGCCTGTGTTGGATGACAAATATAGACAGAACATTTCTACCTGATGCAGGTTACGCATCAGCCGGGTGCATGAGTTCCAAAATGCACTAACGGGCATGAACTTAAAGAGATGAGGCAGTAATGAAGTCTGAGTTAGGACTTGGGCTTTCTAGCTCTGTCTTTTGCAGGTGTTCTCTAATGCCAGCGCCTATGTTTACATACCACAGCGTTATCAATACTTTCTTTGATGGATCATAACAATCCCAGTGACGCCGTGATGCTCCTAAATCTCACCTCTCACCTCCCAAATCTCACCACCTAGTATTCAAGCAAGAACCAATTAGAAGCAGGCTGACCTGATTTGTTTAAAGCAGAATATCTACTTCTAAATCAGCATTGCCCAGAGAAGCTGTGGCTGCCCCATCCCTGGAGGGGTTCAAGGCCAGGCTGGATGGGGCTTGGAGCAACCTGGTCTGGTGGGAGGTGTCCCTGCCCAGGGCAGGGGGGCTGGAACTGGGTGATCTTTAAGGTCCCTTCCAACTCTAACCATTCTATGATTCTATGATTCAAGGACAGATCCTCAGCTGGTGAGAATCTATGAATGATGTGTATTTGCAAACATTATTTGGCCACTTACTGAACTGCATGAGAACTCTGTGAAATAGGTTATTCTCCCCGTTGCATTTCAGAGGAGGTTGAAGCCCCATGTTAAGGTTGCTTTTTTTCCAGTGAGATTTCGTGAGCGCAATCCATAGGAGGTGCTTTCAGAGGTGCTGAGGACGCAGAGCCCATCCTGGTACTAAGGCAGACAATGCTGGAAGCTGTGTCCCCTGAGTTTCAGCCTGCCTTGTCACCGAAAGACCGCTCTCTTGACAGTAACCTGTTCCGTTTCTCTGTACCCTAAAGGACCAGGTAGGGGTGTTTGGCACCGCCTGTTAACTCCACCGTTAAAACAGAGATTTAAGTAACTTTTTGCTCTCTGAGTTTGCTTTCACACGCAATCCCATATGTTCTTAACAGCTTGTAAATCCTCGTGTTTCGGAGCCTCCCTTATTCTTGCTGTGTTGGGTACCCGGTACTCCCTCCAGCAGCAGAAGTTACAGGGGAAGCGTGATCCGAATGGAGGAACGGGACGTTCTCCGTGGAGGACACCCAGCTGTGAACATTTCAGAAGGTTTTTTTTTTTTTTTTCATCAGAACCTTTGTGTGTTTATTTCTTTCTCTTTTCCTTGAGTACCGGTAGAGCAGAAATACGCAACTGATTTTTAGCCACGCGCTGTTCAGCCCGTGATATATGAAATTTTTAAAAAGTGAACAGGAGTTCACTCGTAAGAGCAGGCGATCAGAGCTCTTACACGTGTTAGTACAGAAGGTCAGCGTGGGACTTCATGGCCATGGAAGAGAGAAAAATTCATTCTTTATAGGACTCAGCTACAGTCACCACGACCAAAATGCAGGTCCTATGTGGAGAATATGCATCCATTTCCTTAATGAGGACAATGAGGACAGTAACGATGCACCATAGCATGGATCCAAAAGCAAATGAGCAATGTTGCAAAGGATACAAAATTTCTCTTTCACAGGAAATTTCAGGATTTCAAGATTTATTTTGCTTCTGAAGCAGAATAAAATCAAATCACTTTAAGTGACATTTTCAAAACGATTTTATTTTAAGCCCCAGTCTTTAATCTCAATTTAAAATATAACACAATCTGAAGGAGTAATTTCAAAATGAAAAATGGAGTCACTGTTCTGAAAAGGTTAATGCAGGGTATTTTAACCTTACTGAAGGAGTTGTAATTGTTTTTCGGATTTTGTTGAAGTTGACGCTTTCGTAGAAGAGCTTTGTTTTCAATCAAACAGCAGTTTTCCATTGAAAAAAAAACACGTTCGGTTGGAAAAGTTCCACTCAAGCTAGCTGAAGCACGGGAGGTTTGTAGATAAGGAGAGTATAATTAGCTCCAATAGAAATTTTGTCAGAAGGCTGAGGCTAAGAGCTCTCACACACCGGATAAACACCACGGAGGGCGAGCGACTAGGGCTGTTATTTCGCTTTTCTTCCGAAAAGGTTGCTGCTACTCTACTACATCAGTGTCCTCCCTGCCTAATCACACCGGCCCGACGGTGGCACGGCGGGGATGAGGAAAGAGCAGCTGCTTACCGAGGACCTATTTTTGGGGAGAGGATTCGGTCACACGCTCTGCTTCTCGTGTGTTAGCAGCTACCCCGGGGTCCGTGGGACAGGAGCTGGGCGAGGGCAGCAAGTGCCCCTGGACTGCCCGTGTTCCCCACACATCCCCTTCCCAAGGTGTCATCTCACGGGATGACATGAGGGGTGGGTGGTGGGTTTACATCATAGCACTGATTTCTGCAGTATAAACAGGCTTGCTTTTTTTTTTTTTTCCCCCTGAAAACATAAAACCATATCTGCTAGAAATATTACACAAATATAAATCGAAAAAAAAATAAAAATTACCCCCCGGTTTTGAAGATATTCGGGATTTTCATCCTCTTTTTAATAGGTGACGGGTAGTGTTGATACGCAGCTCTGCAGTATATTTTGCTAAGGCAGGAATCACCGCCTTAAGGCAAACTTCTTAATCTTGTTGATTTTACAAGGGCACACGCTCATTCCTGGAATGTGAGAAGGATCTTCCCTCGCAATAAACTAATACATGCCAAGAAGTACCAGAAATGAGCTGGGGTAGGAGGCAAATAATTTCCTCTACCGAAAGAAGCAGCATAGTGGAGACTAATTGGCCCGAATGTTACTGCTCAATTTCTCACTCAAGCTCATTTAGCTAACAAGGGTCAAGGCCCATTTTCATATTGAAAGGGTAGGATGACTTTTTATTAAGACAAGTATGGCTCTATTTGTTCTATCATTATTTCTAGCAAAACGGAATCTTCATGCTGAAGATTACTATATTCCAATTAGCACAATACTTTGCAAGGAAAGCATCCAACCATTGTGAGAAAATTGTGTTTCTGCGTTAAACTAGTTATCTGTGGAGGCCTGGTGTTCATTTTGCTTTTTTTTTATAGTGCTAACATAAAATGGGTGCCAAAAATTTACATAGGTTCAAAGCTCAGGCACAGTTTGTACAGAAAAAAAAAAAAAAAAAAAATCACCAAGGGCTATTAAAGAGGAAACCTGTGGTCCAGGATGTTTTGAGCCACAGACTGTTGGAAGATGTTTTAATATGTCAAGAATGCGTAACAAAATATTTGCCCAGCCTTCTTCCCTGAACACCCTTTCTCTCCGGAGAAGACTGACATTACGGGGTTAAAGCTGCATCTTGAAAGTTAAGAGATAAAATGTGTTTTAGTGTGGCCACAAGAGGCAGTCCCTAGAAAGTTCCCAGCTTGGGCAGCCACCGACCTGTTGCTACATCTTTAGCAATGTGTTTTTATGCTGGTGAGGTGTGCATGTGAGCAACGAGGAGTTCTCCTTGCCTGCAAGATAGGGGTTGATGGAAAACTTGCTGCAAGTATATAGCAGTGCAAGGTAAAAAAATAAAACAAGTTACCCAAAATGAACTTCCCTAAAAAATGAAATTCCTCACAAATCAAACCTGAGTGGGGCAGAGGAGCAGTCTAGCTGAGCTGGGGCAGCACTAAATTATTAAAACATGCCACCAGGACTGCATGCAACCCACCATTCAGGCACCAATACAGGTTAGGCATGGATCTGCTGGAGACAAGTTCCGAAGAGAAAGAGCTGGGCGTCCTGGTAGACAGCAAAATGACAATGAGCAAGCAGTGTGCTCTTGTGGCCAGGAAGGCCAACGGAATCCTGGGCTGCATAGGGAAGAGTGTGGCCAGTAGGTGGAGGGAAGTCATTCTCCCCCTCTGCTCTGCACTGGGGAGGCCACAACTGGAATATACTGTGTCCAGTTCTGGGCTCCCCACTTCAAGAGAGATAGGGAACTACTGGAGAGAGTCCAGCGAAGGGCAACGAAGATGATTCAAGGATTGGAGCATCTCCCTTACAAAGAAAGACTGAGAGAACTGGGGCTCTTTAGTCTGGAGAAGAGAAGGCTGAGGGGAGACCTTATCAATGCCTATAAGTATCTAAAGGGTGGGTTGAAGGAGGAGGGAGCCAGACTCTTTTCAGTCTGAACCTATGCACTCTTGCCAGTGAGAGGACGAGGGGTAACGGGCACAAGCTGGAACATAGGAGGTTCCACTCAAACATGAGAAAAAACTTTTTCACAGTGAGGGTGACAGAGCCCTGGAACAGGCTGCCCAGGGAGGTGGTGGAGTCCCCTATTTTGGAGATTTTCAAGACCCGCCTGGATGCCGTCCTGAGTAACATGCTCTAGCTCTGGGCAACCCTGTTTCAGCAGGGGAGTTGGACTAGATGATCTCTATGGTCCCTTCCAACTTTAAAGATTCAGTGAAATTCAGTGAAATTCTGCGCAACCATAACATGGCAAAAATGTCATAGTGAAGCTGAATTAATTGGAGCTGATTTCTGGCACCCTTTCTCTGGGTGGTAGGACTTGGCATCTCATTCCGTCGGTTGAAGCTGATGTGCTCAGAGTGGTGCTTCTCTGTGGCCTTGGTTTCCTTGGCTGCCTGTGATTAAAAGCGCCCCTAAATTAAATATATCCTTAAATATTCTAATTTTGCACCGTATAAGGAGCTTTTCTAGGACTTCCAGCCTGGCCTTGCAGTCCCTCAAACAGAAGTAAGCTGATCTATTTCCATTTTACCTGAATGACTGTACATCATTGGTATTTACGGTCTGATCCCATATTCTTCTTGCTGCTCCTGTTTGCCTGAAAAAAACCCAACCCCGCAGCTTCTCTCATCCCCACTGATGTACATCACAAGGTGTTGGTGGAGTCAGAATACAAAAGAAATCCGATGAAATAGTCTTTTCTCCTTCCCTATGCGGAGTGATCACTGGAACCAATGGAAAATTAACTGCAGGTGGCTCAAAATCACTGACACTTTATTGCCTGCTGATTTCTCATTGGAGCACCTCAGTCTCCTTTCATTTACACACACTTCCTCTTTTCCAAAGGAAGGGGCACTTAGGAGCAAATAACTTTTCTGTAAATTGTGCCATATGTCTAGTCCTCAAGGGGCCCACAGTTTCAGCCCTCATCTAGAAATTTCAGAATAAATCAGAATACGACAAACCCCACGCTAGAAGTGCTTTACTGCCTATGTGAACGCTTTCCCCTGCAAATGGACTGACTACACGAATTTGAAACCTTTTGCTCATCTGGAAAGTCTCCGATCCCATATCTGACAGGAGAAATGTCTGTCATATCCCAACCTCAAAGACTTTCTTACTGGGTCTTTTCCTGGAAAGCACGTCCAGCAGAGTGTCAGAAGCCATCATTTCTTTTTGGTCTAGCCAACAGTCGTCCCTTTCATTAACTTGGCTTTCGCCAGATACTGTTTTAAGTGAACATGTGATAGCAAAAGAGTGCAGATGTAATAATATACCTTGCAATATATTTTCACCCCACCAGAGCCATTTCCTCCTCTTTTGTTTCCTTTTATGACCCTGATGTCATTGGGAATAAACTTTAATTGGGTCATTTTGTCATCCGCTGAGCAGCCTCCATTAACAAACCTTTACAGCAGTAAGTACTGGTAGCGGGATCTCTGTCACAGGCAGTTGCCACTTAGTGAAGTTTCACAAACATATCTTCATTATTTATGCATGCTGTGCTTTATTACCGACGCCAGGTGTGAGCCAGGAACACTTCACTACACACAAGCAGCTAAAGAGGTCAGATGTCAGCGTTAAAGTAATAACGATAAAAAAAAAACCCCAAAACCAACCCAAACAAGAGAGGTGTGTTCTCACGTCGCCCTCAGTCGTCCCGTGCCTCGCGAGGCGCCGCAGCCGCGCTCGTCCTTCGTAGCCATGTTTTAGGCGACCGGTCCATCCTGGCGTTACGGGAAGAACACAAACCTCCTGGTTCCCCTTGAACACACCAAGGCCACGTTTTCACCTTAAGGCTTGCCACGTTCCAATGTGAATATGTTTAATACGTATGGAAGTAGGTATATTATGCACACAAAAAAAAACCCTCACCCCTATGTGTATTATCCCGTGCGTGAGCAAGCACATGCTCTTAAGTAATTTGAATTTACACCATTTCCGGTATAAAGGTATACATAGCAGTGGAATTATTTCAGGTTTACATTACTTTTTACATTACTTACATTGCATTTAGACGTCAGGAAGAAATTCTTTCCTGTGAGGGTGGTGAGACACTGGAACAGGTTGCCCAGAGAAGCTGTGGCTGCCCCATCCCTGGAGGGGTTCAAGGCCAGGCTGGATGGGGCTTTGAGCAACCTGGTCTGGTGGGAGGTGTCCCTGCCCACGGAAGGGGGGTTGGAACTCGATGATCTTTAAGGTCCCTTCCAACTCAAACCATTCTATGACTCTAATGTGAGGGTGGTTAGTATCAGGTTCTCTGTACATGTATGTGTATATGTATAATGACAAAAAAATGTGACAAAACGGTATGTTTCTAAGCTGTAGAAAATACTACACACAGAATGACTTTAACAATCTGGATCGATTCCTCTGAAACCAAAGAAATTATGACAGATCACAGAATCACAGAACCTTTTAGGTTGGAAGGGACCTTCAAGATCATCTTGTCCAACCATCAACCTAATTCTGACAAAAATAAACACCCACACAACAAACAAAATGCAACACCATCACTAAACCATGTCTCCCAGCACCACGTCAACCTGTCTTTTGAACACCTCCAGGGATGGTGCCTCAACCACCTCCCTGGGCAGCCCATTCCAATGTCTGATAACCCTTTCAGTGAAAAATTTTTTCCTAATATCCAGCCTGAACCTCCCCTGACTCAATTTGAGGCCATTTCCTCTAGTCCTGTCGCCTGTGACTTGGGAGAAGAGACCGACCCCCACCTCTCTACACCCTCCTTTCAGGGAGTTGTAGAGAGCAGTAAGGTCTTCCCTCAGCCTCCTCTTCTCCAGGCTGAATAACCCCAGCTCCCTCAGCCTCTCCTCATAAGATTTAGATCAATGCATGTAAATGAATCATGACCATGAGTTAGTTCCACAGATGACGTTGTGGTTTTGTTAAAGTTGAGGGGAAAAATATAAATATATTCCTACAGACTTTGACAGGGGCAAAAACCAGCCTCATATTTTAAAACTTAGCCAACCTAATACATTAGAAATGCACACAGAGTTTTGAATTAGCTGTTATGTTTCTTCTGCGTTATCATATTGTAGTTGTAATATATGAAAGAATTACGAAATTTAATTAGGGAATGGTTCTTAGGTCATAGCAAAATTGGCACACTAAACACACAATAAATGTCTACTTTACTTTTAATTAAGCAGCTTCCCCTTAAAGGTTTTTAATCACTAGTTTAGATAAGTGGGATTTGTAATGATTGTTAAGGAACTGTGGAGAGTGGCTGAAAACATGCACCTGCATGCAGTTAGAAGGGGGTATTATGGAAAATGCTATTGAGACTGTAGGAAAGCTTTCCTTTATGCTTAATGTGTTGTTAGAATGATGAATAATGTCATAATTCTCACGAAAACTGGAAAATCCTTTTACAGTAGCCTGTTAAAAGCCTCCTTGATGTTAAGCTTTAAAAAACTCCTCCATCATTAATGCAGTCCATATTTGGGGAAGTGTGATTACCAAAAAGAAGTGCGATGTGAAATATTGCAGCTCCACCAAGTGACAATGAAGCTAACATTAAAATAATACAAGATGAAACAAAACGTGAACTTGAAAATTATATTTTAATATTTCAAACTTTGGACTTTTCCTATTTATTTTTTGATATTTTTTTTCTTTTTCTTTAAAATCCCTGGTTATACATGTAATAACAGCTCCTTGTATTTAGTATCTGGGTTACTTCAGAAGTGGCTTTATTACAGCTGTTAAATCACATATTTATCTGGTAGTTCTTACTTTTTTGGGGCATTTTATGTAGAGAGTGATGAGATTAAAAAACTTATGGTATACCAATGTCGAGAAAGCTTCAAGCATTTTGACTCAACGCCTGTCTCTCTCTCACCACACCTTTTCTCATCCAGGCAGTATTTTGTATAGTGTTTTTTCCATGGATGTATGTCCTGCCATTTAAAGCAGTATGAAATAATGTGGAAAGACCCTCTGACAGGAAATTAGGAATGACACGTTTAAGATAAAGGGGTCCAGCCACTGAAACAGTGTCTGATGAAGATTTAGAGTGATGGCTAAACCACGTGAATTGTTTATCCATTCTGCCACACTATTGCTGCAAGCCAAGAGAGGTGTAATAATTTATTTGGAAAACCACAGTTTAGTACAGTGAGAAAAAGTAATCTACCACTGCTCTGACAGGCGAGGCAGATAGATATGAAAAAGAGAAACAGATCTATTTCTTGAGATGTAGGCAACAATTATGAATGAATAGACAGCCACCTTAATATATGAGTTGCCATCTCTCAGCTGCTTCAGCAGATGGCCTGCTTCGTGTCCTCTGCTCCGAGTTCCTCATTCAAAGGTTTGATATTTCTGAATATAATGCATCACGAGGCTTTTTACAGATCAGCACATGTATATTAACTATATTATTGATTGTGGCAAGTCTGTTCTTCCAACGTGGACAGTTGCTTTTGCTGTAAAGTATGTTAGGAAGTCTAAGCTATTTAGCCACCACGATGACGTGACGTTATTTTGACTACCAGCATCTACCCGTGCATTTATCATCCCTCTGCTGTCTCATCTCCTCACATCCTCAGTTCCTGTATTTTCCATCAAGTGGTCCGGCGGCTTTCAAGTGCCTGCCTCCCCACCCTGGCTGCTGGTGCCATCACGCAGCTGTCCAAGGGATGCTGCAGCCTGAGCATGCTGCTGCTGCTGCTGCTTCAGCACTCTCTGCTCGCTGGCTGGGTCTTTCTCATGTCCATTAAAAATGAGAAGTGGGCTGAAATGCCAATTAGGTAATGTCGACATTTGGCAAACAGAGCTGTCTGCCAGTTTGCAGGCAGTCTGGGCAGTGTCACAATGAATCCGTCAAGAGGCATAGAGTGTCCCCCCACCCCGTGGGATTCAAAATACAGCTGTCACTCAAAGCTACAGTATCTGGGATTTGGGTGTCGGGGTGGATGGGGGAAGGGGTTGATTTCCCTATGGAAAGTGGGTGAAATGCCTTTCCTAGGTTTCAGTGGCATCCAATTGACTTCCACCAGCATGGGACCTGAAGTTACTACGTCAGGGCAAAGGTAGGATGCATCTCCATGTGAAACCTGCTAGAAGTGCTCCTACGAGGGGCTAACACAGACATTTGTAAATAAACAATGAGCTTGGATTTTCTGACCACTTCAAACATACAGTTTTGAAAAACTACGGTATATCCCAAATTACAAAACTTTGTAGTAGTTTGCTCCTGTGAGGTGTAAAAACTGTTGCACCAAGGCAGAAGAGAACAGAGCGAAGGGCCCTCCTGGAAAGGACATATGCATCAGTTCTCACCTCTTCTCTTGATTACTGGAAAACTAACATGCTGACAAGCTCATAACTTCATAAAAACGCAAACCTGAATGATGTCAAAGAAAAGTTACTTTCAAACAAAACATCAACAGCTTTTTTGCTATTTTTGCTTCCTGTTTTCATTAAAGCATTTATACAAATTTGCAAAACTTTCTGGTAAATACCTGGGAGGAGAGGGGGGAAAGGTAATACTTAGCAAGTGCCTGGAGTTGTGGCTGCAAGCCTTGAATAATTCTGCTCCTCTGTCTCAGAAAAGGAAAGGACTAAAACCATACTGATGAGTCTTAATCTTATTAGAGATCCATGTCTCAGCTGACCTTGTAACACTACGGACTGTCTGCCATGAGTGACACGAGCTTGGGGATTAGGGCATCAGAGGACCCAAGCGAGAAGCGACGTCCAGAATATGAGTAAGTAGATACTGGCCAGGGAAAACCCAGAATATTCAAGTGTGATGGATCATTTATCAGCCATCTTGTGAGATCAGCCAAAGCCTGCCTGAAGATGACTCCATATCCTGGTACACTTGACAGTTGGGGGATGCACTGATGTCTTCTGCAAACACAGAAATGCTTTGTGGCTGACTTCTCATAACCTTGCAGCTTGTACACTTATTTATACCCATGCAGAGTCTACACACTGAAGTTTTTCACTTGCTTAGACTTGGAATAACTTTTCATATTGAGTTTCACAGAAGCCATTGAGATAAAAAGAGGGAAGGGCACTGAGCGTGTTGGTACCATTATCATTTTTGATACCATTTTTGATACCATTTGGTACCAGTATCATTTTTGAGCCAAGCTGACGTAGCAGTTCTCTGTCTTTAAAACCAGATAGGTAAGATTGCCATTTCAGACAGGTTGGTCTTCTGGCACCATTCTCCTGGCAAGAAAGATGTGACACATTGAAAGAGAAAATTAGTGTTTCTTAAACATGAAAAAATATACAGACGTGTAAAACACACAGTGCTTTAACGTGTCGACATACTAATTAAACTCATAGTGTATGCTGTGATTTTTTTTTTTTTTTACCTTTTTCGAAATTCAGCGTTCATTGAGGATGAAGATTTTCATTTCCCTCAGCAGGTTGTGTAAACAAGGAGAGATTGTGCTAGCAGACTCCTGAAGTATCCAGGGCCTGTTCTGCACACAAAGCCACAGAACCAGCAGCAGAGCTCCAGCTAATGCTCGAGATAAGACAGAGTGGTCCCTGGGCCTGTGGTGGGAAAACGCCCTTATGACACTCAAGCCCGATGAGCTACATGAATTAATGCAAAATGGGGTTTTGAAAATGCAGGCTTAGGGAAAGGAAGCAGCCACTTTCTCTTTCCCAAATTCTGCTAGAGAGCAATCTGAAAGTCTTTGCCTCTTAACTTCGCAGCGGCCAAGGAAAGCATTTCCTTGTGATGAAGAAGAGCAGCAGCAATCTGTTCCTTGCAGCACGATGCTGGAGAACAGTACTCGGAAGAAGGAAGAGTCAGAAGAGATGAGGCTTCAAAATAATTTGGGGAGGCAACCTTCCTAGAAGTGGGGGGGAGGGCAGGGGGAAGAGTAAGAGTAATTCTGGGCCTGTTGAAGCAGGCTCACTGGCACTCTGTGGTGTGGGAAGGTCAGCGTGGAGAGCTTGGGATGATAACTGGAGAAATACACCGAGGCACACGTTAGACAGCTTCTGTTGGCCTGAAACCACTTGCTCTGAAGCACACTGGCTTCTCAGAAAGACTTGCAGCCATGTCATTGACATGCTACGTTGACACGACAGGCTCTACTTTCCACAGCTTCTTCCTAGAAACGAGCTAGAAAGGGGCACCGAATGTCCCCTCCTCAATGAAGAAGATCCATCAAAATCTTGTCTGCCTTCCTCCCTTGTGTCCAGTCATCTCGGGAGGGCTGGTGTCTCTCACCTCCCTTTCCAACAGCCTGGGGCTGGCTTACCCTGAGGGGGTGAGGATGGATACACCTCTCCCATCACGCGGGACTTGAATGCCTTGCCCTACCTGCCTGTGCTGTGTGCCCGCGGCCTACACGTGTTCTTGAGTGCCTTTGCCTCACAGGTTTGTGAGGGTTGTGAGGCTTTCTTCCACCCCTCTGAGGGGTGGAGGCCTTCTCCCCTGCTGGAAGGAGCTGCCTGCGACCAAACTCCAACCCTGCAGACTCCATTTATATGTTGCAGGATCCTAGGAGGACCCGTGCCCTAGCGAGCTGCAGGGGAGTCACCCTTGTCATGCTGCTGCCCAACCCCAGGTGCTTTCCCCTCTACATCTGTAAAGGTTATGGGGATGTTCAGGGTCTAACCCTCCCCCCCGACGTACCCCAGAGAGCACTCAGAATAAAAGAGGAGCATGGCAATGACATATTTCCTCATTTATTCACTAACATTGCTGCCTCTTTGCTCCCACATAGGACTCTCCTGGCTACCTCTTCACATCTTCTCCATGATATTGGAAAGAAAAGAACCACTTGCACTTATACAATGCAGAACTTAACGGGAAAGCAAGCTCTCCTGAACCCACCCTACACTCAGGATTTCCACCCCCACCTTGCACGTGACATTTGTGTGCCACATGGGGGAACATTTTTGGATGATAAACCTAGCTATCTTAGAGGCCTGTTAAACAATGTGGAAATCCCTATGGCTGTGTAAATGTAAACAATAACTGCAAACTCCTGCTTGGAGTTTTTTTTTTTTTTTTTTTACCCAGCTAGTTATCTCCATATTTCTAGCATCTCTATCACAGGTTTGGGATGTGAAGGAAGATTGTCATATTGTTTGTTCCTGCGCTAGTCGCACGTGAAATAATCTGAAAAGGAGTTTTTTATGTTTTTCCCTCACAATTGCATGATCACGTGATAAATTTTTTTATGCTTATGTGTAAAATTTGGAGTAATAACCCCAGCGGATGAAGTTACTTTCTTGTGTTACTGCTTGTTGGACCAGATCCCCAGTTTGGACTTCCTTAAGGTGAAAAGCTGCAAAAAAATCTTCTGTAATGCTGCATTGCATCTGTCTGCCCTGCAGAAGCTATTTAGCCAGCGATTAGTCCGTAAGTGCGGTGTAATCACTGTTATTATTTGGGGAGGGGTGAGGGAAGAAATGTAAACAGCAGTTTACTTTGGTGGTGTCAGTGTTTGATGGTATACTGAGTGCTCTGCCTTATGCCCAATGGATGAAAACAGGCAAACATACAGACAAACCCAACAGTTTCCCCCACCAAATTCACTGGGCTTTAATTTCACACAGACGGTCCGGGTCCTTTGCTTGGAGACTTGGTTAATGCAAGAAGAGACTTCACCTATTGCTCTGAACTCTGCAATTCCTAGGCAAAACCAAGTCCAATGTAGGGAAGCACTTTGATAATAGATACCCAATCTTACCAGAGATAATTTTTAAAAGATAATCTTTTAAAAATCACCTTCATGTCTATATACATGCCACAGTTAAATGCAGCATTTGACAGTGAACTAAGGGAAAGAGGTCTGAATGCGTGGGAGCCGGGGAGAATCTATCATTTTTATATTTAATTTGCATTTTTGATGGCACTTTCTGCATGATTAGTGGCACTATGTCCTCTGACTATCCAGGTAAACAGTTTCCCCCGTGTGCTCAGGATTAAACACTAAACACCAGCGGAGAGGGGAAAATTAATTCCTTTGGGAGGGGGAAAATGTAGTTGTAGAAACTCCTTCAGGAGATTCATGTTGAGGCGTAAAATATGAAACAAATTTTAACCGTATAACTGTATTTTGAAGTTCATGGTAGATTTAAGCCCTCCATTTTGCCCTGCTTACACAACATTTTGGTGGCGGTCCGTGTAGTTCTCTGTGCTCCCTGTTTTTTACAACACCGAAGGTTTATTATCAACCTCCAGCATTAGTTTTTCTTTTGTGAAGTTCATCACCACAATTGACAGGAAACAAAGTGCATATAAAACCGAACACCATGGTTAAGTATTTTCCTGTAATGCCTTAAATCTTGTGTCTCAATGCTTTAAGGTTAATTGGTAAGCACATTTTAAAATTATTACACTAGTCAACAGCACAAGCAATTATTATATTCTATCAGTCACTCAAACAGAGGGATTAATCTATGTTAGGAAAAGATTAATTTCCTATATCCCAGAAATGAATTTTTTTTTCTGCAATTATCAGTAGTATCAGATGAGTCTTTTCCATTACATTTTAAGGATGAATCTTTACTGTGATTATGAAAGACGGGCACAATTATATTGCTGTTATTACTGACTGAATAGATGCCCTTCTGCGATATTCTTTTTTTTTGGTCATAATGATGCAACAATCCTGTACTTAGTAATATCAGTATTTATAACTGTAACACAGATACAAAGAAATCTGTTGAGAGGGTAAGTCCCTGAGAGCACAGGCTCTGTCCTTCTCTGTGTTTTGCTGAGTTCAGGACAATGAAAGCACTTAATAAATAACGGTTAATCCAAGATAGCTGCTGACCATTTCAGAGTTTTGATATTTGTATCCATTACTTATCTGTTTTTCTATTTTCCTAATGAAAACAATCAGTTTCTAGAACAATTCTCAGAAAGGGATACTTTCTGTGTCCCCTTTGAAAAAAAATGGTCTTCCTTTAACTGGCCATTTCAGTTAATAATTTTGCCTATAAGTCACAATACAGTGTTCTCAGTTACTCCTTTCCCAATACCAAATGAAAAGCAAAACAAAATACACATTACAATAGCTATCTGTATACTCTGATGGCTTAATAAATCCTCACTAGGCATCTGAACCTGGAGAAAATAAAGAGAAAACAGAACAAATAAGGTTTGGACCTGATAAGCAGTAGTTTTAATAACCTGATTTATGGCAAATTGAACAATACGTAGGTTTTCTTTCTGCTGCTGGTTCATACATAATACTATTATTCTGGATGTTAATTGAAATATTCTGGGTTTTCTTTTGCTGTAATAACACACACAAAAAAATCTGCTGAAAGGAGCACATAGCTTTATTAATTCCTCAGCTGAAAATAATAAAAATAGATACATAAACCAATATATACATCCATACACCCCCCATCCATTTTTATCCACACATACAGGAAATATGTATTACCTTAGTAATAGCAGATACAGAGTCCACAGTATCTAGAGCTACATAAAAATTTTCTTTATAATTATATTTAGGATGTCTTTATGTAGAAAAGGATAGCAATAGACAAAAGTGATAAATTCTTCTGTTATTAATGCTAGAGTTTGCTTTTCTGCCTGAGCAGTTAGGAAAAGCAAATGTTATTGATGTGTTAAAAGGAAATACTTGTTAATAACTAGATAATTTTAAGATGTTGGGTTCATACCATCTGTTAATCTTAGTTGTGATTAAAGAGGTAATCCTAATGCCCATTATTCCTAATGACAAGACCAAGCAGGCTTAAAGCATTAGCCGTCGGAGGCCAAAGAGAAGAAGCAATGAAGGATATCAGCAATCTTAGCCACAATTGAGGAATTGGCCCGTCCTCTACACAACAAAAGTGATACAAAAGAATTACACCCTCACTAAAGTCTATTTCCTCGTATAATCACACAAAATGATTTTTCTTAAATATGATAATAAATCACAGCAAAAAATCAATATGGCAGGGCCCAACTGCTATGGCCTGATAACGCATCAATCAATATTTAGTATTTAGATTTTAATTAATACATAGCAAAGCAGAGGCCTTTTAAGAGAGAAATATTATCTCAGATAAAAAATCCTGCACTGTTAGCATGCAAAAGTTGTTGCTCATATCTGTCATTGATCAATCTGCTGGAGTTTGATTAAAAACCCTTGGAAATATCAGACGGGGGAGTAAACCAGACCGAGCCAGAGAGCGGGGGTGTCGCAGGCGTCTCCCCCTGGGAAGCCTCTGGCACGGGGGTGTCGGGAGAACCCACGGCAGAGGGAATGGCGCGTGGAACCCATCCCGCCGGCGTGGCTGAGCAACACCCTGACCAACCTGTGACACTTACAGTCAGCTACAGGAAAAAAAAAAAAAGAGAAATACACGTTATTGGGCCGAGGGACACGACTTGCACCTCCTGACGGTGAGCCCTCCTGCCCCACCCCCAGGCTCACCCCAGGTCACAGCTGCTTACGGGGCTTAAAGAAATTACATGATAACAAATTATTTTAACATCGCCTCTTAATTTTTTTTTTGTTGTTTGTTTGTGTGTTTTTTTGACCAAAGATGATGTCCAGGGATTTATTCTAGCCTGTTCGCTGTCTGATTACACTGAGGACAGATAAACTGGATTGGAAAACATAAATGTTTTCACAGTCCACCTCTCCTCTTGATCATTTCTGGAAAACAGTCTGGACTAGGTCCTCATATTTGTTTTCAGTGCGGATGATCTCATTTTCACAATTCTTTAAAAAAAAAAAAAGAAAAAGATTGATGCTTATTCTGAACACAATTCAGCTCCTATTGAAGCCAGTAGCAAATGTGTCCAGACTTCTGTGGCTGTAGCACCAGGCTGATGATACAGTCTTTATATATTGGTTTTGTTTTCCTCAGGACAGATTCCAAGGCAGTGTAATTGAAATGGTAATAATGGGAGGCTTTAACATCAGCTGACATTTTCCAAACAAGAGCCTGCATTTGCCCTGAGTTTACTTTTCTTGTATATAATTTATGAACAACTGAATCACTAGGAAAGAACTGTGCTTTCTTTTTTTTTTTTTTTTTTTGTTTTTAAAATCTCAGAATAAGGATGTAAAGAACACTGAAGAAGCCATTTCACCCTGTAGCTCAGTCCACCTCACAGCTTTTAGAGACATGATCTACACTGAATTTCCAAACTGAGCTCTTCAGAGAAAACCAAAGAAAAAATATTACTTGTTCTTTAGCCCATGAACCTGTCAGTCTGCACGGGAAGTTCAAAAAACCCCCCTGAAAATAATTTATAATACTTTATCCAGTTACTCCACAGAATTTGTATACATTATGCAATGATGATACGTAGGTCAAATTCATACAGGGTGCAGGTAGGGCGAGTTCTTGATTCAGCAGTATATTAAAGGAAGGTTATTCTTTGGGTGTAAATTGACCATCAGTCAGAGCGTAGCTGCATCCAGCTGTGTCAAGGCAGTGCAACCTGTCTCAGCAAAGCCTTCAGAGAGTGTAAAATGAATATAACTTATTCAGATGGCGGGACGTGGAGCATAGCTGGAAAAGCAAATGTCATGTGGACGGTTTCCTCCCCTTGGCTGCTGGCAAATAAATTTCTGCTTGTTCTGTGTACTTAGTATTTGGTGCAAGTTATGCAAGCTCGTGCCTGGTAGGCGAGATGTAATAAAAGCATGCAAGGGAGCAATGTCATCACAAGCACTTGACCTTCCCCTCCGGCAATATGGAGGCTGTATATTTTGTGGCAAGCATCGTGATTGTCTTTATGTTGGTGTCTGCTGTTCTGGGTTTTCTTCCTGCTGTATTCAAGCATTAAAGCTCTTAAAAAGACCATATGTCCCAACCTGCTCTGTCCTCTTGGATGAGGGTGCGTTCATCCTTTAATTTGGATATTTGGGTTTCCACAGCTTCTCACCATAATCAGGTCTTTGTTCTCCTATCTTGTTTATTCCCGTAATCTGCCACTGAATGAGCTTCTGCTACCTCCTGTAACCCCAAAGCTTCAGAAATATGTGGGGAAAAGAAAAAGATCAGAAATAAAGAATGTGGATGACCTCAGTACAATATGTTTCTTAAACAGGCTGTGGAAGTATCTTGAGGTTGATAAGGATTATAAATCCAATATAACATTCCAGTCCTTCAATTACAAATTTGGCATAACCTGCAAAAAATGTTCGGGTCTCTAAAAACAGTGAAGTTTATATGAAATTTGCTATTCCTGGTATTCTGAGTGTCTGTATACACTGGTAAACATTCCTATATTCAGTTTATTTCTGCATTACAGAGTGAGGACACAAGCCACACACTGCACTCCTTCAGGAGGGGTGGACTTCGCTCTTCTAATCTGACCATGAAAGCAATTGCAACTTGAAGTTTATCTGTGATCTTTGTGTTAGGAAAATAGGGGAGGAAAGCAATTTATACACATCCCATCTTTTGATGCTTTCTTTTCCACGCATATAAGAAAACCACCTCACCTGTCTTCTGCCCTCAGTGCCAGGCCAGCTTCTGAACTGGCATTGCTACAAACTGTGAAAAATAGCTGTATTATGTCATGTTTCAACCCCCCCCTCAAATAAAGGTAGTAAAGTATGTCCTGCCCTTTGATGCAAGAGGGGCTCCCCCTACATGAAGTTCCAAATGAAGCTATGGTTCCCACAAGGCACTGCGAGGCCACGCACCGACCGGTCCTCCGAAACTCCAGGATTAAGAGAACTTCTCCCTGGCTCTTTTCCTTCTAGCATTATCCTCATTATTTACTGACTGACTCTTCCCCACCAGTCTCAGGCTTCACTTCCTCTAGCCCAGACATCTTATAATACACTGGAAGAAGATGAAGGAATTAGTTAATTCCCCAGAGCTGGCCCAGCCCCACCAACCTGCAAATTCCTATATACAAGCTGGCAACTGTGATCTTTCCTCTAAGCCAGCGAGAGGATTAACTCCTTCCCTACTTTAGTTTGCAGCTCATTCACAAGCTGTTCACTTTGTACATCCAGTATTTGATATCTGAGGTGCTTTGATTGGACACAGTGGGTCGTGTTGTCATGGTTTTCGTTCCCTACTTAGTTCAGCTAATTAAATCTTAGGCAATCTTATTTTTGGTTACGATATATTTTTGCTGAATGTGCAGCAGAGTCACTGGCCATTCCCAAGAACTGCTGGTTTTATAAATGTTTCAATAAACCCATTTGCTAGGCCAAACATAGAGAGGACATGAATGCAGACATGGCAAACTATGTAAAAGGAGATTTGGACTTCTGGGAGGGTCATTTTTCTCAAGTTCTAATAAGTACTATTGATGGGAGCAAGCACCAAGCCAAACTGAAGCTGCAGATGAATACTAAATTAATAACAACTACAAATGAGAAACTATAGATGACATATTTTCTTACTTTTAAAAAGCTTGAATGTTTAGACTTCCCTGGTTTTCTACAAGATAAGCTGATATTTAAATACCAACAGCTGCCCTCCATTCTCATAAAGAAAATCCCACATGGGGCTTCAAGGTTAATTATCAGTGCTGTCTCTGTATGAACTAAGTTTCCTTGACCATTATCTTTCAGACCTATCTGGCAGTTGTAGCCTACAAAAGCCTTTCTAATTTGGCCATCACAGTGGCCACATATGACTACAACTCCCTAGGCCGGTCGTCTCTAACTAGCTACATGTAGACCAAGTCCAGCTCATGAAGCACTATTTGCAAGCCCACCATCAGCTCTGGCCCATTCCTGCCCTCTGCCCACAATGCCAGCAGGACATGGAGGAGGAAGCGTG
Organism: Tringa tobata; assembly: GCA_033628505.1. Lineage (NCBI taxonomy): Eukaryota > Metazoa > Chordata > Aves > Charadriiformes > Scolopacidae > Tringa > Tringa tobata. The sequence continues at coordinate 2,908,830 of JAHREE010000207.1, forward strand.
GGTAGGAATTCTGTTCTCTAAAGGACACAGTGTCTGGACAAGACCCAAGCACCTTTGCAGATGTTGGACTATTGCATGGGGTATGAGCTCCAAAATGCATAGTCCTGCTAGGGTGTGCCAGGGCTGGGATGTCCCATAGCTTCAGCTGCCAGGTACAGTGATGGTCTCTCCATGGCTACTGTACAGAAGAACGTTACACAGGGAGGCTGCGAGGCCTCCCTCTGCCAGCTTGAGTGCAGAAGGGGAGGTAGGGTCATGGAATGTCCCTGAGTCACCACTGAACGGCTGATGTTCGTGTCGACAGAGGTGCTCTGCTGCGAATGGTCTCCTACGCCCATGGCTGGAGCAGGTCTCTATGCAGGACAACTCTCACATGAAAAGAAACCGAGGCTTGGAGGATTGCAATGGCTCTCTTTTGCTGCCCTTCCCAGCTAATTAGAGAAGCCCACTCCTTCCCAATTTTATGTTGTTTCCCTCTTCTGAAACAGGGGAAGAATTCTGTTCTAAGTTTACCCGCATGAAGGTATTCCTCTTTTCTTCTTCAGGAGATATTCTGTAAAGCTCTACTGTAGGTTCCTGTAGTTCGTCTTTTAGAGAAGAGCAGTTTTTACTGTGACTTTATCACTATATAATTTCTTGCTCTTTCTGAAGAGGTCCCCCTATGACAGCAGGTTTTTGAAGATGCTGATATGCAAATACCGCTGCTGCAATCGTGTTGAAAGGAAGAAAAAAAAGAAAAGAAAAGTTGAGTCGTGGTCACTAAAAGAACAACTTTGCACAACAGGATAACAATTTTGAACGGAGAGTTTCAGGTTGTTAAAGTAACTAATTTTAATCCTGATGAAACACTAGAAACAGCTCTTTCCAATAATGATAACCATAATCCTTTTCATTGGCTGTAGAGAATCTCTGACACAAGTCAGAACAATTGGAACAATTCCAAAACTTTTTTTTCACCACTTTTGGCAAGAAAAAGATCGTATTTTCAGACTACGTTTTCCCCAGAAATTTAAATGTTTTGAAATTTTTCAAAAACTGAAATTAATTTGGGTTGATCTAATCAACCTATATGAAGTATTTAAAATTGCCTGCAGTCTTCTTTCAGCCGGGGAAATTTAACATTTCCCTTTCCCGGATATTGACAGGGTTTTCAAACTCATTGGAAGTTATTTTGGAACAAACACATTGATTCCCCCAAACAAGTGGACAGGTGTCCATTTGCTGCGATGGAGCACCGTGTTCTCCTGTTAGCACTGAACCTGGCCCATTGTACAGAGTGGGTTTAGCCTGAAGAGGAGGTGGACTTCTTGGGTGCAGGGATGGCATGTCAAGCTGTGAGCTCATTCGATCCGCCGGCGTATGGGCTGAGTGAGGCTGGCCAGGGCTTTAAGAGGAGATTGTCACGATAAGGGAACAGGATACTGCTGGAATGGCTGTTATCTATGACGCAGACGTCTTTTCCCTTCCTATGTAAAGACGTACTGACTCTGTTAGATTTGCTGCTTCTTGGTTAGACATAAAACAGAGGTCTGTCTGACTGCTTGGGGCCATTGGAGAGCTCAAGACTTGTCACCTTTCTTGCGTGTTTTCCAGATAATATGCATCACTCAGTCTTTTCCCTTAGCTTCGTTGAAAATATTCTTCTTTGCCTTCCCCTTCAGTGGATCGCAGCTCATCCTTTCTCAGGATGTGTCTCAAAGACGTGGGATCAACTGCTTTCCCATTTAAATGAGGTACTTAAATGAACTCTCCCTCCATTTCTGACACCTGTGCAGGCAACCAGAGGAACGTTCTGTGCAGAAAGACAAGAGAGAAATAGTGCTGGTGGGGTTGGCCGTCAGAAAGGGGGAAAGCAAGCAAGAATTCCAGCTCTGACAATGAGAAGACTCAGAGAGACATGAGAAGCGTCAAGAGCAGTGGGGACACTGCCTTTTTCAGCCAGTCTCACTAGCCAGTTGTCAGGCAGTAACATATCATCATGACAACTTGTCAGGGATACAAGCGAAATATTTGATTATAAACAAAGATGAGTGATTTCTTTAGTGTTGGGCTTTGTAAAATCAACATGTTACATTACAAAGCCCAAATGCTGAGTCTATCTTGACAGCACCCCTGTAGCTTCTGCTGTGCTTGGAGAGCTGCTCTGACTACAGATGCTCAGTAGATAATCTTGTGGTATTTACTACCAAAAAGCTGGTGACTGAGAGCTTTGTGAACTGCCAGATTCTAAATTCAGGAATAACACTGAATTTTTAAATCTATTTTTACAAGCTGGTGTTGGTCCTGCATGAATTTTTGCAACTATCTTATTGGAAAAGCTTTTGTGGAAGCATGATTTAGTATTGTGGAGGGAGACAACTTATGGTTTAAGAGGTACATCTTGCCATATCTGGGAAAGTCCACACGGATTTGGCCAAATTATACACTTCTCAAAAATTATATTTGTCCATCCTCACTGGTGTGCTTGTCATATTCTGGCATAAATTCTTTGAAGTTACCATCTGTAACAGCTTTCTTATCAATAGTAAATGAAGCAAATAAATATTCCACAATTTTAAGTCTATTTTCCCGCTGTATCATTTTCATTATCTGGTATATGGTGCAGGAAAATAAAGTTATGATAATAACAGGAAAGAAGCTCCTATGCCAATATACAGAAGAGAACATATATTCATGCTATGATACATGCTTACATGCCAATTTAATACATGATGGCTTTTTATTCTAGCAATATCATTTGTGCTGCCATAGTTAGAAGCCTGTGCCAGCATTTTCATTACAAATCCACTGTTCAGAGGGATTTACAACTTCACTCTAAACATTGCTCTGGAATGAAACTTGGCAAATGGGTCTCAGCCCAGGAGCTATTCTTTTACCCATCCATTTGACTGTTAAGTTATAGTGGCATAAAAATATAGTTCTACTGCTTGAATAACTTAAAATGGCTTTGAATTAAAAAAAATGAAATAAGTTTATGGCATGGTGTAATTACTTGTGGTATTCAGAAGAAACAACACAACAGATGAGAGCAAAAATAGCTAAGATATTGTAGGAGAGAAACGGGATACTCTAACATTGCATTTTATCCATGATTGCTTATAAAAATCAGATGATATGCACACTTAATTGCAGTCCTGCGTCACTTGAAGGTGCCTCACATCATGGGGAAAGATGCTAAAAATGGATGGGATCTCTCAAAGATCCTGCTCTTCTTGGGTAAATACGGCAGAGCTGTCCCTGACCAGTTACCTGACGCTCTGCAATAGGTCCCCACTGAGTTTCTACCAGCTAGAAAGCTAGTTGGTAGAGAGCCTACAGGCAATGAATTACATTTGGAGACATTTTTGGTTTGCTGTGGGTCACAGGCTCCCCCAGATTGGTGCTCTGTGCACCAAAGTGAGCTGCACTGTTTCCAGGCCTGACCTGCGGTGAGGAGCATCGCAGTGAAGATGCTTTTGGCTTCTAGGCAGGGCTAAGGGCTGGCACCACTTCAAGTCTCCTTGAGCCTCTGCTTGCATTGTGCTCCTTTCCCTGCTTATCTGGAAGCCTGGTTGGTACTAGTGAGAAACACCCCTTGTGGAGAAAATGGATCAGAATAAAACTGAAAGACAATCCTCCAACCTCCTCCAAAAAGAGGTGGCTGGGGGTGGAGAAACGGGATGTGATAGTCCTATATGGAATAATGAAAGGCAGGGAAAAAGTTAATAAGGGATAATTATCCACTGTTCCAGACAGAAAGGGGATTAGGGTACAATCCTTTAAATTACATCAATAGGCTTAAAACTAAACAAAGATATATGTTGTTTGGGCAAAATTGTTCTACCTTGTGAATATTGCAGCTGTGCTGCAGTGTCGAGCGCCTCATTGGGTAACTGAGGGAGGTGGGTGCGCTCTCTGATGGAGAAAGCCCCCAGACTCCATGTTGGGGTAAAGCTTAAGAGATTTCCCCGCATATTACTTACACTCCTACACTTTTTCCCCAGGTTCTTGCTGGTGGTCCCTGTGTTGGTGTGGTTGCATGTAGGCTATAGTATCCCAGACAAACATCAGGTGTGGCCCGGTACACTTGCTCTTAACTTCCTAACAAACTGCCCAAGTGCACAGCTGGAGTTATTTTATATTTTCCATAGAACATGTTTTGAGGACCAGCGCCTCTATATATGTGCCCATACCCTCCTTCAGGTACCTAAAATTAATGAAAAATGTGTGTGCAAAAAACCCCCACGTAGAGAGATACAAGACCTTGTGCGATTAAAATTGAACACTGAAAAAAATCAGGGCCACAAATACGGCAAAGACCCAGTGAAAGCTTCAGCATGAACCTCAAGCCACGTGCTTTTTTCCATGCATTGCTTGAGTGGGTTGGACTAGGTTATTTCAGCGTGGAATAGCTCGTTAAGCGTGTAGACCACAGGCCAAAGTAGCCCAAGAGGGCTCATGGGCTCAGCACTGTCATGCATTGCAGGAGGGGTGCAACACAAGAAGGGAGAAAGGAATCACAAGAGGCAGCAACAAGACCCCCGGAGCTGCTCTGTGATCCTCCGTGGATGGGCTGTGTCTGCCCTGCTCATTAGCTTGGGGCAGGCATGGGGCAGAGGAGGGGTGGTGGAAGAGTCCAGAATTGTGTACAAGCCCAGAAAGAGAGAAGTGAGTGTGGAATGGCAGCAGTGACAGAGAGGGGAGAAAGAGGAGGAAAAAGAAAGGGCTTCTCTATAGGATAAGGCAATCTTAGATGGTGGGTGGGTAATTCTGGACACTTAATTCTTCTCCCCAGCTTATTCTTCTGTGTGACCCAGTGAGGATGTAGTTAGTGTGATGGGAACTGTCTCAGATAGTTGTTTTTTTTTTAAATACAGAGTCATATTGGCAAAGACTTATTTGTCTTTTGGGCACACTGGCAGGCTTCCTTCAGAAAGTTTTGTTTAGTGCCTTCAGAGGACTGGATCAGTACTATGGGTTTAGGGATAAAGATCCAAACAAGTAGGTGGTTTTCGGCAGCACAGTGTAGCATTTGGCCTCTCTCCCGTGGTGGCACGCATGGCTACCAAAACCCGAGGGTCAGGCCACTTGCATGAATTACTAACCTCAGGTAGCTCATCAGAGGCAGGTCATTTTAAGTACAAGACAGAAACTGGCATAATCCACCAGGGTTAAATACCCAGAAAGGTGGACGCAGAGAGAGATCCTGATCCAAGTGAAGGCATTCACTATTCTACCATTAGCTTTCTTGGAGCTAGGATTCTTCCCGAGTTAGTGTGAAATGGGACTTCTTGAAAAGACACTCTCTGAATTTTTTACGTTATGGCATTTTGATTGTGAAATAATGTGAGGCACCACTTCACCCTTTACATATCTCCCCCTGAAGTCAATGCATCCATGCACATTTGCCTTTGTGGGCAGAATGTAGCTTCTCATGTATTTGGTCTACGAATCCTGCTACTGCCAGCTCTCTCTGCTGCCTGCTTTGTCTCTCTGTTCTCTAATACATTTTTAGACATTGATTGGAAATTGTTAAGCCATGTCTAGACCTGAGAAAACAACATGAAAAGGTAACAGGACTGATCTTCAAATGGTATTTTAAGTGCTGATTTACACTGGCTAAAATCTAGCCTGACAAGGAATGACAAATTGAAAATTAAATACAATGCAGTAATTTTGATCTTGGTTGTATAAATCTCACCGTAATGTAACATTTATTTCCACAACATTTTGTGCATACAAATATACGTTAGCAAATTCAAAATCTACCCATCTAAAAGGAAATATTTGCTATAGACACAGACCGATTTCTACTCCTATCTATTTCTCACACATATGCATACAGATAAATGCGCACACATATACCGTATATGTACTCATTCTTTAGGTAATCAGAGACACAGATAAAATAAAGCTTCTAGAGTGACAGACATTCTGCAGACAGGGTTGTTAGTTTATGTAGGCTATAGGCAGAGTCGACTGGAAAATTTTGATCACTTTAATTTACTATATCCAGCATGCCTGCTGTACTCGTCCAGCACTTTTATCAAGCCCTGTGAGGTGGTATTGATTTTTTTATTTTCTATGTAGGATAAGAAGACAGAGAGTTAGGAGCAAGAGTGAATGAAGAACTTTCCTCAGATTACTGCTATTCTCTAGCTTATTGCATCCTGTCGTTTGTAGTTTCAGATGATGTCCAGTATGTCAGGGTTGCTTGAAGCAATAAACAGGGTGAATAACAATGGAAAGGCTAGATGAGAAAGATTGAAAAAGGAGAAAGAGGCAGCAAAGAAAGTAAGAAAGTGAATGTGAGAAATAGGAAAAAGGGGGAAAAAAAGCAGAGGTTGAGAAAAAGTGTCCTAGGTGTAGAGAGCTTGATAAGTGCATTCCTTTAAAGAAACTGTAACCAGCCATGACAGTTTTTCAACCAACAGCTACACATAAAACCTATAGAATTGTGAAGGAGCAGAAGCAACAGCTTCTGAGCATTATTATTCCACTATAAGAAAAAGGCAGAAAAATAGAGAAATGTTTAAAGTAGATATTAATTATGTTTTCCTTTCCTTTCCTGAACCATTCCTAAGTTAGCGTGAAAGGATAAATCTGTCTTTTGCACCCAGTTTAAGGTGGGGTCCTAAGAACAAGTAATACCATGCAGAGTATGAGCCTTCCCTTGCCCTTCCTCCTGCCTTAAACTTGCTTTTCCAAGCGAGGATTGAAATCTTTTGCTTGTTCTGTTGGGTACCCTCACTGTGGCACTACAACCCGTAGCACAGCAGGCAAAGGGGGATGATTTGGGCCCGTGGATGGATGCTGCCCCATGCCCCAGGCAGCAGAACATTTGCTGACCCAGGCAGCAGGTCCCTGCTTGGGTTGGGAGAGGGGCTGGAAATGTTGGCTACGCTTTCCACCAACTTCAGATGGAGAGTGACTTCCGAAGGGAGGTCTGATTCTGTCCCACAAAATCGTCCTTGCAGCTTTCACCCCGAAGCCTCGTTGCTACACAGGGTAGTTTCTGTAATGTCCCGCACACCCAAAGTTTGTTAAAGCAGGGCAGCAAATTACCACGGATGGCTCGTAGGGAAAACGGCCCTACAGAAATACAGCGAGTAACTCTGCAGCCTTGTTTATATGAGTAATTCTCAGTCACAGAAATACAGTCCCTGAAGTCACTTAAAAAGCAGATTTTTTTTTCTACGTAACAGCAATTACTGATTAAAATCTCGTTTCTGGTAATCTACCTTACACCGTTTACCAGTTTACATGGAGCCCAATTAGCCTTAAAAGCATCCAGAGATTGTAGTGGAAAAATTCCCTTTTCCAGGGGAAACACAAAGCAGGGAAAAGGTGGGACTAGTTTTTCTCATCACTAGTGTGTGACAGTCATTTTAACTTTCTCTTCTTTTTGCTGAATTTGGAGTTCATTAACATGGTTTATTTGTGCACTCATTAAAAAATATCACAGTCCAAAGCAAGATGAGTAAACAAATTTTGTGCCAGTGACAAAACCCACATAAGCCTAGCATCTCAGAAAAAACCCTCTGGTTTTAGATGAGTATCAAGGAGGAGAACTTGACACAGATTGGGAATTATGTTTGCATGGGTTTTGTCAGTTCTTGTGTAAGAAGCTTTTAAATCCCCTATAACCTGAAAGTATTCAGAATGCCAAAAGGGCACATACAGCAACTACTATTGCTTTATCAAAGAGCCACAGTCACAAGAGCGCATTTTGACCTCTGTGGTAGACAGAAATTCTTTTCCATGAAGAATGGCAAGATTCTGCCATTTTATTGGGATTTCTAGTCAGGAATGAAGCATCAGTGCTTTGAAGTGATTGACTATTATTTTTATTCTTTTCAGGTGAATTAGATTTTAGGTTTTTGTATTGAAAGTTTTATTTTGACATACTTAAGCAAAGAAAAAAGAAATGGAAACCAAGTGTTACAGCTATGCAAAAGCCATGGTGAACTTTTGGTGGAAGCGGTGCCACACACAAAAAAACAGTAACAGTATAAGTGAACGGGTTCATCCACAGACAATGTACATGTGGAACTTAAACTACTAGCTAAGAGCTGAAGATGGAACACAGCATCCAGTAGGTCTCAAAATCAGGTCATTTATCTATATACACTTTTGTAGCCATTCAAAGTACTTAATTTCAGAAGATTTTGTGCCTCAATTTTTATAGTAAATCAATGGAATAGCAGCAATACTTTTTTTTTCTTTGAGAGGATGCTATGGCATGGTTATTATCACCGTTGTACACACAGCACCTGGATGTACACACACAGCTACTTGCCTGTGCATATTAAGTAATCGCTGCTCTATCTCCACTAACAACATCCATTTCGACACATAAACCTTGGCTTTATTCATTGGTATGAATACTCCAGGCAATACAGTGTTATGCCCTTATTTTATTTCCCCCTCCCCGTACTTCAATGGTTTTGCTAGGAATAACAACACATTTAATTACAGAGGAGTCTTAGCAGGTAAATGCTAGAGATGATTTGGGAGTTTTAATAGCTTTTGTCTATTGAAAAAATGCAAGTGAGATCACATTACTTGAGTAACCAGATTTTAAAAAAGCTAAATATTAAATAAATGGTTTCAGTTGATTTAGGTTATTTCCAAGCAGTAATGTGAAGTTGTAACAGAAATAATTTAGACATAGGTAAAGAACCTTCAAAATCAATAGCGCTGGAAGAAATGAAACATATGCTGATGCAATCAAACAGAATTGAATTTCATATAAATGTTAGCAAATCTATATCAGATTATCACTGCAAAAACTTCATTTTCATTGATTTATAATGTATTATTATTGTTTCCACCAAACTGCCGTAGACAGCCATTTAAGCAGCTGCCAAGTGCCTTAAGGGTAAATAAAGGGTGTCACTGACGGTGCTGGGTTATAGAAGTTTAAGAGACCAATAATTCACAAGTGCGGCAGGTGTGACATTCTGTATATTCTTTAGTCTTTTATTTTAATCCTGTTGTCTAAGTCTTTTATAGTTTTTCATGGGAGGAGGGTCAGTTGTAGGTTTCAAAGGGGAACCACGAAGGTTAAAGCGTGTTTGTGCTGGCCTGTTCCCCGGAGGGGTGGGCAGAGCACTTCCGTTAAGCAACCAAGAGACAGAAAAATACAGTAAAGTGTTGGTGGACAGCCCTGGGCTAGAGATATGCTAGTAGGGCTGTTCCTCCAAAAGGGAGCTGAGGAGTAGTCTTGAAATGCAACCCAGGCTATGGGTCAGTATACATTCAATTAACGTACAGCACCCAACCCCTGGAAGTTCTGATCGTCCTCTACTGTTCGATGAGTAAAACAAATATGGTTCACATATGTTTGGTAGAACTGGAATGCACCCTGGTTTAACATGTGATAATGCTGCTGGTGTCAGTAGGGCTATTTATTCTCAAAGCTGGGGCTGGGAGAATATTTTTTTTTGCTCTGAGATGCAGCAAATGCTCAAGGATTGACTAAGCTACTCCTAAACCGAGAGCAAGGCTTTAAACAAAAGAGGGGGTCAGAAAAAAGCCAATCTGTTTTAGTACAATATTTTCAAAGTCCAATGGTTTGATTTTCCATTTCCAAATGAATGCTTCATTGAAAAAAAAATAAATCAAAAGTGAAATTTATCATGCTGAAACCAACTTTCTGCTTTCAGGTCAAATAGAACAGCAAAAAACATGAGGTCAACAAATAACAGCTGTTAAGACTGAAAATTGTTTGAGGTTGATACACAATCCTTCACACACAACTTCTGGTTCAGTCAGCAAGCTAAAAAAGAAAATATTCTCACTGGTCTCCTTACACCATAGTTAGGAGCATAATTAAGCATCCTGCTGGACTAGGCTCTGTTTGCTGCTCTGAAACTGAACTTGTTAATTTTATAGTCAATTCATTTCCCACTGTTTCCTACATCCCATGTACCAGAAATACAATATTAGTGTTTTGTAAAATTCAGGTGCACCTTTAAGCATCTCTGGTGTTTCTTTTCAAAACAGGCTTGAGACCTTCATGTCCATATTGACAGATGTTAAACAAAGATAAAAAACCCCAAACACTCTTTGTTGTCTCTATGGTGTCTGTCAAGTCAAAGTTTGGATTGCCCTGTGGTTATGGCAGTTTTTTGTCAAAGAGGGGAAATGGCGCATTTGTTGTTTATTTTTACTGGTGAGGAAGGAGAAGGAAATCTTGTGCAGCAGCACCCTTTATTTCACTACATTTATAGAGCTGTGATATATGTATTTGTGCTTATGTGTAGTGTGTGCTGGAAAAAGAGATGCTATTGGCAAGCTCCCATCTCAATGAATGCCCAGAAGAGGTGCAGAAACCTGTTCAGTGATTTGGGCAGTGATGATCTCAGAGGTATAAGTGCCTGTTATCTGCTTTGGCTCACGTGATGTGATTTTTGGCTGAAGAGAAAGCTTATGGTGAAAATCATATCAAGTTGGCCAAGCCAAAGTAAACACACATACATACATTTTGAAGTAATTTTTGGCCATTGAGATCATTCAACCCTTTCAATATTTAAAGGAGAAACAAGATTTGCCACGATCATAAACATTTTATTTACTTTTTCCTCTGTTGCAGCATGACTATTTTAGGTAATAAATCTAACCAACAAGGAGCTAAAGAACAATTATGGCACACTAACAACATATGTTCACTGTCACACTAGCAGGGCTTTATACAAGTAAAAACCTGACGTGCAGGCTAAAAATTGACAAGAAATACAACAGGGGGTGAATGTGGTGGTCTCCGTTCACTTCGATGTAGATGCATGTTCTGCACCACATAAAGCATAATCTCACCTGGTTCTCACTGGCCTTACAGAACTTAAGGAAGAGCAGTGTAAGGCTTGGACTTACTGTTGGTGTTTTGAGTACAGCTCTCACAAAGCTGAACCTTGCATCACTGCCACTGTAAAGCACGGTGCTCCTCCTAGGACAAGTCTAGCATTCAAGGGTGCCAGTTGGTTGTATTTCAGTTCTCGTGACTTCCCAATTCATTGCACCCCCTGCCAACCAAAACTCTTCCACAGCAAAACAAACAAACTCCTGCTTTTCCTGGTCCCAATCCAGCACGGTGAGTCTTCAGCATGTATATTTGCACTGGTGTCGATTCCCATTAGTAGCAGTGGACCTAAAGTCCACTCTAATTGATTCCAGTGCAGCATGACAGGCTTTGGAAGCAACAAATCTGAATTACTGAGAAAATAAAGCTCCCACAAATGGGAAAGGAACCACGAATCTGAAGGCGGATTTAGAAGACAGGACATCAGATGGACATTGGGGAAACTGAGACGCAATATCTGCTTCAGACAATTCCTATATAATCTCAAGTGAATCATATAAACTCAATGGTGTTTTAATTTCCAGTCTGTCAAGTGAGGCTAATATTTTCCTTGTTGACAGAGTTGTAATCTGCTAATGGTACAGAGAGACTCAGACAAGTGCTGCCAGATTCAGGAAGAGGATACTGCAGGACTTGTTCTCGTGAATGCATAATAGGAATACCACAAAGAAGTTGGGAAAATTTACCCTGGCAAAATATATTTTTATATATATTTAATTTTGCAACAGAATCTCCTTATTACATAAAACACCAAATGGGGCTGGGAAAGGCAAAGCCGTGAAAGATCCTCAAAGTACTTACAGTGAGAATCAAAATCAGTAAGATTTAGGATACACATTTTGCCTCATGAAAATTATGTTTATTAATGTACACTTTAGATAGGAAGTGGTGCACGCAGATAGGACCAAATGCACAGAGCAAAACAATTGGTGCTGAGGACCTGATGTCCACTGTACATGAATTCTGGTTTTACCTCCATGGGCTGAATGTCCAGTTACTTCTGGTGTGCATTAAGTGTACTCCCAGACCACATACTTTAGTATATTATCCTCAGAAAACAAACCACAGTGCTCCACAATGCAAACCAAAACGCACAAAGCTTGGACAACTGCTACTGAAGTGCACTCCTGAGCCAGATTAAAATACTCACACGGACCTGTCCAAAGTGGTCTCCACCTAGAGCTTGAAGTCCTTCAGTTTGGTAAGCAGAAACCGGTCTCTAAACTTCCATCCAGTTTTACACTCTTTATCAATCCATTGTTGTATCTTTGAATACAGTTCTAACAAGCTCTAGAGAGGTGTAGCTTACTGGGGACAGCACTTAATGTTTTCTGTTCTTGTGTTTTTAGTGTCTAGCCTCAGAAATTTGATTCAGTGCAGAGTTACAGTGCTGAAGTTTAACAAAAGAGAACTTGGTATGAGTCAAGAAGAATGGCAGAAGAACTAAGTTTCTCTCCATCAGGTGTCTCAGACATTTCAAAAAGTAGCACATCACAGTAACTCATATTTGATTGTTTTACCCTTAGCAGGTCAAGCCAAACCAAACCAATTCCTCTTGAAGTTGTGACTTCAGGACCTCTCTTTGTGGCTTGGGGATACCTTGGTGTTACTGCTCCCTTTCTTCAACTTTTTCCCCCAAAAGTATGGTAGATGGTGAACTCTTATCTCCTACTTCAGACAGGAGTGGGTAAACAGTTTTTAATGGGTTCTTATCAGGTCTTAATCCCAACACAGGTTAAAGAGGGATGTTAAGGAACTACATGTGGTTTTAGCTCTATCTCTTAATCTTCAGGGAATAAAAGAAAGAGAAAAACTGTTTTTCTATTTTCACTACCAATTTATATAAAGCAATCCCAAGGAGATCTGTCCAACTGAAAATGCCCAACATATAATCTTATGATTTTTTTGCATAGCTTAATAAAACCTTAACAGAAGATCTCAAAACCTTAACGGAAGGTAAAACTAAAGGTAATTTGTTAAGATTCATATTATTCATGAGTTACTATGATGTCATTAATGTCCTATTTCACGTTGAGTTACTATGATGTCATTAATGTCCTATTTCACGTAAGGGTAAACTGAGGCAGTACTGGCCTTGGTAACAGAGACTAAATCTCATTTGAGGTTGAAGCCAATATAGACCTGCAGAACTAACGTCATGTTAACTGTCCTCTGCTGGGTAGATGACGGCAGTATTTCTTGGTCTGAAAAGTTATTTTTTAAATAGACAACCTCACTCTGTAAATTTTATTCCTGCAAATATCCTCACTAAAGTAACTGTGTTGTTTTTTTTTTTCTTCACTAAAATAAGGTCATTAAAGTCAGGAAGAAGGTTTGGATTAAGAAAGTAACTTTTTCCAATAAAGCTTCTCCTGCACTCTTCATCAGTTTTTGTCTATTTCTGCAATATATAATCTATTGTCAGATGTATGTAATAGATCTGTTTGTACATTACAGGAAGAGGATAGATAAATACTGCTTTTCAAAGTGGAATACAGTATCATGTTGGAACATGTTGACATAAAATGTAGAATTTCCTGGATCCAGGGATTTAGCTGTCAAAGTAAGAACACATTAAAGGTTTGGTTGTCCTCCCCCCTTACATGAGCAGGGCTCCCATTAATGTCAGTAGAAGTTACACACACAAAAAGAGAAGATAATAGACGTAAGTAGTGAACAGGTTAGGAGAGCAGAAATAGACTCCGGTGAAGCCAGAAAAAGCAGTGTTGCCTTTTCTTCCCTCTGCAGAGCTTGCATCATTGTGGTTTTGTGCACTTCCAGGAAAGCAAAATTCTGAATTGTAGAAACATATTTTGAGTAGTTCTCATCTTGAGGAAATGCCGTGTGAAATGAAGGATAGATGGCTGCTAGACTGACAGCTAGCATATGATAAAAATGAAGCAGTTAACAAGCTCCACTGAACACAGGTGGGCAGTGAATCAAAGTGTCTTAACCTATTAACCCATACAGTGTGGCTCCTGTGCAGTTTTTCAAAGACATCTTGCCTTTTTCATTACTGATGGAGTGAGGATTACTTTTCAGTACCTTCTTTTTTTTTTTTTTGGGTTACTGGAAACCTTTATTATGTGTTCAGCAGAGAATAGCTCTTGCAACTATGCAAGGTCCATTCTTTTATCTATCGCTGATACTATTGATAAATAGACACAGTGAAGATAATAACATTTAAATAAGACTGTGGGGTTTCTCATTAAACTTAATTCCCTTCTTAGTCAAACTTCTGTTTTCCTGATGGACATTCATTGGCTTTGGTATTACTCTGAAGTTGTTCTGGAATGAAGAATCAAGCTTATTGGTCTTAACCCTCACAAGTATATCAGTGTTCATTGTTCATCAGTTCATCAGTTATTCCTGTGTTAGAGTGCTTTTGCCTTGGCACAATACAAACAACAATATTTCCACAAACAGTCTCTTAACAGGCAACCCCAACCCATTTTTTCTGATCTTCAAAGGATTTTGCGCTGTCGACCAGATCTTACTGTAGATGACACTATCTAGTTAAAGCTTAGCATGCAATGCTCTGCCAGCCTCATTGCTATTTTTTTTTTCTTTTATATATCAAAATCTATGCTTGAAAATAGCATCTGCATGTGACTTAGGGCGCCGGTTCATCAAGAGCAGCTAGCACTACCAGTGTGCTTTAAGCTCAGTTTGGAAATGAATGAGAAAAGCACAATTACTGCACGTGCCTAAACGAGGTCGTAGCCTCCTCAACATCCACATGGGGCAAGACTTTGGAGTATTCTGTGGTTCCTGCACTGTCTGGATGCTTAATTTGATTTCTCTGAAAACCAGTAAGGTTGAGGAGAGGGTGTGGAGCCTGCCTGAATTTTGCTCTAGGAAGGTCATAGCCAACACGTGAACTCTAGTATTGAAGTACTGTAACACCCCTGTGTTAAGCATAGGCTTGGGGACCATTTTTATAGCAGCCTCCTAAGCTATTCTGCCTAAGGCACTTGTTCCACTTTGTAGCAGCATTAGCGCTTTCTTGTGATTTTTTTTTTATTCCAAGTTATGCTTCCTTTTCTCTTATCTCCTATTGTATTTCCTTTTTTTTTTTTTTAAATTAAATATCTGTCTCATATTTTATTTAATGACATTTCTTGTCATAATAGTAATTAAATCTTATTAAAGCATTTTACACAAATTCTCTTGAAGCTCCTGTCGTCAGAGATTGCTCTGTATTTTGCCAAAGGAGAGAGTTAAACCAGCATTATGTAGACCTGCAGGGCCATTGTTTAGAATTCAGTGTAGTTCTATAGCCCTTGGTGCTTGACTGCCGGAGGGAGAGAAAAGGTAATGGAAGGTTTTGAGATTCATGATGGACACTGAGAAAAGGAAGAGTGCTGTCCACTGAAAACGTGGATGAAGGTGAAGTTGAGCAGTGAGCTGGAGCATCAGAGCCTCCAAGGTGCTACCGATGTCCCATTTCAGGCTGTGTAACATGCTCAGAAGTTGTGTATGTTTTTAGGTGAGACTGAGATGGTCCGTTCCGTAGACTGAACTACACCTGCTTATTTATGACAATAACATTCTCAAAACCACTGAGCTTCTCGGATAGTGTTGAGTTATTCTCTTAGAATGAGCAGAAAGGAAGAAAACAGCAGCATCACAGCAACAGATTTGTCCAGCAGATTCCTCCATTGCACCAGGTCTGATTGTGTCATCCCTCCAAACTATTTTGCCTTCAGCTTTTTGATAGGAATAAGAGAATGCATGTCATGAGTACCTGCCGTACCAGTACAGCAAGTGCTGATATAGATATATTTCCAGTTCTGCTTTCCTTCAGAATGTGCTTCCTTTTTTTTTATATAGGCACCTAAGCATTAGTTTGAATCCTTAGAGTTGTTAAATTATGCACAAATCATGGACTCTTTTGAGATATATTTATTGTGTTTATTATGAGGACTGGTATTTCTGTATTCGAGGGTTTCATGACTTCAAATATTTCTTGTTTGTATGCTTCTCCTGGCCACCCTACCAAAGAAGGAAAAGAAGAGGAAATGATTCACATTGTCTTTTGGTGCGTGGGGCAGACACAAAATCGTATTTCTATTCACGAGAAGATGGGGGGTCTGGTTGGGTAAAACCCTTGCGGATGGCCTGGCTCAGGCAGTTGGCTTGTCATACTTGTGTTCCTTGGGTGTCTATCCTGCTGCTACTGATTCTCCTGATCAGAGAACCTCATCTCATGCCTTCGAAATCATTGCCAGTTTTGCAGCAGGCTTCACTGAGAGCAAGGGCAAGCCCAGAGCAGAGGGCAGAGGCAGCAATGGGTAGATAGGTATGATGCAGCTGCTGTAGCTAGATTTACATGACCCATTTCAAGGACAATACAGTAATCTTTCTAACAGGGCTGCCATAATTTAGAGCTATTCCTACAAGCAGTCCGCTGACACGGAGGGCTGTCATGTGTCACACAATATCACACTGCATCCTTGTCCTTCTTGAAGAGGTAGTCTGCATCCCCAGCAGATGACAAGGCTCCAAACTGTGCAGAAGTTGCAATGGCACTTTTTTTTTTTAATTCATTTTAGCAGTATTGAAGTAAACTAGAGCATCTCACACACTATCTTTTCTGGGCAGGCTCAGAGCAAGCATTCCCATCATTCTCCACTGCAGGGAGGAGACATTATATCCTGCTTATACCTGGATGCCGTGAGGTGCCTCATCCATCCCACAAGATTTCTCCCTCCCTTTTCCAGACTTCCTGAAAATGTGAGCCACCTGTTTTCTCCTCTTTTTCTATTTTTCTCTCATGATGTAGGCTTTGCTGTCTCTCCCCATGACTCTCCTTTTATAAGACAGTCCCTCGTTATTAGAATCATAGAATCAATCAGGTTGGAAAAGACCCTTGGGATCATCGAGTCCAACCATCTACCCTACTCTACAAAGTCCTCCCCTACACCATATCCCCCAACACCACATCTAAACGGCTCTTAAACTCATCCAAGGATGGTGACTCAACCACCTCCCTGGGCAGCCTATTCCAATGCCCGACCACTCTTTCTGTAAAGAATTTCTTCCTAATGTCCCGTCTAAACCTACCTTGATGCAGTTTGAGTCCATTCCCTCTTGTTCTATCGCTAATTGTTTGTGAGAAGAGACCAGCACCAACCTCTCTACAGTGTCCTCTCAAGTATTCCTCACACTGGGTTAGTAGTGTACACACCACAGCATGCTGCCCAAGCTGCTCTGCTTTCTTTCGGCTCTCTTGCCCCTCCGTCATCCTCACACAAACAGAAATTCTCTGCATTCACATTAGGTTTCCCTGTTCCCCACCCAGTCATTGTTCGTATTTCTTTCCTTTTCACTCAGATCTCTCACATGTCTCCTTTTTCTCTCCCCTTATTGATACTCCTGTATCCTCCACTAGTGAGACACATATTTAAGACACTGGTATTTTTAAGCTGACATAGGAAGGTGGACAGTTACAGAGAAGTGATGCTTTTGTCGCATTGGAAGATATTTATCAGCTGCTAACCCCAATTTTTAGGTCTATAGGTAATTTCAGGACTTGCTCAGTTTGCAAGATACCTGGTTTTCAGTGCCTGTACTTACCCCTTAGGAAAAGATGTTGCTGTCTATTCTGGGAATGATGAAAACCCGGGCATGGAAAGGTACATATGGTATGTGCTTCACTCATCCCTTGGCACATACTTTGGAAGTATCTGAGACACTCACTTAGACGTCGCAACACAGGCAGAGCTCTATCATTTTATCTCTATCTTCTTCTTTCTGACCTTTGCCTCCAGGAAAAGGTCAATCTGCGACATTCTCAGATATTTAGAAGAGGATTGGAAGGAGCTAACACAGCACTGAAACACTGCAGACAGGTTGACACATGCTGTCATTTTGAGCTGAACACTGAACACGTAGTCATCAGGTATGAAAATCCTTCTACCCCAACCCACATCAGTGTTGCAGAGAGAGCTGTAAATAATCTAACTGTATTAATTTTTTCAACATGGCTATACTGTGCTGCAACAGCAGATCCTAAATTTTTGCAAAGTCCTATGGAAGGGCAGCATGTTCACATGGGATGGCCATATTTGGCTCAGATGAAGGATCTGTCGAGCCCAGTATTCTGGTTCTCAGTGGTCAAAAGAGGATGCTGAGGGGCGGGAGGATAAGGACATATATACCAGTCCTTATGTACCAGGTATATATGCTCACTTGATGTATATATGCTGGTATATATGCTCACTTGATGTGAGTCCTGTTATTTCCAGCTCAGAAGATTTCCTGGTCCTTGTGTTTGTCTATTTAGCAGTCTTCAAAGCCTTTTTCTTCCACATGTTTGTTCAGTTCCCCCGTTAAAACTATGAAGAGCTTTGGACTCCCAAACATCCTTTGTCAAAGCATTTCCCAGCATTCCATTTCCAGCATGAAAAACATTCTCCTTTCATTTGATCTGAACCTTCACTTGATGTTTGCGTTTAAGTCTGTGTTTAAAGCTCCGATACTGGAAGAGGCAATCAAAAGTCAATGCCCATCGACCATCCTTGTGTTACCACCTCACATCACTGTTTTTTGCCTAGCTAAGCTTTATTCTTACAAAAGAAAAGGCTGTAACAGGCCGTGAACGTCCGCTTCCTGTGTCTAATCTGTACGAATTTTGTGAAACTAAATTCTTGACAATCTGTCTCCTTCTCTCCCTCCCGTTGCCCAAGCCAAGTGGATACTCTGGTTCAACGTAGCCCTGCAGCAGCCTCCACCATTCTGTTCTTGTAAACTTTGAGTCTTAGCTTAAAGCAAAAAGGCCTACGTAAGTGATGCCCTTGGTCTCATGCGTAGAGTCAGGAAACGTGATGTATAGCACTCTCTTTCTTCCTTAATTGTATAATTCAAATGTATTGGATTTCTTTTTTTGGCAAAGAGGTCTTTCTTTTCGCATGTTTTCTGCGGGTTCTGAAGTCTGTGCCCAAGCGGCCACAGAGTGCTCTGTCCCGACTGACCCTTCACAGCTGTGTTTTCAGAAGAGATTGAGGAATGTATCATAATTGGCAGGCATTCAGGTTAATACACTACAGAAGTACCTGATTTATCACCCTCCGATAAAAAATGAGGTTAATTGACAGTGTCTCAGGCTACACACCCAAAACTATGACAATGTAGATTAATAATAGCAATAATAGAAAAGGCAACACAGGAAACTCTTGTTGAATAGGGATCTCAAGATTCAGCTCATAACTGAAAATAATTAAGGATGTAGATTATTTTAATAACCCTTCAGATGCTTTTACAGGAGATACAATAAAGCTTGCTTGGGGCAGCTTGAATATGAAACGAATATGAATATGAAATATGAATAATGCTTCTGATTTTTAAACACCAATAGATACAGGTGTTAGGACCTTCTCTTTGAGCATCACCCCGGATGGCTGGACCCACATTTTGCCCATTTTCTAGGTTCTCTGCTACCATCTCTGTGTGCAGTACTTAACACATCTTTGCTGAGTAGATCTTAGCCTACATATGCTTCTGTCCATCCACTACTTTTCCCTCTTGACAAGCACCTCAAAGAGCTTTTTCAGAGGTGCTTCTTCAAAGATCAGCTTTCAGTATGAATTCAAGTTGATTTCATTTGCCCAAACGGAGTAGGTGGGATTTAATTGCTTTGAATTATATAAATTGTTTTAGTCTGTGTGAGGGCTGTCTGTGGGCATTCACATAGTTCTGTGCCCTTAATTGTCGATGTGGTGTCTTTTATGAAAATCCTACAGGCTTCAAGAAGGAAAGGAAAGTGCACACACGTTTCAAGAAGGAAAGGAAAAGGAAGAAAAAAAGAAAACAACACTGTGTTTTGAGTTATAGCAGCAGCCAGATACCTCCTGAAACTGGTTAAGTTGCATGCATCTTGCATCTTCCTTAAGGTTAAAAAGAGCCACTTCATTTTAAAATAATGTAATAAAAACACTGCTGTCAGGCTGAGACCTTGTCTGCCAAGCCTAACCCTCAGATGAAGTTTTACAGCCAAGTTATAAATCCCTAAAAACCGGAGCTGGTAGTGAGGGTATTGACAGAACCTTATCTAAGGAGTCCTGTCCTGGTGGGGAGGGGGGGCTCAAAGGGAGGGTTTCAAAACAAAGATGGTCTGATAGCAGAGCCTCAGTCAGTTGCACAGATAGTTTGGCCATACGCTGCAAGCATCATGCGAGTTTATTTATTTGTTTATGAGTGTGTATTAACCACCAGGGTTTGTATATGCTCAACCTCCCTTTGATCCTTTTTTTTTAAAAACAAGAGTTCTGCCATCTGTAAACATTTCTGTGCTGACCATGCCTTTGGCTTAGTCAACATATGAAATCCATAAAGGCTTATTTTTTGATAAAAGAAATGGCTAAAGACAATTGACATTATCGTTTGAAGTTCATGGCATTTCATGCTAATTTAGTAATGTAGAAACGGAACAGAGGCCTGGATTTGTGTAAAGAACTTGTCCAAGGTTGTAACCCTTAACATATTTTGTACATGCTTTCTCTTTTTGTTTTTGTTTCCTATACAAGAAAATTTAATATGATTTTGATTAGTTTCTGATGAGTTGAAATTTCAGTAAGTGCAACTCCAGTATTGGAGTTTTCTGTCACTGCTATATTTGGCAATGATTTAGGAAGACTGCTGTATTTGCTTTATTGCTCAAATAATAAAAGACTGTATTTAGAAACATCACAGAAAGAGAAAATATTCCTACTGTGTACCTAAAACTGTGTTAATCCATGTATAATGTTTCTCAGAATGTTCTGGTCCAAAATTACTTCGATACTGAGTAGAGGAGGAAGATTCAAGACATCTGAATCCCCTTCTTGACTCTGACAGACTGCCACTAACTTATGACATGACTTCAGTTGAGTCACTTAACCTTTCTGTAGTTCACATTATCTCACCAGCTGTAAAATGAGGACTGAAATCCATATTAACTACAGAAATACCTTGGGACTTCACTGATCAAAATGGAAGGAGTTAGAGAGGTAGCTTATGGTTTGCAAAAGGTATGAGCAAATTTTTGAATGAAAAAAAAAAAGTGTCTATATGTCAAGGATACTGAGTTTACTATGGCTAAGTATTAGCTATATACTTATTAGTATAAGATTGTATTTTTTTGGTTAAGCATTATAATTAATCTGTGTATATACATTCAATGAGTTGGGAGAAAGGACTACATACCAAAATAATATGACAAGGTGGCGCACCATAAGAGTGATAGTTGTGGGGCAACTTCTAGCCATTCTATTGATGAAACCAAGGTCTTCACACAGGTAGGGTCAGAACACCTTGGGCCAGTTAAGGATAATAATGGCCACTTTTTTTATTCAAATGATGAGGTCCCCATATGTTGATGTGAAGGACAGATCCAGTCTCTCAGACAAAGCAGGACTCGGGCGCTTTTGACAGGTGAGGACCGTATGTATGCATGAAACTGTTCCAAAAGCTGTATTCTGTCGTGATCAAAGATTTGTTAAATGCAACAGTGCAGGACTCTAAGCAAGAAACTCAGCAGCTGCATTTATTTTATGAGTCTATGTTTCAGAAGTAACTCACACCAATATGAATGGGGAGTGCTACAACTGGGGAGTGCCAGCGTGGAGTCCAGACTCGCTGGTGCTTGGGACTCCCAGAATCCCTTGATAGAGAATAACAACAGCACGATACCCTCTAGCATGCTGAAATGGAATGAGCACTGGCTGGTTGTAGCAACGTGGAGACACCTGTGCATAGCCATCACCCTGGGAACAGAGCCCTGGCTCTGGCTGACCTGTTCCAGGGTTACACGTTAGTGCAAAGGATGTCCCAACCTCAAATATTATGATCAAGTTTTCCCCACTAGCATTTAGAAAATGGGAAGCCTTACTGCTCTAGTAAAAATGTTGTGTGAGGGACTTCAGTCACTGAACCTCTCATTCCCTGTGTTCTTTCCATAACTACAATGAATAGGAGCATGTTTGCTTCCATTCTGTGCATCGGGTAGTTCCTAGGACTTCTGACTGGACCTGGGTCAGTGGTAATACTACAGTAACATCCTACTGTGTTTAGAATGTACACCCAGCTGTGTTTGTAATTTTTAGAGCTGAAACACAAGCTGCAAAATCTCAAGGAATAACAGGGGAAACAAAACAATGCAGAGAGCTAACATCCATCATGTGCTCTTTCTGGTGCTTCCCAGAGCTTTCATTTAATTTTTCAGTGAAAACATTTGTGCCTTTTAATAGAAATTCAGTCAACTATTTGAACAGTAAATCCAAGGTGGCTAGCACAAGAAGAAATTCTACTAACAGGACAGTGGAGCAAGTCCCGAAAGCTCAACTGAAAATCTGCTTGTTAAATCCTATTCAGAATGTACCACGCTACAAGATGTTTCTACAGCCTCCTAGTTAATAAATATCATATTTTCTCTGCTTTAAAGTGTGAGGTTTAGTTCACAGTTTTTGTCTTTACGCTCCTTTCAAACTGTGGGGGAGTGTGCATTGCTGTATTGTCCCATGGCAAAGGTCCACCCGGCTCAGTACCCTGTCTCCAACCCAAGTAAGGAATGAATTACTAGGCAAGGGTTTAGGAGCAGGGTAAGCATTCAGCACTGCCTCCTCAAACTGATGTCCCAGCTCCTGACAAATTGTGTCTCAGAAACCTCCTAAACCAGAACTTGCATTTTTGTGTTCTATTTCTCTGGTTGGACATGTGTGGGGAGGGAGACGTTTTCCTGCAACTAGGAAGGAGACTTCTTCCCTATTAGATGCAGAATAGATTTATCATGGTCCCCATGTTTTGGTTAGTTGCCTCAGGTATTAACAGCAGTAAGATGGAAGAAGCACAGATGTCCAGCTTCAACTGGACAAGACCATCTGGGACACTAATAAGTAGTTGCAATGGATGCTATAGTCATGCTTCCTCTATAGGCTATAATCTTTGAAGGCTAGAATGGTGACTGGATTTATAGCTTCAATCTTGAAGAGGGGATACATGCATTTCAGTCCTTTTTGTGAAATCATATTCAAGCTCAAGAACCCAAAGTTAGGCCCCTAAATGTGGAAATGAAATAATCTGCGTTGTGAAAATGCAGACCATGGACCTACGCAGATGAATCATTTACAGAGAGTTCTCCAAAACTGGCAAGAGAAGAAGTTTGGAAGGGACTAGCACTGGAAATGCGGAGCCTGGGACTTTGTTTGTTGGGGGATTAGCCATCTCTCTGCCATCTTGTAAACGCTGTACGCTTAATATTTAATAAGCACTCATCTGCTTAATATTTGAGGCTTTGTTTATAGAGTACCATTATTGTGGAGTCCAGCAAGTGGTCCTAACAGAATCCTTGTCTTGGCAATCTGGGGGGCGTCTAGCACTTGGAGCTATGTTCTCCCAAGTAAGGTCAGGCTACCAACCAATCTCCTTCATCTTTTTGGTGTGCAGTATTGAAAGTCTTCTAGCAATGGCATCCTATGGCCAGGACATATGAGTTGCACAGAAGTGGTACATTCAAGCCCATCTGTATTACAGATAAATGCATCTTTTGGCCCGTTTTAGTTGGTAACAAGGTGGAAGTTTTTTTCACGGTTGCATACTACTTTGAGTTCAGACTTGGATTTGGGATTGTGTTCAGTGAATGTGGTTGCAGAGAAGCATGGGCTTGAATACAAGCCTGGTTCTGCTCTGAAAATGAAGCGTAGATTTTATCCTAATGCCCAATAACAGTACAATAAACAACAAAATCAACATCTATCATGGGCAGCTTGTTACCTCTTTGATCTTCCATATGAGAAGAGTCTTGTTTTGGGGTTTTCTTTCTTTTTTTCCCCCGCATTTTAATAATCACTTGGTGGAGACAGAAGGCCCAATTGGTTGGATGACTGTGCCCTGCATTTTGGGAAGTAGCCAGGCTTACAGTATTGCCAAAGGAATTTTATACCTTGGACATGGAAGCTCTTGGTTGTCTACAGCGCTGGAACTTTTCAGAGGGAATTTGAATGGAGGAAAATGGTGAACATGGGGTAGGGAGAGGAGTGTGTTTGGTCTAAGCCAGCTGTTCTTGCCCACTTCCCCCACTCATTATGCTCAAATACTGTAACTGAAAATACATGTCTCTTGTTTACCAAATACCTGCGAAAATACTGTGATTGAAATGAATGCTTTGCAGGGTTGTACAAATGTGGGAACAAAGACATACACCTAGACAAATGAATAAAGGCTGGTGTGTAGATTGCAAACTGCATTAAAGAAGCTGCCCCAGATATGTTTCACAACGTTAGCTTTCATGTGGAACTGCTTAAATCAGAAATCTTAAATTCATTACCCAAGAACTATGGAAGGGAGCATATCTGTGTATGAAAAATTAAAACTCAGATCTCAAGGGCCATCTTTCAAGATCAATGAAGATCCACATAGTTTTGTGTAAAGGCAATCAGATGCAAGATTTTTTTTCCTTTTAATACTTTACTGCAGGTTTAATTGCAGCAATATTTCAATGCCAAAGAGAGTAATTTGCAGCTTGAATACAGCATTAGATCTGCAATACCCGACATTTTAAAACCTCAGTATAAAAATGAGCATTTGGTACTAGTACCACAAGAATTCTCATTTCCTGTTCAACTTTCAAAGAAATTGAAGTTAAATGTCTATATTAACGTTTATAAAATTTTAGGAGTGATTCCCTTATTACATAATTAGCTTAAGCACTCTGCATATCTGCCGATTAGAGACATTACTCAGAGCCTGCCCTGGAACAGCTGCATTCCTAGACAGAAAAAGATACTAATGTGGCCCTGGGGGAGAGCTCTCCATTTTGACAGAATAAAACATTCTTGGAATACAGTTATTACAATTCATAATTGTTCACTTTAGGGGGAAAAAAAAAAAAGCAAGGAAAAAAGTATCTTGTTAATAAAACAAAGATTTCTAATAGCTTTAAATTCATATTTCAAAATTCTCTGCGGCTGAGGATGCAGGTAGTCGGGGTGNAGGAAGTAAAAGCAGGAACTCTGACTGCATACGGCTTCCTAAATCTGATCAGGTAGTGACAATAAGGGTAATGACAATAGGGATAAGTATTAAGGGCTAGCATTGTGATTCAGCTGATAAGGCACAAGCCCAAATCGCATGAATTTAGAAGTAGCAAAGCATGTGAGTCCGTTCGGCTGCATCTGTGACACCGTTACCGGGTGATGGGATTTCATCAAAAGAAACGTAGAAAAAGGGAAATAAGGCAGAAATTCATCTTCTCTGGAGTTATCACAGCAATTAATGACTCCTCAGCAGGCATAATCAGGAACTGCTACTCTATTTTAAAAAAAATCTCTTAATTACTACAAATTGATTTCTCTGCTTCTCCAGCAGTGTGGCAAAGAGAACCATGGTGATGTCTAGACTGCTTAGGTCAAGTGGGTTAAAGCGGATGGGATCCAACAGTGAAGCCTAACAAAGCATAGTTGTATGGGCCCCAAGAGGAGCTCAACCAGTGTTGTGACAAACGTATGCTGCTGCACGGATCTCCTCATCCTGGAGAAAGTGGTGACCTCTTCTGCAATGAAACTGTTGGTACTTCTGGATTATTTCTAACACTTGGGGAAAAAAAAACCCCACCATCGCCTTACAAGCTAAATGAATTCACATTTAAGTGAAAGAAACCTAAAATTTTATTCCAGAGGGTCCAATGTCTTTTTTGCAACTTCAGACTCACTTGAGAAGAAGCAAGATAATTGTAGCTCTCACTACACTTTAAAACAGTTCTGAATATCTGTGTCCCATCTGGGCGACCTTTAACAAAGCAATTATCACTCCTGTTTGGGAGAGCAGTGCTCCTATTTTCTGCCTACAATTCAATGTGATAGAAACTATGGAGAAAATGTAATAAATCTTTCTGACTTGAAACTCCTTTTCTGAGTCAGATGTAAAAGACCCTTCCAAAATCATCCTGCTTTCATACCCTTCAAAGTGGTGTCAAGTGCTTAGCGTGTTGCCAAAGTGTAAGAGAATTAAAGCAATGCAGTTCACTACAAGCCAGGGCTGCCTGTCCTGCTGAGGCATTGGAGAGGGCAGTCATGGTGCCCAGTGAGGTGTATCACATGCTTAGGTGCCTAATTTCAGCAGTTCTTTCCACTGACTACGTACAGAGATGAACTGAAGGAGGTCTGGAGACCAAATGGTCTGAATTTCTCATTCTCCCTTCTGACTCCAAGTGCTGCAAGAAGTCAGCGACTCAGTTAGATGATCTGAAACTAGCCTGGTCTGCAATCTTCGACACTAGCATTGGCTTTCAAACTTCTTCACCCCTCCAACTGGGAAACCTGAGGTTTCAGTGTAGATCTGCCTTTAAAAATGAATTTATTTGTATTCATATAGTAGTGATAAGACCATTAAATAATTCATATAGCATCCATTAGTTATTATTGCAGTTTAAGAAAGAAGAAACTAAGTCTGTTTAATTTCAAACCTGCTCTGACACCGTAGCTTTCTAAGTCTAACCTGAACCTCAGTGAGTTAGCATTCAGATGAAGAAAGATTGTCTAAGAAGTAGGAGAGATTAAAAAAATCCATGGAAAAAACAGGGCAAAGCCAGGTATGACTGTACAGAAATGAAAAGTGAAAATTGCAAAAGAAGCAGAACACAGAAAAAATATTCAGCAGAATATACAATGAGTATTCACACTAGAAAACACAAAGGGAACGGTATTGCATTGATGGAGTTTACATTAGATTGGTTTGCAAATATCCAATTATATTCTTTCCTATTATATACTGTGAGTGCTGCTGGGACTGATTGTTCTGTCTACTCCGTATGTACATACAAAAGTTACATATACTTCACAAAAGGGATCTTGCTAAATGTATTTTGTTCATGTGGTTCCTAAGCATCCCAGCACCGAGCTTCTTACTGATATGCCCATTAATTAGGATTTCTGGTTACTTTAGTGGATCTCCCTAAAAGAAAAGTTGAAAATCCCTGATTTTTGGTTGCTGCATGAACAGAGGAGGGTTTATCAAAGAATAATTTGCACACTACCTACTAAGCTTAATCACAGCATATTCCGTTTTCCTTCTTTCTAACATTTAGGTTGCGATACCTTTCAACATACATAGACTATTTTTTTCCTGCCATACCTACCAATCTTTTATTATTTTCTTGCAAGGAAATTAGAAATCGTAAGGCGTCTCTTCCAATTGTATATAAGCTGGACTGGGTTTTTGCCTGCTCTAGACAGAGATCAAGCCTTTTATTTTTCTCTTTTAAATCAGCTGAAGCGTTTCTGTAGAAGACATGACCAACGGTTCAGGATTTACAACAGCAAAACAAGCAATGGGCTTTTCAGACTGACTGGTAGCTTCCAGGAACAGTTTTCACGTGAAGAAGAGGACGTGCAGTCTTCAGAAACACACCGTGGGACAAAGCACTTTGCTACCATGCTTAATGGCGCTCGCTGGAGAGGGATTTCCAGGGGCACAGTTATGGATCCCTACTGATTGAACCGGTATGTCTAAGAAGAGGAGCTGAATTGTCTCATCAGTTACAGGAACTGGGCTGGTTTGCCTGCACAGGCCGTTTCCTAGAGCGGTGACAGTTATGTGCATGTTGTTCAGACTCAAAACATACTGGGCACTTAGTAAAATGTTGCCGTGTGGACGGTGGCAAGAAATATGTTATGGTGTTTACACAGTGCATTGGTAATTTTGCTGCAATATTAATACATTTATGCTTAGATACAGAGGGGGTGTTAGCAAGCTCTTGCCGGAGTCGAATTTTTCAGGAAATAGAAAATTAACAACCCAAGATATAGCTGTTACAAGCTGAATTAGGAGAAATTAGGGAATGAATATGAGTTATGAAGGCTGAATTTACACATTAGATGGTCAGCTGAATAATATACATAATTCACAACAATCAAGAAAGTGGGAATGGTGAGATAAGATTTGGGGTAGGGTTCTCAAAGCCTTCAGGAGGCTTCGTCCTTGTTGCTAATTAATTGGAATTTTCAACTTCTGGCAAAAATTCTAGCAGACAGCCTGCAGGATATGATCTGTAAGATTATTTGCCCAGACCAAGTAAGCTTTGTAAATGAATGACTACGACCAGAGAATTACAATGAAAATACTGAATATTATCTAAAAAGCTGGTGGCATGCAGGAACCCTGGCAGCCTATGCAACCAAGGATAAAAAGACCTTTGACAAAATAAACTTGAGGTTTCCTATATGCACATTAGGAGAGAAGTCAGATATTTATAAGCTGGTAAGAACTTTTATATGAGACTCTCCGAATAAATGGCATTTTAAAAATTACCTCTGCTAGGAAGCTTTTACAGTGGAGGATGGTGCAAGTCAGGTGGATGTCTCAGGATTCTTTTCTTTGTTTTCTAATATTTTTGGAAGGAAAAGTTAGCCTGCGATTGGGAAAGTAATATGATTTCTGACTGTATCAAAGTGACACCTAATAGTCACACTGGTGGTTTACAACAGCTAATGTAAGTGTCTGTAGTTAAAGGACTATCAGTAGCATTAATAATTTCATTGAAAAGTGTGTGGGTACTTGAATGCATCTCACCTCATCATGTTTGTCAGAAAGTTTCTGTGATTTACTTATTTCCAGAAATGTGTTATTTTCTCTAGCATCTGCACTGCCTCTACAAACTTAACATCACTGACGTTCTCAGGGCAAAATAAATGTAGCATCTATGCAAAAGATTTTAAGCTGCTTTGGCTAGTGAAACATCTACTGCCAATTAATATCAGAATTCTGAATAACACCTTCAGGAGAGGTGAAATAAATTGTAGCATATACATAGATAAATAGTTTCTACAAATTATTTTGCCATTGCTTTTACTGAAGCAAGACCAGTAAGTGTAATATCTTCTGCGATCTGGTCTGCATGGCCCCTGATAGCAGTATATTAAAGTTTCTTGAATGCAATAATTTGCCATGACAATTTAAAAAAATCTGACCAATTATTAGAAACACACAGCTGAGAGATAGTGGGAATGCTAGTAAGTAAGAGGCAAAACCTGATTTGTACTAAAAGATAAAGAAGTCTGTTTTATCTATTCCTTATTTCTAGTAATTCAAGTGTCTTATTCAAAGCATTTAGCCTTCTGACAAAGAAAGTTACTTAAACTGTGTCGCTGAAAGTCAGTCAAATTACCACACACAACTTGATTCCAGGGGCTGTTTTTGGTGAAAGTCAATCTCTGGCAATCTTATTCCACAAGAAGCAGTTTTTCCTTTATTAGGATAAGGTAAATGATGCCGCCGGATGATCTTGCAGTATGTCATAGGTACTGAACTGAAAGTAATTTCTCCTTATGTGTAAAGTCCCCAGTGCCTCTAACATGATCTTGCCATGGGTACTGAAAGATGTTCAACCTGAAATTACACCAAGGAAATAAGGATCAAGATGCTCCCCAATTGATTTACTATCACTATCACTTGCGATAAATGAATATGACCTGCTGATGCAATACCTAGGAAGGACAAGAATAAGGAATAAAACTGCACTGTGCATCCTGTGATCACTTCTCCAGGCTGATCACAGAGGCTCAGGAAGGAAAAAAGGTTCCTCCAATCTGAAAGCCCACAGGACACCATGCATAAAAGTCCTGTCCCTGTAAAGGTGAACGCCATTCCAGCAGTAGTTACAGAAAGCATCATTCCACAACTTTGCAGAGTAAGAATGAAGCTGAGCACAGAGTGAAGTGACAATACTGAAAAAGATTTAGTCAGATTTAGATTGGAAATTGGCTGCAAATTTTTATCTACTACTATATTTAGTCACTGAAACAATTTTAGAGTTTCCGCACACTTGAAAACCTCAAATCAAAGCTGAGAGTGTGAGCCCTGTTGTTTAACTTCAGGTGTCTTCAGCACGAACAGAAGACATGAGCAGAAGTCATCCAGACTTCCTTCAGATTTAACGGGGACACGTAAATGTTTGCAAACAGCACTCGGTTCATACAATCTGCTTTAGGAAGGTTTAAAGATACCTTTGTTTTTTTGCAATAGCTGATAAAAGATTGCTATTCCCTCTTTCATTCTATTTTTCTGAAGAATCTCTGAGGCTAGCTCGCAGGTGGATGTGTTGTATGACTCTCTGCATGGCTTTGAAGTCACGTGCAGGAGAGCAACTGAAAGGTGTAGAACTTAAATGACAAAACCCCTAGGTGGAATCTGACATCCAGTATTATGCAGGAGGATAGAGGAGGCTCGTAGATAGATCCCGCTGGCCTTAAAATTTTAATTCTAGGAAATAATGCCTGGCTAAGGGTAAAACAATCAAGACTGAGTAATGCCAAAAGGTGAAGATACTGTAGTGATAGTTAATTTTACAGCTAATTATCTAGTGTCCTTTCAAAAGCCAAGTAATACTGGCAGTAGAGGATATAATGAACGATACTGAAAAAGTTAAAGTCTCCTGGCATAGCTGAAAGTAGTAAATGAAAATGGAAAAGGAGCACATCTGAAGGGAGCAGAACCACACAAAATACACGTCAAAGTTATCACGTAAATCCGTGTGTTTATGCCTGTTAATAGGTACAAAGGAATAAATTTCTAAATTATTCTTTCCTCCTACTAGCCAGACACATATTCATTATGTAAAAATAAGTATGGTCTGCATATTTTGATTTCATGATCAAGCACAAAGTTTCCCAATGAATGAGTGCATACTGCTTATATGTCTTCTCTATTGCAGTGTTTCACAACACTGTTGACAAGTCACATCATTTCCAAGGTTCTTAAAAGCAGTTAAAATAATGTTCATACTAGCAATAATTAGCAAACAGACTATATGAATAATCACAGTCATTCCCACAAAGATTTCTTGTTTTCACAGACCAATCCATTACCTGCTTCAATGAACCGTCTTGTTGTTAATTTGCAGGGCTTTCACCCCTAGGTGATGGAAATACCTGCCCTCTTCCCAGTCTCCCATTAAGTATGGTTTTCAGTAATATGTATAATTCATGAGAAAAATTTGTTTGTCAAGCATTCCAGACAGGTCACTTAAATCCTAGATCAATTGATAATGTTCACACCAACATGGCCTGGAATGAAAATAACCCTTATACTGACTTCAGTATTTCCTTTAAACTAATGAGCTGGGCTTCAACTTTTAAAGATGCATAGGATTCATTATTATTTTCAATAAAGATTAGCAACAGGGCTTTTAAAAAAAAGATTGCCACTCTGAATGCACTTATTACAATGCTACCAACAAATATAATGCACTGTCACAAATGCATGCTGGCTTTTCTTGCAGCAGCAGCAGCAGCATGTAGGAAGCTGGATGGGGAAGGCAGCTCAGGTAGCTTTTAGCTTCTAATGCTTCAGGATAGAATCTATCTGGAACAGTGAAGCTGTCATCCAACATATGTTGAGGGCCTAGATGATAATTTCCATCCCCGTTACATCTGCCCTCTGTCCCAACAAGAATATCCTGTCCTGTGCTACTCAAAATATCATGAGCAAAATCTAAATGTAAGTATCCTTGATAGCAGTTAGTCAGCTGCGTATATCATCTCTTCTTGTAGCTAAGGGGTCTATTTTCTGTTTCCATGATTTTTTTTCTGTTATGCATCTTTATGTCAGCACTGAGCAGAAATACACACTTCAGTTCAACATTGGATACTTCATGAAGGAGAAGGCAGAGGAAGGAGAGCACTGCACAGAGTTTGGATTTTTGTATGTGATCTGGACCCGCTGAAGTCAGTGGGCATTTTCGCAGTGATATGTATAGAGCAAAGACTCTTAACCAGGGCTTGGTGTGAAAGAGACAATTCATTATATTTGGATGCATATTAAGAAAATTCTGAATTTGTGGAAATCATGTATTATTAAGAATTTTACCATCTCACCTTCCCAGTTACACGTTAATACTGTATTTATTTGATTTATTCTTCCATTTATATTTAAAACCAGCAGTCAGTACTCTGAATCCACTCAATGTAAACAAGTCTGAGTACTACAGTGCCCACATATAATTAAAAAATAGATATATGTAAATGTGACATTTTAGTGAACAGGTGTAAATATATCAGTCTGCTACAAGCTAGCATTTCCTGCTCATAAACATTATTCCCTTATTGCTCTGTGCTCACTGTGCTTAATCCTGCAGGAATTATGATGTTTGTTGCTACGTTTTGTAATGTGCAGAACTTTA
Organism: Tringa tobata; assembly: GCA_033628505.1. Taxonomy (NCBI): domain Eukaryota; kingdom Metazoa; phylum Chordata; class Aves; order Charadriiformes; family Scolopacidae; genus Tringa; species Tringa tobata. The sequence continues at coordinate 2,940,821 of JAHREE010000207.1, forward strand.
CACAAATGTATGCGGAGAGCTGTGACGTTTACAGAAATACTTCTGACTAAATGAATACTAAGAAAAAAAAACCCCGACTTTGCAGCTCTTACATTAGGAGCAGTTATTTGTATTGCATGCTGGAAACCTAAAAGTTGACTTTCTTGCTTAGGTCATCAACGATTCTCGTCGAGCCATACTTCCCTAAGCTGAACTCTCACTCAGACCAGCAGAAGTAAGGGTAGATCCTTTCTCGTATCCCGCTGTTGGGCTGTTTGTGTTTACACCCATGGGTGGAAGTCAGGACAAAAGCACATCCCTACCTCAATGAGAAGGTCTGGGCCACTGCCACGGGCAACAATCCTAAAACAAATATCAGACATGGGCAGGGCTCACTTCTGCAGGTGCTACACTGAAGCCTCCGATGTTTTCTCTCTTTTAAAAAAAAAAAAATGCAATCTGTGTTTTGTTTGTGACGTTTTCCTCACCTGAATTCTGTCATTTTAATAGGTAAGTTCTTGGCCTAGCTTACTCACCCAAGCTCTCTCTCTTGTAAACGGACATGACAGGCACCTCCAAAAAAAGTCTAGGCAAGTGGGAGAACTCGCACTGAGGAGGTGCTCATCCACTGACTGCACAGGCAGATGAGAGACCTGGCATTAACTTGACGCTCAATTTTTCGTTGTTTATCTTAAAGGTTTAGATAAGGTGACTCCTACTCAAAATCATTCATTTTCTTCCTTCTTCATACTTTTTGTATATATTTAATAAAAGTCACGTGAAGTTGCCATTTTTCTATTTTCCTGTTTCATAAAGTCACTGCTCCTGCAGTGTGAGTGCTACACCTTAATATGGGGGTGAGTGACCTAAGCTCCGTGGTCTGAGTCGCTGAAATTGTCAGACAGGATGATCTCTTCTAGCTTTGAAGGAGTGGGAATCCGGTGGGGGAACTTCACTAGTACACTCCAACACCATGTTGGCTCAGCATTTATAAAACAGCAATTCATAATGATAAAGTAAGGAAACGTTCAAGTGAGGGATGGATGGGTGACTGCTTTCCCCGCCTTTTCCAGACCTGCATAAATGCATGACAGAGGTGAGGACCTGTAGCTGCATGGCTTCTCGGGCACAAGAGCGATGCACATGTAGTTATTCCTTTCAGTGGTACAGACAAAACTCATACCAATTGTGTTTCCGACCATGCTTTGAGAAATGAGCCACCTTTATCTCCCAAAACAACTAAACTCTGAACTACTTACGTCACCAAATTCCCATCTATCCGACTTTAGCTCCACCTGCATGGTTACATGCTTAACAGTTAACACCAACATTTGTCCTACCTGAGGGAGCAGTGTCCTCAGCAGTGCCCCTAAACTGGAAACAGCCTCATTGACTACACAAAATGCCTTTAAGCAGGGGTATGGTCATGGTCCTGCTGGGAAAGCCCTGAAAAGCCTTGGCTTCTGTTGTCCCCCCCAGGAAAACCAGGGGCATGTAGCTCAGCAGCTACTGCTGGTGGAGCATCCCCCAGCACTGCCTCACCCCAGGAGCTACAGCAGCAGCAGCAAACCTGGCTTTTCCAGGGCTTTTTCTGCCAGCAGCTCTGCCTCTCAGATTTGCCTCATCCCACATCTGCCTCTTCCTACGGTTTGAGTCTTGGATCCCCATTTTGCACGTGCCGTGAAGAAACCTTGAACCGGCTCTGCCAGGAAATGATTGCAAGGGCAAAAAATTAAGAGTTTTATAGGGTAAATGATGAAACATTTGGGGCAGCAAGAATACCGTATGCTTGTATACAGGGATAGAAATTGCAAAAGGCACATTCATGTTTTGCTGGACACGTGAAAGCTGTTTTTGCATGAGCCTGTTAGGATGGCTGCATGCAAGGGACAAGGCAGGTAGCAAGGCAGGGACTTAAAAGTATGTCCTTCATACAGACATGTTCTTCGTCTGGTGAAAATTGGTATAACTACCTTCTCTTTAATGAACTTATGCCTGGTTCTACTAGTTGGGTCTGTTTTACTTATATTTGAAATCTTATGCTGTACGGTTTGTCAGGAATATCGAAAACATTATCTTGTTTCTCTCTTGGCTTTTTGACTTCAGTGAACTTCTGGCTCAGTGATCATTTCATTGCCAAGACCTCAGATCATGCAATCACTTAATGAGGGGGGATGTGTGGACTTAGATACTCAGTTTGTTTCCTGATATCTAAACAAATCTAAGCTGTCTGTGTATGAAAGAACTGTCCCCTCATTACCACGAGAGGTAAGCTCTGCAGGGCAGGAGCTATCTTTTTCTTCTGTTTGCCCAGTGGCCAGGCAAATTCTTTTTATTGTGTTTTGGTTGTGCCTAGAGGCTAGGTCATGGATCAGGGCCTCCCTGTGCCAGACACTATACAGAGGCTTGACAAACAAACGGTTTTTACCCCCAAAAGCCTGCTGATTTATATAACCCCCCCGGTTACATAAATAACAGTTTGGCTATCAAGGTGTCCTTGTTCTACAGGGATGTTGTTTGTGTCAATGCTGTATTTAATTGTCCCTGTGCTCAGATGAGCATGTGCAGTGCAAAGTGTGCAACATGGACACAGCTGGTGCTGAGGACCCAGCGTCCATGCCCTGTGCATTTTGGGGAGGTTTCTTTTAGGATAGCCCTGATGTGCCCTAGCATTGGAAGTGCAGCTTCTGGTACATTTTCATCTGAAAGGAGTCCAGTTTACGTCTCTGAGGTCGCTCCACACTTAGAAGGTGGTACATGGCATTGATGGCAAGATTTGCTTCAGAAGTACACTCTTGACTCTCATTTAAAGGCTAATTAGATGGCTGTGTAGGTTCTGCCCAGCTCAGAACGCAAGCAGGACTCAGCTGGAGATTACACGGTGTCCTTTCCACTCTCTTTAACTGTCCTCTGAGAAAAAAAATAGGGAGAAAATCACATGCAAAATGATCAGATTCTATGACAGAGAAGGGCACTTATTTCCTTGACTATCAGAAATGGGGAAGGCAGGAAATAATGGTTTATTTTATTATTACAAGTATGCATGTGTGTTTCTTCTAGAAAGGACCTTCCTTCAGCAAAACATGGAGAAAAAAGAGGCCTGACCCAACTAAGGTCAAGCTTCATTTCTACAACAGACATGATGTACCACAACATTTAGCAAAGAAGTATCTATCTTTCACCTTTCTCATCTGAACTACACACTAAATAATTGTGTGTCTGGTGTTAACACTGGCAAAAGAACATTGGCAATCTTCAGAGTTTAATCTGACAATAAGATGCTCAAGTTAATTCCTAAATGGGTTTAACTCATTAGCTGCACTTTTTTTCCCCAGGAAACTGTTTCATCGGGCACCATGACATCATTGAAGATTAGGTGCAATGTCATATAAATCTGTGGGAAGCCCATCTTTTAAATCTTAATATTTCTGAAGTTTTTTTAGTATAAAAAATAACGCATGTGTAACTAAGTGAAAGTTAGCTTTGACTAAAGGAAAATGGTTCTCTGCGTATTGGCTCTAAATGCAGCATATGTTTGAAAATGTTTTCTTTTTCAGCTATCAGCAAAGGAAATCAGTCCCAGGTTGTATCAGTGTCATATGGGGACAAAACACATTTTCAAACAAGACGGAAAGATTTTTTCATACAAACACACTACCTCTCTGCCTCTGGAGACATGAGGTCTGAAGAAAAACAAGCAACCCAAAAAGGTCATTAACAATATTTGCCACCAAACATTATTCTGTAATCTTTCAAGGTCCTTGAAAGCAGTGGTCCGAGTTGGGGTATCCTGCCTTGCCAGTGCTTTTTTGAGACCAGATCAAATCTGGACCAAGTCTCCAACTCAGGAGAGTAAACTGTGTGTGTAGATTTAGGTTTAGATTTATCCCTATAATTGTATGAGGAATCAGTGGATTAGATTTCAGCTACAGCCACTTTTGGGGAGAAGTAGGTTAAAAACCAGCAGGTGGCAAAATGACAGCTGTGGAAAGATGAGCCACAAAACTGTCCACAAAAAAATTAACTTGATTCCCTATTTTTTCTCTCATTTTTCAACCCTTTGACCTCTTAGTATTCCAATAGGCCATCAGAGACCCTTAATGGGACAGATACCAGATACCCTAGGAAGCAGTGGGGCATAATCTCTGTATTTACTATTTATTTGAAATATTGTGCTCTATGCCCAGCAGGTCCTCAGAGGGCCATCAGGAATCTGAAGGACTCCTACATTGCCTGGTTAACAGCCACCTGGAGATTGAAATAATACATACACTGTGAATGGTTTAAGTTTTTCTTTATAGTTTCTTGTGAGAGGAACTAAATTCTAGTTCTTTGTCAGATATGCTCCTGAGAACTTTTTTATGTCAAATGTTATTAGCTTTGGTACATGATCTGTTTCTTACCTTAACAAGAAGTAGAAAGGTACAAGGGGTCCAGATATCCCACTCAGCACACAGTTTATAATTTCTTAATCTTTCTAGCTCCCTCAAAGTTTAGGTCTTTCCACCATTATGGTTTGCTTGGCTAAAAGCATAGGGAAACCTTAGACTGATGTTTGGTCTCAACTTAGGCATTATTCAGTCTCTTGGGTCATAAGCAATGCTGCGGAAATGTCAAAACCAACAAATAACCCAATGCTGTATCACAGAGAAACAACTGTGAAGAAACAAAAGGGAGGCAAGAATATAATGCTTCTAACATTATTCATTCTGTTCTACCATGTCAGTCCAGTTGGGTCTCTCTGCTGTTATTCCTCACCTGTGCACATTTTTGGAGGTGGACTGGAGGTAGGCTGTTACTGTCTGTCCGTGGTAAAGCTCATTATACTTAAACTTCACAATATTTTCTCCAGTCCTGTTCATGCCAAATAAAATCATCTGACTTTGCTAATTGTATTTTTCACATCCTTGTGTGGTCATGGTCAAGGGTAAATATTTGGCTTATATATTGGATGGAATAAAGGGGTAGTGGGGTGGAACATAAGTAAGTAAAATTCCTTTATAAACTTATTTTCATTCAGTATATCATATCCTGACACAGAGAGTTGCACATTAACCAGACTTGTGACTACATGCTACTTTAATTGTTTTTATTTGGTGCTCTGGGTAGCCGGAGGCTTTTTCTATGTATTAATAAACATTACATTAATTTTCCATTGTTCCTGGCCTTAAGATATCACAGGTCAAACCAGAGCCTCATGGATCCCACTGGAAAACAAGACCAAACAAAAATGCCACGTTGCATCAGGAAGTGATGTCAGTAGCTGGAGTTTTGCTTCCAAACTTCTTTGTTTTACTTGACTCGCGAAGCTGTTTTCCTGTGCAAACCCATAGGCTTAATACTTGTGGGAATGACTGAGGACAAACATCTTGCAGTTTTACTGACTATCAATGCATCATTCTTTGACACACTATTAACAATCTGTTGACCTGCGTAAAAATTGGAGTTTCAGGGAAATAGAAAGCGTCCCATGTCTGCTTATCGATAAAACGCTCACGCTGCATAGATACATGAGTATATTGGATCGAGCTGCTCGTAGTTAACACATTCAAGATCTTACTTATTGTCAATATCTGACCCAAAACCAATGATTCATGTTCCAAAGAAAATGCTGCTTTTATATTTTTCCACCAGCCCAGTCTCTCGCCACAGACCCGAGCTATTCCCCCAACTACTGCTCTACATCTGGGTGACATGAGAGATAATTGCAGGACGCTTACAGTCCTGATAAACTATGGTTTCCCTTGCTCTGCAGCCCTTTGAAGTTGCAGACAGTTTCATGATAATTGATAATCTAATCTCTTCCCAGCCTGTGTTTTTTTTTAAAGGCTGCTCTGAAACAGCAAGAAGGGGAAATATTACAGCATAAGTATTGATTGCTGCATGCAGAGGTCACTGTGTGGGGATTACACTTTTATCACAAGGTTCTGGCGAAAGGTGAAGTTTTGGCAAGATCCTAATAATAACTGTGGAGTGCTAGTTAAATGCAAGGGGCAGGGGGAGGAAAATGATTTTTTATTCTTAGTACCTCAAGGCTATACACGGCAATTACTATTGCGAAGGCAATAAAGGAGTTGTTAATTACAGGTTTTATACCCCTGTAGCCCAAAGTAAGAATGAAAGGACTAAAGGTTACAAGTTGTACTGAAGAAAGAAAGAAGGACAGAAGAGCTGTTGGAGAATTTTTTATTTTCATGTGGAGCGAAACAAGTTACTTAAGTTACAGTGGCGTAAGGCATGACAGAGGGGCAATTTCAGTTTGATCAGGTTAAACAGTTGAAATCTTACTTAGCATATAATTTGCTTTATTTGCCTTCATTTTTTTTTGCTCTGATTACACAATTACCTGAAAAATCCACGTTGACTGCTATCATCCACTGGAGCAAAGCCATTGCATGAGGACAATGTGAAGGATATCTGCTAATGGCCCTCAACTCTAATAATAATATGTTTGGTATCAAATAATATGTTTTGGAGCTGTTTTAATGTCTGAAAATCTGCACAGTGGTTTTGTCAGAGAGTGTCTCCAGAAATCCAGGAGTAGTCGTAAGTGGAACAGTTATACTTTACAAACATAATACGAAAAAGCACAGACGGCAAATATCTGTGTATTTAGCAGAGGCAATTTGTTTGAAAATGAGAAAAGTTTCCGTTCCATTCCGTTCCATTGGATGAACTTATCCTTTGCGATAAGTGATATTCATGAGAATTTGTAGTACTGTACAATATGTTAACTAGGGGCATGTAATTTTCTGAATGCTGACAGGGATAAATATATGCGCCTGCACACACACAAAACTCACACATACTTAATGAGAGCAAAATTAAAGTCTTCTGAAACAAGGCTGATTGATTAAAACTCAACAGACCCACACAAATATGAACACTAATATACATGGCTCATAAAGTGCTTTCAGACCACGTCTTTAAAGGGGCAGTGCAAGCACTAATTTCTCACCAGACTAAACCCTCAACTGCGCCAGGCGAGAAACGGGATAACCGGTGAGTAAAGGTATAGCTGGCTTCAGGAACATTTCCTCCCTTCTTTGCCTTTTCTTCCCTGATGGTACACCACTGCAAATTAGAGCTCTTTAACTTTGAGCCAGACTGTATTTCCAGATTACTGGAAATGGCAACGTGGTCTGACCTTATCCGTCCTCAACCCTCTGGCCTTTAAAGTAAAGAACAGAGTGAGACGGGCTGCCGTAGAGCCATCTGCACCAGTTTTACACCTTCTGAGAATTCATCCATTCCATTACACTCAGCACGGTTGTTTGTAAAATTGGTCTTAGGCAGTGATTTATTTGCAAAAAATCAATAAAGTTGAATTTGACAAGGAATAGGTCTTATAAGCCAGGTGGAATTGGATACAACTGGGAAATACTGTGATACTCCAGCATTCTCCTTTTTAATTCCTCTTTCTGCTCTTTTTATTTTTTTCTCTGATCTTTTAGATGTGTGTCAGTGCCTTACTTGTAGGTATTTAGATAATACAGACATTACTGCTGCTCTTTTTACTCCACCATTACCTCCTCTGATCACAATAATTGCTGTCACTAACTGTGAAGACATCCTGATTTCCAGGAGGTGATATTTCTTCACTCATTCTTCACCCTTCTATTACCTGCTTCCGTTGTGCTCCTTCTCATGGTTTCTGCAGAATTCCTGAGGCCACCAGGCATATGAGTTTCCAGAGTCTCTTTTTCACAAGAAAATGGAAAGAATTTGGTCTCTTGCCCTACAGTTTGGTGACAACTGTAGTTCCCTGGGAGACTTTGGACGCCTGCAAATCCAATGTCTGAGCATTGTGCATGCACAGAAGATTTGTTCAGATCCTCTGCCATGAGTTTAAAGTGTCCTGGATGTCTGTGGCCCACTACACCTGTACATCAAAGTTGGAGTCCAACAGAGCTGCAGATCTGAAAAGGCTTGGAACTCTCAGACTCACCGCACAAGATCTCTGTGGCTCACTTACCACACCTCTGCCCAGGACGTCCTGAACATACCCACAGATCCCTATTATTTTTATTCTTTCTTCAATCTCTCTCTAATGATATCATCTTCATTTTCTTGTTTCTTCTCCTGCTCCCTGTGCTTCCGTATGGTTTCATGTCCTCATCTTTTCTCTCCTCCCAGCTCTACAGATTTAGGAATTCACCCAGAGTGATGTGAGTTGACCCCTGAGTATAGTAGGCTTCCCACATTTTATACAGAAGAGAATTATAAACAGAAAAAACCCCATTAAAATAGCTCAAGAAATCCATTTAGCCTAGGCATGCAAAACCAAGTTGTTTTGACTTTGAGAGCAACATCCCCCTCTTGGATTATCTTGCACATACTATTTTTCTTCCACTGCGTGTCTTGCTCTTGATTTCCCTTTTCTCTCTGTCTGGATAGTTGACTCTCCACATTTCCACCCCCTACCCTGCTCCCCTGTTCCATTTCCCCCATTCTGTTACAAATCATAGACATAGTTTGAGTTATCTGAGGGATAGCAGCAAGGGCAACTAAACGTATGCTTGCTGATTGACCCTGATTAGCCATTCTGAAGAAAACACATGGCTTCTGGGTTTTTTATCTCAGAGATAGGAATTGCTTTGGAAAATTATTAGCTACTACTGTGGCCTGTTTCAGAGTCAGGTAAGGAAGCACGTAGTAGCTTTATATAGATAAAAACTTCCAGCGTGCCTAATTCTCTATTGTCTTGTTTCCGGCCAGAGCTCTATCCCATTTTTGCTATAAATTCTATAAAGCAGTAATGTTAGTACATAGCTTTGCCCATGACTGAGCTTTTGTGTTTATATATTTTAAAATATATATGACCTTTAAGATGAGGATATAGGGGTGGGTAGGGGGGTGGGAAAGAAGTGCTGCACTTCGTCTGTTAAGGCACCAAACGTACACTAAAAAGGCAGAAGGGGGATGCTTGCTTTACTCCCCCTTGAGAGAACTTCTGGGTATGTTTATGGTACTAAAGATTTTCTTCTTAATTTAATAGGTAAGTTGATCATAGTTTCTTGACCTGATTTAATGTCCTTTATTTTCAGAATGAAAATAATCTTTCCTGGCTTGTTTGTTTTCCCTAGCAGTGTTTTTATGTCTCTTCATGAGTTCCTTTCTAATGGGTGCTGTTTCTTCTGTGACATCTGCCCTATCTATGATATGGCTTTCTTTGATGCAAGTTCAGGTTTATATCTGAGTGGTGAGGAAAAGTACTTTTAAGTTTTTCTCGTTTTCTGGAGAGCTTTTATACTGTTTTCTTCACCGTAGATTTTCTTAATATTTTCAGCAGATTTTGTGTCCCATACAGATGTACCATTTCTTCTAGGCTGAGACCCTCTTTCAAGTTAAAAATTACAGCCAAGTTTTACACTCACCCTTTGGTGTCTGCAAATGAGTTACATGAGATCTGTGAACACTGAGTAATCTGAGTTAGGGCTGCCCATCACAGACAATTGTAAGCAGCGTTTGCCTTGTGTCTGTATCTGAACGAAGGATAAAAAAAGAGAATGGAATGAACTTTTTGTGGGTGCAAAGCACAACTTTCAGTCATAACGTATGTGATATATTAAATACACATTAAATATCTGTAGTCCAGTCTATTTAAAACCAGCTAAAGTAAAACAATTTGCAAAGTCTGGCCCAAACTAAAAAAAAAAAAGAAAGAGAATTTGTAGTCCAGTCTGTCACCCTGTCCATTACTAATCCCTTTGTGTCTAGGTATCACAGCTCATATGGTATGTAGGATCTGAGACCCCAGAAACTGCTAGACTCACGGGAAGAGCTGCTGCAGCAATGCCACTGACTGTGTACTCTCATGCTGCCCTTCTTTGTGCTTTGTTAAGCCCTGTGGACAAAATGACATCGTTATCCACCTGTGTCTCCGGAGCATGCTACATCCATGTATGGAAGAGAAGAATGTGATTCTGAGTGTTAGTGATGCGCTTGCTATATCTTTTTAAATTTAAAGTACACACTTGAGAAGGCTTCTTGCTGAAATCATCTGCCTAGTGTTAAGCAAACACAAGTGATGGAAACACTTCGGCTTCCCTTCACATGCTTTCTTAAATTTATCATTTCCTAAATTTCTTTCTAAAAAGCATTTCCTATCATTTCCTGTTAAATGAACACATTTAACAAAAGTGTTCATAAATATCAGTCTGTAGCTCCTTTGGGCACCAAAGGCAACATTTTATCTTCTTTAACTATGAATAGATGATTATGTGGGCTAAATTTTTGAATAATGTAAGCGTGCTGTTGTCATGAACAATTACTATTTGCTCATGGAAATATAAGACAGCTATTGACAAATACTGTCAGCCTTTGCATCTGCTAGTGAAATAAATCCATGGACAAAATGACTGGGTATTTTGTGATCTATCTTATGCACACCTTGATAATATGAGTGTTCCATATGTATCCATATGTACAACAGAAGCAAGAATATGTATGAATTTGCCGAGCAGGCTAGAGTGTCAGATCAGTTTCCTGTATTACTTATGGTGTGTTTGCAGTGTGTCTTTCCTCTGTAGGTGCTCTGGAAGCAATATGGGCACAGAAAACTTTTGCATGCTAAGATGAAATTGATGTGTGACTATGGAGATTTTTATTACTACGGATAAGGTTGTTTCTTTCCTGGGAAATCCCATTTGTGTTCTTCAGAAAATACAGTGGTAGCAGATGACCACAAAAGAGAATTTTGCCATTCTTTTGAAAGCAGACAAGTAAGATCTCTATAAAACTTAAATTAAGAATAATCAAGAATTTGCCAGTCAATAGCTGATTCATAACACATCAAAAATTTGGGTTTTTTAGAAATAAAAAACACTTGAGACTTCATATTTCTGTGGAGAACAATGGGCCACCTAGTCACAACATACTCACGGTAATGCTTCGTGCAGTGTTCAATAGAAAATTGTAGTTGGGAAGAAAACTGTATTTCACTCATGTCTGTTACGTGCTATTTCACGTAGCAGCATGACAAGGTTCTGCTCCTTTTGCACATTTTCTTTATGCTGACTTCACTCTCTCTCCCTTCCTTTTGCCTTCTTTCTTACATCTGATTCCTCCCTTCATATATGGCCACGGGGAAAGGAGATCCATTAGCTTGAGTATCCCTATTCTGATCCTTAACAAGGGGCTTGGATGTCTGTGGATGGTGTGAGATGCACAAAGGAACTGCCACTTTTGGAGCTACTTCCCTACAGAGAGCAAGCCACCAATGCTATGTGGGGAATAAGCTCAGGTTTGCTATCCCAAACTATTACTCTAATACAAAAATCTTTTTAGTTTATCCTGCATCATAAATAGGTAGGTATAATTGTTGTAATTGAATAGCCAGGATATTCATAAGAATGACCTACATATAGAGGACACAGTCCGTAAATAAAATTGCATTTTGTTCATTAGCTACAGTACAAATCAATTCTGGGTAACAGAGACACCCTAATAAGAAATTTTTTGTGTACCTCTCTCATCAAGGTGAAACTTGAAATAGTCATGTAATATACACATATAATAATAAATTATTAACCATGAAGAGATAAACTGGATCCATTCAGAAACATCCAGCTGCTACTTATAAAAAGGATGTTCTGAGGATTAAGAATAGGTCGCATATTTAAAATAGCATTACTGTATTAGTGGGTAGATGAAATAGATCTACTTATACCTTCTTCACTGAGGTTGTTCCTAAATACACTGTGTGTAACCTACAGGAATGGTACTCCCTTGTATTTTCTAAGCTTGGAAACACCAGGGGTTTCTGTAATTCATTTTCCTCTCTGACAATGACTGGCACCTATTCAAAAGTGAGTGTTAAATGTGATAAATTTGTAAGCTAGATTCCAAGTCAATCAATTAGCTACATGAAGGCTACCAAACAACAACTAATCTTGGATTACTTGTGCTCTGGCTATATTTCTACAAGCTCTGCGTGCCGTAGCAATGTGCTAAATGGTGGAAAAGCAACAAAGCAAGTTGTGGTGATTTCTACAAAAAATGTGCAGTCTATAGTCCGAAACGGGTCAGACGACAATACATCTAGGGATTAGCAAGGTAGAATCCTTCAAGTAGATCAATGAGACTATCTGATATCGATGTGGGTTAGAGAAGGCAGCCTAGCAGAAAAAGGGAAACTTTCAGGACTCCCATAAACAAAAAGGGGTTCAGGAAACTCTGGCAGAGTAAAGGGACAACACACATCTGGGCAAGCGAGTCAAGATCTAGTGGCTCAATACGTGAATTGGGAAGGAGAGAGTTCACAGGAAAGCATTACACGTAGGAGAATTTGAATTGTGTGCATTGGAGGTTTTGAAATAAAAGGCTCACACAGACATAAAAGAAATTGCATTCCATGAAGTCTTCCCTTTCCAAAAAAAGCTGGAAAAGCTGGATATCCCCAGAATCCAACATGCTACCGGTTTTAGACTACAGATAAATTACAGCTAATCAAAAGCAGTGAGTTAGAGCTGGTATTGGTATGTTCACCTGTTTTTCGCTAGCAGCATTTATTTTTCAGAGTCGTAACTTCTCTATATTGGAAGAGAGATGATTCGGAGGCACTTCCCAGTCACAGTTTGAGTCCAGCCTGGGATTCCTGAGGCATGCGTGAAGAGGCAAAAGGTCCCACACTCGCATAATGCAGCTGTGCACTTCTTATTCTCTGCCCTTACCTGGACAATCCCACCCCAGGTGGAGCCCACTCTCGCTCCCAAAACCCTCCTTTTCCTGCTACTGCCACACTTGTAGCCTTCAGGCCACTCCACAGTAACTCACGACACCGGCCACTTTTAACTGGAAGTGAACTAAAACAATTCTGAACTCAACCAAAGGCATTAAAGAAATTACAAGCGGTTGCTTGTAATCAGAGCTTGGTGAGATTGCGGTCTCTGAGAGGAACGATGAACCAAACCCATAGGCAGTGCACCACCAAATAGCCCAAAAAGGAAACATTGCTTATGGGACATCAACTCATCTTCATCTGTCAGCAGTGAAAACACAGGAAGGCTTGCCCTTTTGAAAAGTAAACAGAAAATTATGCCTCCAACACAAACCCAAGCCATTAAAAAGGCAGCTTTTATTCCTTCTCATAATGTTCAGGAACATAAGGCAGTAGCACTGATGTGGCTCCACAGCTGTTGCCAGGGAAAAGTAGGAATGTAGCCTGCCACATCTGGGGTGACATCTTTGAAGAGGCACTTAATCTGCAGTGCTGAGGTATGCTAAGCCTCTTTGCTTTTCTTTACCAGTTCTCAAGCTAATACTACTCCTGGAGAGCAATGCTGATTTCAAGTCAATGGGTGAGATGAAAGAACAATTAAGGACAGTGATGCTTTATACATTGTGGAAAATATAAAGACAGGACAATAGCATAATTCCTTGATCACTCCGGCAGAAGATTTACTTTGCCACACTTTAAAGTTGTAGGTTCCCAGCTTCTAAAACAAAAATGACAGGAATTTTTAATCACTGAGTGTGTGTTTTGTGAATTGAAGGGGGGCATTGAAAGACTGGAAAATAAAAGGTATCTGCTGCTATTACATTGATGTGTTTCTATTGGATCAAAGCCTTTTCTTCTCTGTAGCTCTTCAGAAACAATTTGCCAGTATTGCTAGGCAGGCATTACACAAAGAAAGACATCAGGTAAAGAAACACAAGAGAAGCTTTAATAAGTAAGAATGCCTTTATGGCACTATTCCCATTTTCTAATAATTGAAAAACTCAGAAGCCAGATCTTTTTCTAGTGTCTGCTTAAAAAAAAAAAATTAAAAAAAAAAAAAGAAAAAAGAAGGGAGGTGAGAGAGAAAGAGAAGACAGAAGTTTTCATCTCAAATATCTAGTCCAAACTTTCTCCTAGTTTGGGGAGGGTAGCATTTAATCCAAAAGCAGAATATGAGACTGGGTCTCACAATAATATTGATAGCTGGACATTTCAATCTTCAGTTGCTGTGCTACACTCAGACCTTCATTGGGCTAAATGCTGAAGTATGGAATTAAGATATTACAACTTAAAATGGAGATCTGTACTTTAAATAAATTTTTTTTTTGGTATTGAAACCAATTTTTTATTCCATCTTGAATGGTGAAATGATTTAAACTTTTATTTTTGAATGATTTAGGAGCTTTTAAATCTGGGTGTATGATACTTAGATATTACTACCTAGGTTATGAATCTAATTTTATACACAGATGCCTGTGTATGTATATTCATATGAACATATATCTCCACTTGTACACAGACATGTACTCACATACAGCTTAGACTTATTTTTCCGGTATAAAATTTTGCCCTACTCATATACATGAGCTTTTAGTATTAACTGAGTGTACTTTATGCAAGTATCATTGGGAGAACATGTCGGTCAGTCAAAAAAAAAACCAATCTCACCAAAACAGAAAAACTGAGAAAAAGCCCAGACCACCACTTTGGACTAAAACTCAAGAGGATATTCAGTGGTAGACCAAAATTCTTGGCTCAGCCCGGTCTCTTTACTAAACAAACAACAAAAGCAACAAAAAGCCTGGTCCTGCTCACAGTACTCAGAAATTACTCTGATTAAAGCAGACATTTCAGGCCAGAAATTTCTGAAATTTCTAGTAGCTGTACCTGATTTGAAAAGGAAAATAAGAACTGGAAGTCAGAACAGTGCCCCATTTTTTCGTTTATGAAAAAGTGCCATTGAAGATGTGTAGGACAGGCCAGGGAGTATGGGAAACCCTCAAGAGAGTTTTTAAGCACGCTGCCCTCCAGTCAGGTTCACTGGAAAAAGTAATTTGGATAGCAGTCTCCTGTTTCCCTTCTGTCTCTGATGGTCTGTGTGACTGTGGACAGGTCATTCAGGGTTTGATCCAAAACTCATTAATGTCAAGAGAAAGACTCCCATTGACTTCAGTGATCTTTAGATTGGGATCTGCGTTTCTGCTTCTCACCTGAAAGCTACTAACTTCTATTGTATGCGTTTGAAAGCTGAAGTCTTTCTGTGCTTCAGTATTCTCATCTCGTAAGGCTTTGTGAAGGGACAGCCTAATTAGCATTATCTGTGATAACATTTTAATATGTGATCTTCAGATACCTAAAAAGATAAATAATAAAACACCACATGGAAGATTTGTAAGGATGTGTTTAGGAAAAACAAATAAGAAAAAAATTTTAAAATTTGTTAAAGATCTTTCTAGGCTTAAGGGGCAAAACTCAGTCATTTTCTCTGCAGTTGTGCATTCGAATTGCTGCTGTTGTGTGGCTGAGGGATGAGGTAGGAGAATGGGGACAGGGAGAAGTGGATGAATGATACAGAAACCATGTCAACAGTTTGAGTTTTTTGGGATGTACATCAGGTTTGCTGGACTGGTGCCCAGTGTCACCAGTCAGTTCTTTTTTTGGGTACAGTTTTCTATTGATATTGTGAGACCTAATTCAGTACAGAATTCACAAGAGCAACTTCTCTCCTCTTTCATGATCTTTAGGACATTTTTCTCTTTTTTTTGTACTTTAGCATGCCTAACTGCTATCTAGCTGGAGATGAGGCCAAATCCATTCCCTAAGGCTCTAGTATCTTCTCCTACGATGTCAGTTTAATACAGTGGCCCTGATGGGAACCACATGCCTAAAACTGGTATCAAGTCTTGACTTGAGTACTGCATCCAAATCTGGGGTCCAGAGACATGGATTTGTTGAAGCGAGTCCAGAGTAGGGCCACAAAAATTGTCAGAGGGCTGGAGCACCTCTCCTGTAACGACAGGCTGAGAGAGTTGGGGTTGTTCAGCCTGGAGAAGAGAAGGCTCGGAGAAGATCTTCCAGTACCTGAAGGGGGCCTGTGGGAGAGATGGGGAGGGACTCTTTATCAGGGAATGTAGCGATAGGACAAGGGGTAATGTTTTTAAACTTAAAGAGGGGAAATTTAGATTAGATACCACAAAGGAATTCTTTCTTGTGAGGGTGGTGAGACACTGGAACAGGTTGCCCAGAGAAGCTGTGGCTGCCCCATCCCTGGAGGGGTTCAAGGCCAGGCTGGATGGGGCTTTGAGCAACCTGGTCTGGTGGGAGTTGTCCCTGCCCAGGGCAGGGGGGTTGGAACTCGATGATCTTTAAGGTCCCTTCCAACTCTAACCATTCTATAATTCTATGACTCTTGTCCAAGAGTTTTCTTACTGTAACATATGCTCAACCTCAGTGCCATGCTCACGTGGCTACCATTCCTTCCTCTGGTAGGAATTTGTCAGTCATGTCCAAGAGATCACCTTTATAGTACTAGTTCCAAATGATAGAGAAAGCAGAGTTTTCTGTTTTCAGCTGTTTCTCACAAAACAGCAAGAGAGAATTGGGTCACATGGATCACCTCAGATGCTTGCCTCAGCAGTGAAATAAAAGAAGAATCTGTAGAATTGGTGAAACTTTTACTAAAATGCTGTGTACAGATAAATCTTTTATATATATCTTTTGAATTTTCTAAGTATTTGTAAAAAGAATAATAAATTCTTTTAAAACTCAAAAAAGTAATCAGTGCCATTTTACAAAACTGATTTTTACTATTGATGGGACAATTGTGAATTTTACTAAATCCAGTGTTAGGAATATTCTCCAGACACTGAACTATTGGTACACAATAAGGTTAGATCTTACTGTGTTTACTTATGACCTGGAGGCAACTCTATTTTTTGTGACAAAGATTTGGCCCGGAAGCAACTAACAGAGCAGTAAAGTAGAAAGGTGCCTGTCCATTCTAGTACTATTTGCTGACAAACTTCCAAGGGTTTATGTAAAATCTGTTCACTCTAAAAACTCTGCAGCATTGGGCTTACTTGTGAAACACCTAGATTTGCTTGGATTTCACTGAATGGGAAGGATTGCTTTTCTCATGATTTTCAATGTTTCAGCCAAAATCAGAGACAGCAGTGACGTATTCAAAGAGTCGTAAACCCAAGTCAAGTCAAGTTCTACAGTGAAAAGATACTTCGGAGAAACCTCATGCTTATGTGAGTTACAGAAAAAGGATAAGCTGCAGACCTTCATGTGGAAATTCTTTTGCTGTATCACCTTTGTGATCTGTAAATTTCTGAACAAGCTCTGTTTTAATGATAGTTAATGACACAGATCTAACAAGTCAGGGCACTTAGGAATAGCAGAGAATGGGCTTGACCATGTCTCCTACATCTTCATGTCTCCTACATCACAGATGTCTCACTGAACCACCACCGTTTTGAGTAGACAGATTACATTCTTTCTCTTCTTCTTCCCTACATTTGGGGGCCTTCTTTTTTGTCCCTGTGTGGGAAAGGCAAAATTTATCTCCTTTTCCACATTGCTAAGAACCAGCAGAGTATTGCGTTTGTTGTTCTATTTTGGTATTTAAGTGGACAGCTGGAAGAAGTAAAAAGACCTTTAAACTGGCATGCATTAGATATGTAAAATAAGGTGGTGCGTGGTTGAAGGGAACAGCAGAGCAGGGATAGATAGGAACTGGGAAAGGCTGCTTTATAAAACAAAATGGCTTTTGGCTCCGGAAGAGCTGCATCTGAGTGCTGGCCCCAGCCTGCCTATGGTAGCTGACAGTAAGTATGGAACACTGCCGCTTTAAAAATCTATTTACAGGTGTTGTGTCTGTACGGACAAATTATTTTCTATAATTACCCATATTCTTTTAAAGAAAAGATCCCCAGGAGTCCCTCACATGACGAGGCGGTAGAACAACTGAGCCACACAACGCAGCATCTCCCTCCCCAGAAGCAGCCATTGAGGTGAGGTGAGCTGGAGCTGCCCCAGCCACAGCAGGTAGCTCAGCACACTCGCTTGCCTGAAGTGTAGATGTCTGAATGGATATCAATTCCCTCCCCCCTTCAAACCATCACACCATCCCACCGCTCTGCATGTGCTAGCTTGCCCAGCTGTGCCCTTTTATGCCTCTTACAGACAGATACACAAAAGCTTTGTGCACTAAACATTAGTTCTGCCTCGAAATTATGCACATCCTCATTAAAACATATCTACAGTCACAAAGCCTGTAACGGGGAACCCAACTGGACAAGCTGTTGGGCTATGAGATGAGCAAACTTGGGAATTACACAAGCAAAACCAGAACAAAACCCAAACGGCCACCTTCAGAAAGACATGGCTTGCATTCAGGCATAGTGGGCCAGAGCACTCCTCACTCCCCATGTATCTCTCTCAAGGTAATTGGAGTTCCTCTTCATTTTACACTGCTATGACTGAGACTGAAAGAGATCAGAGTTTCACCCTTTGCTTTTAGATGCTCTTACCCAGTGCCTGTGGCTCACTGCATGTGCACACACATGCACACACCTCTCTCTTTGACGTTCAAGGCTTCAAATTTATTAGCCTTATGGAGCAGTTATAACCAATAAATGCAGTAAAGCAATAAATAGCAATGTTGAATAAGAACAGACTAAGCCAGCCCAATATTTTCTGCCTTTCCACAAAGGCAAACAAGCCTGAAAATGCTTCTAAAAGTGCAAGTGTAAACATGAATCTGACTCTGAATAGTCACAGAATTTGTAAATAGCTTCTTAATTACTTTTGTCACTCCTGTGCCTTCATCAGGAGACAATTACATAAGTCCCATTTTCAAAGTGCTCCATACTCTGAAACAAGCCTTGGGAAGGATGGCATCCACTATATAACTTCCCTTTCAGTCTTCTAATTCTTCTTCCTTCTCCTCTTAGACTGGGAGGTGATGGACACACTATATGCTTCCCAGATGTACTTGATGGGTCAAAATATTTTTAGTGATCTGTATAAATATTTTGATTTTTGTCTAGTCTAAGCCTCTAAAATGCCACTAGATGAGACTGGAATCTTACTTGAATGAATGAAATCCTTCAGTATTGTACCAAGGCAAGAAAACAGAAACATACACGTACAGGCATATGAAGCCAGACTCCAATTATTCAAATTCTAATGCCTAAATGTATCATTTTGTGGTAGCGGGGTGAAGTAGGGTATTTGGACATTACCTAACGATCAAAACCGTGAGTTCCCATCAAATCAAACCCTTTTGCCCTGTGTGGAGAAAACAGCTTCAGCAGTTGAAATGAGTAGTAGAAAGAGACTGCTCTGCTCTGCAGATTGCAGTAGTGCTATGGAAATACCCTAACAGATACTAAATAAGCTTGTTTGGGGACTAGGAGCAGGACAGCTAGGCAAATCTGTATGAGTTAAGGCAGTTTTGCATGCTGTCTTAGACAGAAAAGTTTGTGATCCAAGAGAGTTCATTTGAAGCTAGCTGGGCTATCTCTGTGCTCAACTGCAGAAAGCTAGGGAGATTTCATTTCACAGCTCAGATGGCTACCATTGTAGTAGTATATATAGTATGGATACTATTTTAGGTAAATTTTTGCAACACTTTTATGGACAGAAATACTCTTAAGAGAACATTTGCTTTTACATTTTACACTATCGCTTTTAAATGTCTATATTTGGATGAGATAAATCTCACCCTTTTCTCTCTCTCCACTGAATGTAGAGGGCTTAGACTTCTAGCTTTGAGATAGACATCTACATGTTAAGGGAGATAAATCCCCATCTCTACCTTTTCAGACAGCTAGAAAAAAACATTTGCTTCTCTCAGTGCTTTGCTAATTCTGAATCCTAAATGCAGCAATGTAATCCCAAGCCTAAATTCATACACAACAGAAATCTGCATAATTCATGTGTTGTTGTGGCTTTGTCTCCCTCTGATGGTTGGACCACATGAGCCTTTGGGAGTATGTAATCTCATTAATATGCAAGACATTTAGATATATGTGTCTGGGTGCACTGCCGAGGAACCATGTAGAAATCCTGCGTTACATCACCGAACTAGCCTAATAAATGACCAAAGCCACTCTATGTCAGAAAACAGTACTCATTTGTTAAAGTTCTCAATATTTGAGATGTTCGTATAGGTAGTGACAGAACTATCTGAAAAATGAACTACTGCCTTTCCCCCTTTTTATATTCAATTTACTTTTTTTTCTTACTGAAGAAGAGGTAGAAGAAACATTTACCACAGCAAAGATATTCGATTACACCAGCAGTGGTTGAGCTCTGAAGTCAAAATTACCTCTAGCACTGGACCCCATCTTGTCCTGTTATCTGTAAGTCTGGGAAGCCATTCCACTTGGGCCATCTCTTTGGTAACCCTGCCAAAACCACATGTGGAAGCTGTGTGCAATTTCCAAATTGAGTATTGCAGCCCAAAGCTGCAGAATTCCATGTAACAATGCTATGTCCTGAGATTAAAAGACTTAAACAATTACTTACTGTAATCCCTGATATTGTCTCTAAAGCCTAGAAAAGAGTGCTCATTAATCAAATAAAGAATGTCATCCTCCAATGACAAGGCTTAAAAAGCCAAATCTATTTACAAACGTTCAGAAGAAGACCATTAGCTGTTAGCAGGCAGGAAAGAAGGCCGCCGTCTTCCCCAAATCCTGGCTCAAATTTCCATCAGCAATAAATAAGGCACTGTGAGCTATTTGCTTTTAACAAAAAGTAAACTGCAAATTGCAGGTTAACAAATCTTAAAGTGAGATGAGGGTCTAAACCAGACATAATTCAGGAAGAAGGAGTTGCCCAACACAATAAAACCAAAGAAAGATACTTTAATGTAAATCAGTACCCAGAAACTAGTGAAACCAGTTAGAAAAAGTTGATACCCAATAGAGTGTGCAGATTTCTCTATAAAATGTGCACCACCTCTGTGCCTCTTCCAGTCAGCTAGTTTGAATCCCTTTCTAATCTCACAGCTAGTGCATCCTTCCTCTTCTGCTGAAGGACCTACATCATCTTTCCTCAGCATTTAAATTTATAGTACTTGCATTAGGTAGCATAGAAAGGAGGAATCTGGCCTCGTGCCGGTGAAAAAAGGAGATGCACTTTGCACTTTAAACTGTATCATTATCTTGTTTCCACCAGTTTGTGCCGTGGTGACTTGGGGCTTTTCAGCGATGGGCTCAGCACCAACACAGAAGCAAAAGCGAGTCTGTGTACAAGGAGTGAAACAAGTGCATCTGGCCTGTGTTACACAGAAATTAGTAAAACACTTCCAAAAATGTTCCTGGTAAAACATTGTACATTTTGTACTGTAGCCCACTGTGCATTGGCAAGATCTGGATTTTTCAGAAAAACTATGGACATTTGTAAGGGCTTTAATTCACTCTCCAGTATTGGCCAAAGATAATAGAAAGTTTGTGACCACAGAAATTAGGGAGGGAAGAGATTTATTTGACCTCTGCTCTACCTTCTCCTCCTTATACTGCAGAACAGTTTGATATAGAGAGGGTTCCCGTTGGACTCTTTTTGACTTTAGTTGCTTATCTGGGGGGTTATTTCACTGTCAGGGTGTCTTCACCACACGTTCACACTGAAGCCTTCTAAACAAGTCACGGAGCAGTTGGTAATTTTGCAAGTTTAATTTTCTGAGGCTTCTCTCAGTTTGCATTACGCTGAGCAAAGGGACCTGGTAAAAACTCTATTAGTCACCAGCTTTCCAACTCCTGAGATCAGCTCTTGTGCTCTACTCTGCTTCCCAATTCCCAGTGGCCCTTCCACTAACATTCTCCACCACCTGAGTCAGGAGCTGCTGCATTGCCTTTCTTGCAAGCCCATCCAGTCAAGCACATGGTCTGAAACAGTGGTCAGATGCAGAAGCTTCAGAGGAACATGCACGAACCCTGCAGTACAGTCATAAACTGATCGCTGTAAATCTCATCCTAATCTCAAATGGGAAGAAGGTAATTTCAACTCTCAAGCATGACAGTTCATTTTTATTTTAGAGCACTAAGTTACAGTGCTGGATAGGCTTGTTGTCCACCAAAGTGTTTCTTTTCTTGGGGCTTTCGCTAAATTCTTGCAAAGGTTTTTTGTTGTTTTTAGTTGAACCATCTTTGGTGGAGAAGAGTAGCCTTCATAAAGTCTCATTCCAGTCTCCTCCTTTGGGGAAGCAGTTAATCTGGAATTCCTGTTTGTCTCCTGTGTTGACTCAAGAGTCACTGAGTGTTTTGTTTGTGGACTTTGGATAAGTGGCTCCCTTTCATTTTCCAGAAAGGAGAGATCACTGATGTGCAAACAAAAATAGGTGGATGTACACTTTGCACTTACTGGCATCTGCAGTGGCCAACAGAGTGTATGTAGGGCTTGAAAGAATGCCTTTTGAAATGCTACAAATTTTAATACATTAGCTCAAAATGTACTCCTAATATCCCGTTTTCAGTTTGAGATTTTTTAAATTTATTTTTGAAGCTATGCAAATTATTGCAAAATGTTAATTTCACTATTCTTCTAATAGACTGTCAAGATAAAATAAGCTTGTTTTCTTTGTTGAATGAAGATTTTATGAATAGCATTTTTTTAAAAGCTACACTTAAATTTACTGCCTTGAGGAAGCAGACAGTTAGAAATGAAATGTAAAGTCTTTGTAAACTTATTTCACAACAGTATTTAAAAAGTGTTTGTAAATATATGAAATATCAGAATATGATAAATAAAAAACCCTTTAAAACACATTGTTAAGATTTACCCTAATACTTTTAAGAGTAAGTGCATGTGACAAATACCAAACTGTCAAGACTTTCAAATGTGGTTCTAGCTTGCTACCTGCTGTCCTGCTTTAAAGGAGACAAGTGTGTTTGATGTTGCTTGGATTCAAATATCATACCACCTTTGACTAGAGTGGAATATTGTAGAAGCTTCCATGTTTGCTCACATATACTGATTTTTCCTCTCCAGTCTTTTATGCATATTCCTGAACATTAAGGGTAAAAGGAGCTATTAGTGAGTGGATTACCCATATAAATCACGACGCAGAATTCCATTCATTGGCTTCAGCGTATAATTTCAAATTCAATGAATCTTTATTTATTTTCAAGTGATGGAAAACCCACCATGACTGTAGGTAACCTGGCCTTGTCATTTGTCATCCATCACTGTGAAAAAATAATGCTGTATTTTCAGTCTGAGTGTGTCTAGCTGCAGCTTGCAAGCTTGGAATATTGCTTTATTTTAACTGTAGTCAATTTTTCTACAAACTTAGCTTACTTTTGCCAGTTAATCAGGCCACACCATTCCCCTATCCATCCAACTTCTATTTCTCTTTCTCACTTTCAGTCTTTGTTCACCTCCTGGATTACCTATATTTTCGTGTACTGTGTCTGTTCATCTGCTGTCATCAACACCAGCTACATTCAGCATCCCAAATTCATCTCTTTTTTGATGTGAACAGAGTGCAGGAGCCAACCCCTCTGTTCCAGTGGAGTAAATATCTAACTGTTCCCGTAAGTTTCAGTTTTTCTGCAAGGTCTCAGACACTTGCAAAGGGAGGTTGTGCTGAGGCTCAGATTAGACCACAAGATGCTGCAAGGCAAAAACCTCTGTCAGACAAATGGGATGCGAGTGATTCCTGAGCAACCCGTGCTCTGCCATCATGTTATTTTCTGGTTGAACAACCCCACCAAGGTTTCTTTTTTTCCTAAGCACAGTAACAATTTAGCAACCTACCAAGCAGTCTTGTAACCTACCAAGAACTAAAGGTTTTTGTCTCCATCCATGAATCTGTGTTGTGTGAAATGGTGGTTTCTGAATGGGGGGCAAAATAATCCATTGAGTTTTAAGTCTTCCCTGCTCTGCCTTTTACAGAAACTAAACTAGTTTCTTGCTTGCTTCAGGATCCAGAGACCATGAAAGTGGCCTAAAACCTCATCCCTTCTAATCCTCTTTGGTACTGTGCTGATTGTGGCTTAATATTTACAGACAGAATTTCAACTGCTGAGCACTCAGGATGCGAGAGACTGAAAAGTTGAGTACAGGCAGACGGGGAAGAAAGAGAAATTTGAAAAAGTGTAAAAAGCAATGGAAGTCAAATGACATTCTTTCTCCCTCTCCTCCTCCCTTCACGCACTCACACAGATTTTGCCACTTTAAGCTCTTTTCCACTGACCTTTTTTTTCCTTTCCCCTTTTTATTCCTCTCTGTATATACTGAGGGGGGAAAAAGGTACACAGCCATTTTTACGAGAATGTTGACTGAGGGTGGTCACCATCTGTGCAAACTGTCTGAGATTGTGACTTCCTCTTTGCCTTCTCTGTCAGAGGGAAAACCTCACTTCTTAGATAATCCAGGGAATATTATTATCCATCCCCCTCACTGCCATCTTTCCCCTCACTGCCCCCCTTCACATGATTAGCATTTTCCAGTCAAAACATGCTTGTCTCTTGCCTGAAAGGGCTTCTTTTGTAAAGTAGACATCCTGTTTAACATTTGAGAAGGTGACTAGTTAGCACCAGAAACTCTGTGGCGATTATTTGGGTATTGAAACAGAGAGGCCTAGCATGGTTGTTTAATTAGCACAGCAAATAATTAAATTTACCACTTGCTTACAGGATAAAGAGTTTGTCCCTCCTCTTCCCTACTCTACCTTTCTCCGCTCCTGAGTCTTAGACCTTTAGAAACCTAGAGGATGACATCTAGACCCATAGAGTCCTGTAGTTTAGCATAGAGATATATTAAATTTGCCTAACTAAACCTCTAATGTTTGTCACATGCTTTTCCAGGTGCAACTTGTCTGACTGAAGACAGCACTGCTGTCATTCCTCACTAGCTGGGGGTTACAACACATTCGTATGGGTGCTGCCTGATGTGCTTCCAGAAAAGTCAGTGGGCTGAGCCCGGCCTCCCTGCTTACGGCTAACTTACCTGATTTTACCTGAAGAGGGGTTTGGAGCTCTGCCAGCACAGATGAGGTGATGGTGGTCTCTGCCACAGAGGTGCAATAAGGATGCTAAACAGTGGGAAAGGGCAGAATAATCACCTGCGCAGCTGCTTGTGAAACGGGCTTCTGCCTATAGTCCTAGACTGTAGACAGACATCTCCTAGGTCTATCTGTGCCTCCTGAAACAGTCACTACCCTCCCCAGCATCTTGTTTCTGTACACGTGGGTTCCTGCAGCCCTTCAGACAGGCTCCCTAACCCGGCCCTGGCCAAAGGAGCCAGACGAGCATCCGAGAAGTGCTCTGCCAGCTCTTCCGTCTGAAACAAGGCAAAGTCTGGCAACCCTGAGCAAAAGAGGAGCAGGGAAAACAGCCTGTTCAGCTTGTATTGATTACTGACAGAATTGAGACCACAGTCAACTGTTTTAGCTGGGTTAAGATTAGGGGTTTGCAATTCACACAATTGCCCTTCACACTTCTGTGGTAACTTCGGTGTGCAATTTTATAAGTTCTTTTACCACTACACAGCAGCTTGGCTTCTCAAAATGCTGCAGGAGTAGAGTATTGTGATTCTGGGTCTCGATGTGAGTTAAGAGAATAGCCTAAGGAGTTGGAGCTGTAACTTCTGATCAAAGAAAAGTTCTCTGATGGACAAAGTTGCAGAGGCAACAAGGAGGCAGGTTGCATTTGTGGGCATGGTTTACTCTGTGGTCCTCTTTAAGGCACCCTTTCTAAACCAGTCAGATGTGTACAAAGTGGTCACAGTACAGCGAGGAACTCCTTGCAAAACTGGAAGCAAAAATCTGAGATGCTATTTTTGAAGCAAGCAAGATCTTTCCACTTTTTTTGGTCGAGGTTTCTTCTTGGTGGCTTTTCCTCAGAGAAACTACTTTTAATTCAAAGCTCCTAATGTTTCTGGTTAATTTTGCATTCTTGGACGGTGGGAATGGCTGTTTTAGCAAGGCAGTTTGAGCTTATTTTAAGCCTTGAACCTCACAAGATCCCTCTGTTTCATTGTAGGTGAGGTTGCCGTGTTGGTACATGAAGGAGGTGGGACTACAGCCGGAGAGTATGACTCCAGATAGACTTTTCCTAGCAGCACCAGAATGTCACAGGCTCTCTCTGATTGCATGGCCTCCTGTACCTGGGTCAGGTAGTCAGTGAGACAAGCAAATAGTCTCCCAAACCGAGGCATCTGATTTACTACTTTAATTGTGCAGAAGAGGGACAGTAGAATGGAGTGGCAAATGCACGGAGTGACAAATTGCAGGAATGTCTCTTTTAAATACAATAAGCCTGGCAAGTTTGAACCATGTAATTTAGCATTTGGAGCAGGGGGTGGTGTGTCATCTGCTGTCCCTCTCATTGCTCAAGGGTGCTGTTTGAACCAACGGTGTGTTTTTTTGAACCAACATACTTTTCTTCCCATCACTTGCTCACTTTTGTTCTAGGAAGAGCCACTCCTGTGAAACCTCTCACCTACTTTGTGAAGAGCAGATGCATTCTCATTAGAGTAAATCAGCATCACTTAGCAGCATAAGTGAAGCTTGTAAAAACAATGGTCTTGTTTTGCTTACCCTGGTGTAAATCAGGATCAAGCTGACTGACAGCAACGGATTTATAATGATGCAAAACTGAGGTAAGATCAGAATCGGGCCAACTGACATGAAGTAGATTCCCCTGTGTTGAGGGCTATCAATGATGAGTTTTACATTTCATCTGAATTAAGCTTTAACTGCTTGCTTGCTAGACAAACAGAACAAATAGTCATTAGTCTTTTCATCTCAGCAAAATATGACACTGGTTTCAACCTAAATGGTGTGCTGTAGCATTTTATGTACGCAAAAAAGCATCCTCCCCAGCACTGAAGCTGGTTAGACAATTACTCCACTATGTTCCAAGAGGGACAAAGGCAGAGGAGTGAGGACTTGCTGAATATTTGCACTGTGTGAAGGAGATGGATTTGTTAAAATTGCAGCGGACCCAGTTGCATTTTTGAATCAGAAAAATATATCTTGAAAAATGGTAGAGCATTTGTCACTTGGATGTTTTCCTGCTGCACTGCTTTTAGAAGTGATATGATTGGTATCTCAAAGTTCTCAGTTACATACCACCCTGAAACCACATTGTTATCTTCTACAGAAACAAACAAACAATTTAGCCTGACCTATAGTTTAATGTGTAAAAAAAAGAAAAAAGAAAAAAGAAACAGAGATGGTCAATGGCTAGTGCCCCACTGTAGTAATAAAATGTCTAGACAGCAATTAACATCCATTTCCCTTAAGAATGCAACTGTGTCATCAGCAAATCTTTACTACTTTGCAAGGGACCAATCTAAATATGTTTAATCATTAATCAATTTCCAAAATCTGAGCAGGATTTGCTTTTCATGGGCTTTGTCTTCAAAACTGCAGTCACTTTATGAGAAAAAAAAAAAAACAACCAACACCACCACCCCAAACCTAAGGGGGGATTATTTTGGCCACAGTCCAGCGGGTGAGCCCGCTTAGAAGATCACTGGTGCCGTGTCTTGTTTGGGAACATTGCACTCTTTCTGCATACGTTAGCACTTTCAGTTTCCTCGATTCTTTTCTATTTCCTCTTTGTCTGTGTGTATTCATAGCGAGCAGCGGCGGCTGAAAGCGCCGAGCGGGATTCTGCGCACAGACTGGTCCTGTAAGAGCTGGCAACTGTATCTGCCTTGTGAGCTGGCTTTGAGAAATACCTCTCTTTCCTCCCTCTTTCAGCGGCACTTCTCGTCCCCCAGAATTATTCTCCCGGCCCAATGGTGAAGTCTCTCACAGGTCACCGACCACTGCGCTCGCATGGGATCACACTAAACTTCCTGTCAAGTACAGGGAGCAGGAAATTACTCTTCAGCTTCCTACAATTAAACAAAAAAATCACTGTGCTCCCACCACACACGGCTACCGAAAGGGTTTTTAAACCCATCAGGAAAATAATATTATACATGACATAAAAAGGGAGGGAACCTGACCGGCAGACCCGTGATGGCTACAGTGAGCACAAACTGCTTTAAGTCCACCGATGCCAGCAGCGGATTTACCCTGATTTACAGTATCATAGCTGAGCTCAGCCTCAGGCTCTGGCATGTTCACTGAATACATCAAAGAACTTCGAGAAAAGGAAAATGGCACAAGCTGATATCTTTTGGAAACTCCTCTGTTTTTTTCACTTTGAGAACTGGAAACTTCTCCTTTTAGCTTATACCCTGCTTGAGAATTCATTGTTCTTGCCAAACGAGTAAGAAATGTGAGTATTACTGCACTGGAGAGAGGGCATTTCTGGAACACAGTGTTGTTTGGCAAGGCAAAACCTTTTCTGCTACACCCAGGGAATGACACAGACAGCACTAAACTTTGCTTTCAGGTTTTATGAATTTATTAATAAAGGAGACACTTTTGATGGCTCACTGGTTCCCACACATAAAATGAGCTCCATACTGAACAAATGTCACGATTATGTAGGAAAGGACAGATTACCTTGGTTTATCTACAGTATTTGGGTAACGAGATTGCACATGGAAGTGCTAAAAAGAGTGTAGAAGGAGGGATGTCAGCCTCTGGGCTGAACACTAGCTTCCAAGTACTGCTTCCAAGGGAGTAAGGAGCTCTTCAAGCAAATATTTTTCAAAACCTGTGCCTTTGAGAAAGGACAGTAGCCCATGATCCTCCCCCTTGCAGAAACACTCATTCTGATGGAGACCTCACAGGATGTAGGTCCAAAATGGGCTGTACTGCCCAACACCCCACGCGGCAGCCCTGCTTGAGGAGCAGAAGTCAGGGAGGGCAGGCGATGCTCTGTGCCAATAGTGCCTTCCTCTACACAGCTGGTTTTTCTTGCAATAAACAGGGCATTCGGGGGGGCAAGGGTAGTTTTTGGAGGGGCCAGGGGAGCATGTGATGTCTTCTGGAGCTTGCCTTGATTTGGGATTGAGATGTAGTAAGGATATACACATGGAGTTGAGAGTTGGAAAGCACTGTCAAACCCACAGGCTAGAAAATGTAGTCCTCATATTATGGTTGAGGGATAAATGGCATTCCACCTTGAACTGATCTGCAATTTGCCTTCAGAAAACCCAGAGCAACTGTACTGCAAAACCTTATGGTCCCTGGAGTACAATATTTTATATCTGAGTTTTCCATAAATGGGTGTTCATGAAAATAAAAAAAGAGTTAAAAAAAAATTTGTTCAGAAAATGCATTTGGATAGAGGAAAAAAGTATATCAGTTCTTCTGAATGTTTATTTCCTCTCTTTGAAGCTTATGTTTAATTGTTAAACTTTTTTTTTCTTTTTTGCATGCAAAGGATGTCACCTCCTTAAAGATCTTTGAAAAAATTAACATAATTGTCCATTATCTTAGTCCCTTATACTCTGCCTTTCAATATCTGCTCCTCCTAACATTTCACAATATATCAATCTCTGAACCTTGGCACTAGTACAATTCATTTTCCACAAGATGTTATTGAGATTGTAAATAAATGCCACAGCATCAAGGGGCAGACAAGACGGAGCCTGTCAGATCTGAAAGTCGGCAGCAAAGTTATAATTACAGCAGAGTGGTGTGAGGTGAGTTCTTTGCATCCATAGATTTAATTGTCATCAGCTGCTGGGGAAGTAAAGCATGGGGAAAAGAAGATGGAGAGTGATGGGGGTAAAGAGTGTTACCAAATATGTCCTAGGTTGTTTTTGCAGTTCCCATTACTTAACTCATAAGCCATCAGCAGAACAGCAAGAGGCCCTATGCTTAAACAGTAGTATTTGCACAAAGATGACCTTTTGTACTGAAAGCATTTTAATTGCAAAAATTCTGAAAATTATACTCTTGTAAGATGAGCTGGAATGAAATAAAAACTAATTTTCAGACCTAATTGTCAGAGAGGTCAGGACACCCCCTGAGCTCAGGTGCATGGCATTTCAGGTAGCGTTAACACATAACAGCATTCTGACTCATTTTTACCCCCTTATGTTGGACAAAGTGCCTTTTTTATGTCACTGGTTCATTGAGATTAGTATGGAAATGTTACTTACTAAGGGTCCAAGTGTTAGAATCTGGCCTGATAGGATTTGAATATCAGTGTTGTGAGTAATATTGTCTGCATACACAAAAATGCCAAAACGGAGCTCAGCCTGCTTTGGTTATCTGGTGTTTTTGCTGTGAGATCTCATTATCTTGGAGTCAAAGATGAAAGTGACTTGCAGAACTTTTCTTCAACTGAGTTAAAAGGCTAAGACTTTGAATGTGAAGACAGTTCAAACTTTCCTAAAAATTCTGCTTAGATTTGGATTCAGTCTCAGGGCCTAATATATGAGGCTAAGATAGACCATCTGTTGGGGCATAGATCCTCCCAGTGTTTGTTAAGTTTTATATTAGAGCCTCAAATAAGAATTCCTTGCTAATGAATCACTAAGCATAGAAGTTGTCAGAAAATGTCTGTCAAATGATGCCTGGAACTAGAGAAAAGATAATGGAAGATTGTGGTAACGTGTTTTGTGTTCATATGTTGTTTTCCAAGCTGTTCTACCATTTTTCAAGGGATTTCATTTTACTTGCCCGGAGGATTTCTTGCACAGATTGATGAGTGCTTCTGTGGTCAAAGAAAGTAAGGAGTCAGTGTGACCTCCCTCTCAGATGCCACTGCTCAGTGAGAACGTTACATACCTCAAATGCTTCTCAGCGGTGAAAACCAGTACTCAGCATTGTTAGCAGTTTGTCATAGGAACACGTGGAATTGGAAGTGAAAAAGACCCACTAGGTCATACAGCCCCTCAAACAAGACATAAAGGATTATTTCTTTTACAATAGCCGTGTGTTTTTTAGAAAATATTTTAGAAATTAACATTTTAGAGATTATGATTCATAAGATTACAACTCAACTCCACAGCTCTTTCTGAAAGTTCAAGCTTTGTCTCATTTTATATTGCATGAAAGTTTTGTAAAGGTTCCTAGAAAGTGGAAATATGTCAAAATGCCTACTTTCAAATGGAAGCCTCTGGCTTTTGCTTCAGAAGAAGTAGAAAAGCCATCTTCAGATGAGACTATTTTTCAGAGTTATGAAATGTGGTGGTCCAAAACCCTAACCTGCCTGCAAGATAAAGAAAATCTCATCCCAGATTCTTCCAAATCAACCTGGCTGGGGATTTGAGAACAGATATTCAGGATAATGTCTTCATTTACTTGACTGAGTAGACAGAGCAAGAATGACACTAATTTTCTTCCAGATTAAGACTTTTCTGAAACTGAT
The DNA here is from genome assembly GCA_033628505.1 of Tringa tobata. Lineage (NCBI taxonomy): Eukaryota > Metazoa > Chordata > Aves > Charadriiformes > Scolopacidae > Tringa > Tringa tobata. The sequence continues at coordinate 2,971,766 of JAHREE010000207.1, forward strand.
ATTTGCTTAATACTTGAGTTTCAATTAACTTTAAAATGCACTTCCTATTTCTAACAAAGTAAATATTTATTTATTTATGAGGTATTTGGTAAGATACTATAATGGATGGTATACCTAAGGAAAAAATCTTCAATTGAACCATCCTAGGAATTTAATTCTGGTTTGACACCTGTCTGAAAATATAATAAGGAGATCTCATTGGGAATTATTTGATTATCCTGAACTCTTACATTGAAGACATTCAAATTTCATTATGCAGTGTCAAAAGAAACCTTTAAAAATGGGTAGAGTACAAATGTGAATGTTTCAATTGAATATAGCATGTACTTTAAATAAATAAATGATTGACAATATAAAAAGTGACATAGAAAAATTCTCATGGTGGGGTAGCAAACCCCACTTTTCTGGCATAACATAGTCCAGAAAATTAATTTGTCAAGTTGAGGAGACTATACTATGTCCTTGTGAACTTCTTAATTTCTTCTTTTAACTGTATATGTGGCAAATGGAAAAGGAAGTGTGGTATTTTAATGTTATAAACCTCACTGGAGACTCTAAAGCAAGGTTCACCTTCTCTGCAACAGATACAAATTACCTTTCCACCAACCATAAGAAAATACCTGTTCACAAGAAGCTTGCAGGCTCTGAAGTAAAGTTTTTGCCTAAGATATTTAAAAGTTATTGTGTTTACAATAAAATATCAAGTAAAAAAGAAAATAAATAATTTAAGAGAAATTTGAAAGTGAATTTGCAGCTTGGTTTTTGATTCCAGTAGATTTCTCCTTAACTGAACAGAGTGTCCTTAGGAATTGCTGTTGTAACCTTACAAAATTTACTATACTTTCACTGGAAAAGCAATCAACTTCTCAGGTTGTAATTTAATTTTTCTGCAGGTAAGGTCTAATGTTCTCAGCTTGAGGGCATGAAGAGAGCACATTTTAATGCAGCAATTCTTTTAAAGAAATACATCTACCACAGATAATTCAAGAAATTTTGCTAAAAGAAATCTATCTAATAGGATAAAGATCAGGCTAGAAAACTTGGATGGTTTTCTAGGAACTACAGGTAAGCATGACCTATGGTAACTTAGTACTGGGAAAATCAAAGGTTGATGTGGAAGGTCTATGGAACAAATAATGCTGCAGATCATTATGTGCTTTTTTAGATGAAGTGTCTTTTGTTTAGATCTTTTTAGAAAATATCCGCTAGCACTTAACAAGAAGAACCTGTAAAGTGCATGGATAACAAATGAGACAAAATTTACTGCAATTCTAAATTTAGTTCTATCCTTTTTAGAGAAATGGGGAACATTCTATACTAATCAATAGAGAACAATAACCTAGCCATAAAATTGCAGGTTACTTAATTGTATGTTACTTAAAATATTTGCAGGGATTTTTTTCATTATTCATTAAATTCTTTAAGACTTTTTCATAAGAGAACCCTTGGATGACAGAAGATGTAGACAATAGACATCAGCAGCGTTGAATGAAGCTTGCAGACATCTTTAATGCTTTCCATCCAACTCCATTAATTTAAGAGGTGTTAGGACACATTTAAAGACTGACTTCATCCTCTTTTATTTTCCTGCCAGTGACAAAAGAAAAATAGGTTAATGTCTTATGGAAGGTGTTGTTGAACAGGTTCATAACTTACATGGAAGATATAAGCCCAAGTTGCAAATGCTAAGTTTCACATCTCACTCTTGGAGGGTGATACTCACCCCGTTTCTCCTGGGGCTCACAGAAATCCCTTTTCTATAGTTTAGGTAAAATTTATGATCTCTTTTTGGCAGCAGAGCACACCAGTTATGCAAGTCCTGTCCCTATCAAGGACCAAAAATTCCTTTGTGTAGATTATGTAGCAGCTATAGTCTCCAATGGACAGAGGTTATAAAGGCCATATTCAGATGAACATAGTGCATCTAGTCTGCCCAGTCTCTGAGGGAGATTCTTACAGTCAGATAGATTACTCGGTGCAACTCAGTCCTCAGAAATGAAGGAAGAAACCTCATTGACTTCTCCATTTTTAAAATTTAAAATTTTCCATGTGTGCACCATTAAGATTCCAAAGACTTTACACAGGTGGCTTTCCTGTCTAGATGCTGAACTCCACTGAAATGATCTATTTAAACCCTGGATCCTTAGATGAGGTTGTACAGTACTTCTGTCAGCCAGCTGATTACCTGTGAATAGCATAGAGATAAAGAGCACAAAATAATAATGGGAACAGCTTTAAATACAGGGGAAGGTCAGATCTGGCTGTCTGAAAGCAGCTAGGAGTTGATATGCAACATTAGGGAAGCAGTCAAGTCACAGCATTCCCTAGCTCCTAAAAGAGAGGATGTACCAGGACAGAGTCACCCCTACACCACGTGTTACAGGAAACTGGTGGCACAACCTGGAAAATGTAATGAATTTTTCCTGAGGAATACGCACCCGTGGTGGGACACTGGCTCAACACACATACCTTCCTATTTGGGGAACATCTTTCATCACAGCACTGGAAGCTGGGGTAAATTCTGTACGTGGAACTAGCAAAACATGGTCACTTTAATTAGAAGTGAAACTTGGACTGGATTGGAAAATGTAGAGCATAATTTAATTGAAAAACATAACTCTCAGCTTTGAGCCATTGCTAATAAATAAACTTGCATGCCCTCACAGATGTTCTACCCAAAAGACCTTTTATTCCCACGAGCCACAAGCAGTTTTGCAGGTCATGACTGAGATGCATTGTGAGTAGCCTAGGGAAGACTTAAATCAGTGTTTCTAAACCTATCCTTTTGTAGAAAGTTAACATCCTTTTGTGCAAGATTCCAGCACAGATTTTGGGTGACTCTTTGCCATGCCACATGCACATGAAACACACACCCACCCACCCGCCCCACTTTACATTTATGACTCAGTCCCCTGAGTGGAATATCTGAAATCCTTACTGTTCACGACTATGTCATATTGGTGCTATTCAATCCAAAATCGAGGCAGAGTTGAACAAACAGGCAATCATATTTTCAGTCTTTCTGTAAACGCGTCACGGAGCTGTGATGATGTAGCATTAGCTACTTAGCTCGAAGTGATGCTTTTTCTAAGTGCCAACACCCTGACTGGTTTGTTAGCTCTGGTTCTGAAATTCTTTACCTACTTTCAATCTGATAATGTCCTATGTTTGGAGGGTCTCACAGTTCACTGAACCAGTTCAGCCTAGATCTAAATCTAAATAAACATGAGGCTGTCTTGTCTCTTACGCAACTCCCATGCACAAAATTCCCAATAAAAGCCTGCAGGATCTATTTAAGTAACTGCTATCTGTAGCAGTAGAAAACATAACTGAGTATCGAGGAAGCTCAAACAATAAACTTACAAAACATACACACACAAAAGCCTGTATCAAACAATCATTAGGCATTTCCTGAAGAGTTCCGTCTACCTTGGCCACCCATGAGCTCTTTGCCTATTATTCAAGACAGCTGGCCTAAAAAAGGGATCTGGCTTCTGCTTATATTTATTAAATCTGCAGGAAGGGCCCATCAATCACAACAATGGGTTTTAAGTGTTTGCTGGGTGAGAGGAGAGTCCCATAAGCAGTCTTTGAAGTGTCTTTTGCTGAAGGTAAACATCTGAAGAACATAAATAGCTGCTCTTCTTTCCAATGAGTAACCTTGTCAAAGTGGGTAGAATGGAGAGACGGGGGAGGGGTGCCATCATGAAAAGGAAAAGCAATAAAGGATTCCTTATGACAGCAATTTGCACATTTACTGCTCTTTGATATGTTAACTAGATTTTGCAAAATGGAATTCTTTGTCTTTTAGAGGTCCTTGGGCAGTGATAGCTCACAGTCAGAACAATGTTTTGCAATAGGCGTAATGCATCTTCTAATTAATAAGGTAACTTGGGCAACCTCTGTAAATCAGTGACATTATCATTATAACAGGACACAAGTGAATAGTTGTTTATAAGGAAGGAAAGATGCTCATAACAGCAGTATCATTATTTACTGAGCTCATTGACTACAGTGAATTGGATTGAATACAAGGGGATCAATAGGTTATGGGCCCTGTTCACTAAACTTTTACAAGCCATTTATGAACCTTTGATTCTAGAAAACAGCACTTCTCCATTCAGAAAACTGGGAATGTATCATTGACAATTTTCAGTTTTCATACTCAGCACAGGATAAGGCTATGTGATGCGAATTCTCCAGCTGTGTTAAGGACAAACGGACAGGTCAGTAAGTTCTCAATAAAACGTTTTTGAAGAATAATACATACAGGCATGGATGCATATGACCATTATGGCAAAGCAAGTGTCTAATAAGCTAGCCTACAGAAAGAAAAAAATAAGGATATTTTATTTAGAAATACATTACAGTAGAAATGCAAGGCATAGTAACCCCACTAGCAGATAAAAGATGCGGGCAGAATACTCAAGATTCTTTCTTGGAGGTAAACTCACTTGTTACATTGCAACTACATCATGGTGAGTGAGAGTTTGCACTTGCTTGGATATAAGCAAAGGAAGCTGTATTTCAGCAGTGAGTGAAGTGATTCGCATAGATTAAGCTGAACTATTTAGTGATGCCATATCTATTTATAAACCACACAAGACAGAGCAGTAAGAGTCCTTAGCTCCTTCAAAACAGCCCCTTCTTTCAGTGGGTACACCTCCCAATGTCCCGGAGGGGCATGGTAAGTTTTTTCTGCACTTCACAGCAGTACGAGCTGTAGACAAGATCAGGGCTCAAATGGGGGTGTTTTTTGTACCATTCCCCAACAGCCCCTGCCAAGATTAAGCTTTCTTACTGAATCTCTTTTCAGCCAGCTGTTTTCCACACCTTGATCTCATACTAGCTTTATTTCTGTCACTTTAAATCCCTTTTCCTTCTTTTGTTACTCTTGAGATATTTACCCCACCTTCTTTAGTTCACATGGATCGACACCATGGAGTGAGGTTTAAGGTAAGGCGAGAAGCTGGAAGAGAGATATAAATGAGAGGATAGAAATAAATATTTAAGAACATTATCCCTACTGTAAGCCTGTACCAGTTCACTTCTGGATTTGACTGGGAGCTGGATCTGGTCCATAATTTATTTCCTCTGCCTACACAATCCCACATACCACAAAGCTTGTAGCTGTCTATTGTTGGAAGTGGTTTACCCCCTACATTAGGTCCTGGCAGGGACTCAGCCCTGCCCTGAGATGTAGGACCACTCTCCGGGTGCTCATCTGCCAGAGCTCCTTCTCAAGACTGGTGAACGTGCTGGGCAATGGTGAGGTGGAGTAAGGCCAGGTGACACAAAGGTCTACCTCTTCCTTTGTTGCTCCTCTGTGGGCTGCTTGTGCTCAAGTAATGAACAATCTTGGTTCTGATGGAAAAAAAGAGACTTCAGCTGTAGATGATATTACAAGGAGGGGAAATGTTTTCTCCTACTAAGGGCTGGGAATGCAAATGGCAGCCAGAGCATTCACAAATGTCTACCCACACCAAGAGACTGTGTCTGGCCCTCAGCATCCCATTTAGCTACATCAGTCACAAATCAGAGATACAGCCAGAGAAGTTCTTGGTTTTCTTAATTCCTCCTCTCCATTTCTTAAGGAGTTATCCCTGACTTCTTTCTTGAAATTTGGCTGGAAACCTTTTTCCTTCCCATGTTCTGAACGTGCATCCGTCATGACATGGGCTGGTGTCACCCTCTAGGGAATTGTCTATTATCTCTCTCTTAGTATTATTTCTTTCCATGATCTTCTCCCTGTGAGAAATGTTGTATGGATTTTTTTTTTTGTTCTTTACCCTAGCTCTTCTTGTACTAAGCACCTTTGCTAGCAAAGGCAAGATCTAAGAAATATATTCCTTGTTCTGGGAGAAAGATGAATTTATCACTAAAATAGAGATGCATAGGAGCCAGCAGCCCAGTATCTGTGGCTGGCTGAGTAAAGATGATGGGTCTGAGTACCCTTTCGCGTGAGGTTTCGTCTCCCTTTGAATGTTGTGCCTCTGGCCTAATCCATACCATTAAAGGCAAAAAGACGTAAACCTCCTCAGTGTCCATGACCAAACAATATAATCATCAGGCCACTGTCTGCTTTGTAGTTAGAGAGGTATAATTCCACTGAAGTCAGTTTTACACCAATATCAGGGAGAGCAAAATTAGGTTTCCCCTATAGTTGCTGTTAACCTTTATCAGCATCACACACTAGTACTGAGATGGTAACATTAGCAAACACAACATGAGGCTGATCTTCAATAGCCATTCTCTCATTTACTTTTTGCTGATTTATTGCTCCACTAATGACACAATAGATTTTCCCATTAGTTTATTATTATTATTTATTATTGGTATTAGTGTTATTCTGAAAGAAAATGAAAATAGAGAGCTGACCTCATCTCAGTACAGCGTATTATTTTCAGGAGCTCAGAAACACTGCACAGAATGGACAGTTTCCATTTCACCAATGTTCAATCACTGGCATTTGTCTTTTGTATCCCAGAGCAATTGCATAACTCTAATATTGACCTTAACCAGAGCCCTTTGTTTCTCACCCTAACAGCCAAAAGCATTAAAAATGCGTGTTTACTTAATTTGTCCTGGCATGCAGTGTAATTACAAGCAGTTTGTTTTCTCTGTTGTAAAATATGGGCTAGAGAAGGAATAAAGTAATGTGGAAAATTAACATTGTGATGTACTGTATAGTGGAATAACACTAAAAACACTTAGCTGTGTTAGTACTGGAGGTGCTATTTGTGTTGTGTGCAAGAGCAATAAAGAATTAAATGCCTCTTTCTAAACTATATTTGCATGATTTTCAACTGCAGTAAAATTAATCTGAGCTGCCTCCAAGTACGAAAGAAAAAAATCAAAGTGCAAATAGAAGTGAGCAGCACTCATGCAGCCTTTAAAGTTGTACTTTTCTATTTTGTCAGTTCCAGCACACTGTTTACTGATGTCTGATTCTTAACAGAACTGGACCAGTGAAATGCATTTAAATATTTCTATGCTGTGGCTAGCACTCACAAAAACTTGGGTATGGTTATAGTCACGTCAACAGGACCTTCCTGATGTGACAGCAGTTCTGAATGCAGAGGAAACCAGTGTGGCAAGGAAGTTTGCTGGGATATTTTCCTTTGTGTCTCCAGAGTAAATATTGCATCTGGATCTAGCATTAGTTCACATCTCTGCTAATTCCTGCTATGAAAGATTCACTTCATCTCTTCCCCCTCTTTTATAAATCTTCTTTTTTCTTGGTGAAGTACTAAGTGCTGTCATAATTAAAAAAATATACACATCAGTTAAAACTGTTAGAGTTAGGGGAGGATTACCTGTTTGTACCAAAATAGCCAAGAGCAAAAAACAACCTTCTCTCTCATTTTTTTTTGCTGCTCTTTTTTTTTTTTTTCACTGCTTTCCCTTTCATACTTTCTGTGGAAGAGTTTGATAATGAAACAATATGAGTTGCATTTCCCAACATTTATGTACATTTGAAATGTCAAAAAATTAAAATAACAGGAGAAAAAAGAACACCAAATCATTCCCATGTGATTGCAAGAGGATTTCCCCCTCCTTTTTCTTCAATAAAGGTTTTTTCCCAGAGATACTTGTTAAAAAATAGACCTCTGGGTGAAAGCAAACATTTGAGTGCCCTTTGTTGTTATTTCTTTTTTTTTTTTTTTAATGGAGACCTGCCCCATGCAAAGAAATGCACAGGTTTCCTAGTGCGACAGCCACCCTCTCTTCACAGAAATGGATGCTCAGTCTTCTTGTTCTGGCATCTGTGCAAAAGAGTTTATTCGCTTTGTAATCTGACTCATTTATATTTTTTAATAACAAGTTGGGATGAAGACAAGGGAGCTTTTAACAGCAGTTGAAAAGAAATCCAGCTTTAGCCTACTACAGACTGGAGCTAGGAAAAGTCATTAGATTAACCTCTCTTGACAGGTCAGGCTCAGCAAATATTCTTAAAAATAACTCTTCCAGTAATTTATGACCTTTGGGGAGCATAATCAATAGTGTTAAGAGGAGAGGCAGCCAGACAGCACTTCCTGGTAGGAGAAAGTTTCTTGTCTTTGTAATGTTTGCATTCTGTCTGCTTGTATGCAATAAGACTGACTTGCCAGTGATATCATACCCCTTTTACTCCATCAGTTTTGGAGACATACATTTTTATTGTCAATTTACCGTCTCCTCTGTTATTTCATACAGTATCTAATTCCAACAAAAACCAATGCACAAATGTGATTACAAAGTAAGGGGAAAATGCACAGTTCATTTTCTTCCACATTCCCTCTAACCTCTCTGGATCATTTGAGGGAGAATGATCCTCTGCCCTAGGATGTCGTAATGCAAAGTCTTAAACATATACTTCATTTTAATGCACGATGAGCTACTCATAGTGCTTAATTAAGCACATTCTTACATCCCCCTAAGATCAGCGCCTAGGGGAATTTTATGCACTGTCTCTGCATTTTTTGGGGTAAGATTGGATAAACTATGCAAGATTTGAACATGCAAGTGACAACAGAATTTCCGTATTTGTTAATAATTTTAATGTATTTTATCGCCAGTGAGATTTCCTCTAGCTTTTTATATAACAAAGAGCATTGCCCTGGCTATTCAAACATAGAGCCATTCCTTCAGGGTTCAGTATTGAAGTCCAATTTTCTGAAACTGGAGACCCTCAGGAGGATACATTGATTTCAGTGGGGCCTCACATTCGCTGTCTACATGCACAAGCTCTAGCCACATGGACCTGCCTGAGCCAGGACTACTGTCCATCTTTTCCTGTAAGGACTTCTAGGGACATAGGAAAGGATACAGCATGTCACACTGCAATACAATACTGCACTTATTTTGACACCACTCAGAGAATTACTGTATCTTGGCTCTTCCAGTGTCCTTGGAAGGGAGGAACGGTTTGGAAACTCAAAGGTGTAAAAATAATTTAGCAAGAAAATAATTCACGTTCACAGTCTCTGGCAGAAGCTTTAATGCACGCTACTTCAGGTCAGTTTTGAACATCTGTCTCTAGCAGCTATAGCTCAGAAAAGATACCAGCTTTTCTCCAAAGCTACGGTAAAGCTTAAAATGGCTTTTATTTCCCCTGCTTTCCACCTTCGTTGCCAAGCTGAAGGGGAAGCCTGTAACTTCAGAGCTCTGGAGAACAGTAGTCAAGGACATGGGGGCCCAATTGGTTTTATCCTCAGTCCTGCTGGTGAGGGGAAGAGGGGCACAAAACAGCTAGTTAATATTCAGAGATCATCTCCATGAAGCTCAAGACTGGTCCATCCCAATGAACAGGAAGTTAGACAAAAATGCCAGGAGGCCTGTGTGGAGGAACGAGTAGCTTCTGGCCATACAGAAAAGTGAAGAGGAAGCATATAGAGGGTGGAAGTAAGGATGGGTGACCCAGGAGGAATGCAGAGAAGTTGTCTGAGCATCCAGGGATGAGGTTGGGGAAGGTATAGACCAAATGGAATTGAAACTGGCCAGGAACGTCAAAGACAACTAGAAGGGCTTCTGTAAATACATAGGCGACAAAAGGAAGACTAGGGATAATGTGGGATAATTGTCAACAATGTGGAGGACCTAGTTACACAGGACATGGAAGAAGCTGAGGTACTGGCTGCCACCTTTGTCTCAGTCTTTGCTAGCATGACTGGCCTTCGGGAATCCCAGGTCTTAGAGAGCAGAGGGAAAGGCTGGAGCAGGAGAGATGTACCCTTGGAGAAAGAGGATCAGGTCAGGGAACACTTAAACAAACCGGGCATGTGTAAGTCCATGGGCCTGATGGGATGCACCCATGAGTGCTGAAGGATCTGGGAGATGTGATTGTGAGGTCACTTTTGATAATCTATGATCATGGTGGCTGGGAGAGGTGACTGAACAGTTGAGAAAAGCAAATATGACTCCTATCTTCAAGAAGGGCAAGAAGGAGGACCCAGGTAACTACAGTTCTCTCAGCCTCACCATGATCCCTGGGAAGAGGATGGAGCAGCTAATCCTGGAAACCATTTCCAGGCACACAAAGGACAAGAAAATCATGAGAAGTAGCTCAGTCAAAGGAATAGGTCCGTCTAGATGCCAGGAAATCCTGGAAACATACAACAAACTTGTCAAATTTCCACTCATAAAATTTCTGAGGTGGAAAAAACATGACATGCTTTGATAAACCATTTGCCATTAATCAGTGAAAGCTTTTTTTTTTTTTTTTAAGTTGAACATAAATGATGTGGTAATATTTTCAACGTATTGCCACTGCTTTATGATGAGAAATGGAATCTTGTAGAGACTGTAGTGACTAACAAGGATCAACAAAACAAAGTTAAAAAATATATAATTTTTCATTATGATCTCTGAGCTCTCCAAGAGCTTGTTGCCCTAATTACCACCATTACACATTGCATTTGTAGTCAGCAAGGCTGAAGATCAATACCCCAAAAATCTGCAGCACACAAGACAGCTTAAGACACCTAGAAATAAATACATATCTTTTAAACTGAAATGGAATATCATCTACTTTGGCTGCCTGAATAATAACAAATAAAACACTTCACCCAGTAATTCCTGTATCACATCACTGGAGAACAGTCAATCCATGACTGAAATCTCCCTGCCTTGAGTAGATTACAAAGTGAATCTGCTCAGTTTGAAGAAACAATGAGAAAAAGAATAAATGAAAAACTCTTTAAAACAGTCAGAAATTTTACTTTCTACATATAGTAAAAAAAAAAAGACTTTTTTTACCCTGAGATTAATTTTACTTTTGTAATTGCATTTAATGGAGTAAACCCAAATAATTTAGCTAATAATTTGACTTTTCACCTGTGGCACATGTGACTTCTGGACAGTCTTTAAAACTTGGCTTATACCAAGGATGCAATAGTTTCTGTCAGTTACTACTGCAGTGTACTTATAAGAGCTGGAGGAACCCATAAGCAACTAAAAGTAAACAAACAGGCACAGAAACGCTATCTTGCTCCTTACATAATGATGTAGGGTGCAATTAAATTTTATTATCCTTTGGGAGGGGTTGTAGAAGTCAGTTGTGACTCCAGAGTTAGTCATATCATCATCCTAAACATATGGCAACAAAAATAACCAGTGGCATCTACTGTCTTCTGTAGCCCAAGTAACAACATTCTCTCCCTCTTTTTGATAAAAAAATAGGGCAAATATTTTGGTTGTATTCCATTCCAATGTATTTCCATACACGAAATTCCCATTTTCTTTTGTGGACCATTTGCAATACCAAATCCTAGAAAACAGTCACTCATCAGGGCTGAAGTGACTATCATTAAAATTTGTTTTGCAATTCTCTAGATTATGGGCATATTTTTTTTTCTGTTTTTGGCACAAAGTTCACCAGATCCCTTGGCCACCTTTAAAAAATTCTCATCTTTTACAGTCTGCAGCCAACATAAGGTTATCATCTTTATCTGATCATGTGCATCATGTATTCCTATTCTTACATAGTGTTTGTCAAATATGACACTGACCAATGTAATAAAGGATATCCACTTTCTTTTAGGTCAAGCTGATTTCTTAGGTCAGCAAGTAATGGCTGTGCTTTAGAAAGCTGAGAAAACAAGAATATATTCCACCTCTCTCTCTCTTATAAACACCCTTTCTCTTCCACATCTTTGTGCATGTGTAGATGAATATATGCAATTGTAAGTTCTTTCCCCATACTTATATTTTCTCATGTTGAAATAGCAGAAGATCTTAGAAAATTAGAATGCAATTGCTTTGACGGGTTTCTTTAATGCCTGCTTTGGCCTCTCTAGCAACCAAGGTATTATTAATTTCTGAGGAAAAACTCTGCATGACTTCTTCCATCAAGGAGATACACTTTTACTCTCATTCAACACTGTATTTCCTGTGTTTATTGACAGTACTTTTCAATATGCGTTTTCAATGCGAAGATTTTGTCTATGCAGTGCAAATGTATGACTCTGAAATTCAGTGCTGGTAAGTAGCTACTGACTGCTGTTGAAACCAAACTTTTCCAAATTAAGCCAAATTGTATCTTTTCCCCTTATTGTGCTTTTGTACAAATGGTGAACGAGCTCATCTCTGCAAGATCTGGCACATGTCTTAGGTCTCTCCACTGACTGATTGACAGGAAGGTTTCACATCATTGCTGCTGATGAACTGCTTCAGTGGTTGCTGGTGTTTTCCTTCCTGCCCAAAGAAATTCAAAACAAACAGATTAGAAGTTGCTGGACTGCAGTGTTTGTGTTTACAAGAGGACATACCACTGATGGAAACCTGCACAGCTGGACATAAATGACCGCAGGTGGGCAGTGTGTGATGTTAGGCTAGAAGAAGTAAATCTGGGCAATGCAATTAACTTGGGACATCATTGTCCCCTTATTTTCTACCTAGATTCTAGCTCTAGATAGAATATTGTATTTTGAAAACAGGCAGCAGTTGTTGATACTTTTAACTCTTTTTTTTTTCAAGGTACTTCTCCCTTCCCATTGTGTTCTTCACTGCATGGGGAACTACTTTCATCCTGTATTGAAATCAGAAAGTTAGTCGTGCAAAGATTGACTATATTGAAACCATTTTATTTGAATGTCTTAATTTAGAAATAACCTGAAGGCACTAAATAAACTTACTTTTCTTGTAAGCATTTGATTCACAGCTGCTAAAAAAGGTTTCATTGCACATGAAACTTGGGGCATCTGCTTTGTCATGTCAGAATGACAATTGGGTAGGATGCCAGGATGACATGGAATAACATGAAACAATCCATCCAGCTGCATGGAAATTGTTTAAGTGTTTCTCTTGTGTGCATAATAGTATCCATTGGAAAGAGAAAAATCTGTGCAGACCATGAAACAGATGTTATCTAATTCCCCTTCTCCTATGAATGCCCATAGGTGCAAAAAGCCTGTGGCTCTTCAGATTCTACAAGCACTTGCATGGCAGCATTTTCAAAAGGAAAAAAACCTCTGCAATGACCAGCTGGAGTGTCTATTGTTCTTCACTGAGAGCAATGGGAAAACAGGAGCAGAGTTTATAGCTTTTCCTTTCTCCTTACAAGTGTATACATTAGTTTACAATACTCCCTTTGTAGGGACAGTAGTCTCTTCCATTTCTGTGCTCAAAAATTACAATTCCTTTCATTCCATAAATAAATCTTGAAGCATTTTCAGGTGCTATATCAATATGCTGGAGGTATTTCAAAGACCTGGAGATGTGGTGCTTAGGGACATGGTTTACTGGTGGACTTGGTAGCGCCAGGCTAACAGCTGGACTAAATTATCTTAAAGGTCTTTTCCAATTTAAATGATTCTATGGTTCTGTGATTACTGAAACTGATATTATTGGACTGTAAGCATTAGTATTACTGTTATGCAAAGTTTTCCAGTCCAAAGTGATGTGCTAGAAATAAGAAAATAAGTTTTCTGAAGAAGTACTACAGAACGTTGATAGTAAAAGTAAAGTTTTTAATTCTTTTTAAAGTTGCAGAGAACAGGAATGGGTGAGTATACTATTTTTTTGTAATGATCATTCCTCTTATTTCATAGAACGTGGAAGTAGATAGGGTCATGATCCAAAGTACTTACAACTCCACAAATGTCAACAGTATGTTCCTCAACCTTTTGTTCAGTAAAATACAAAAGCATTTCAAAACACCTTTATTGATCTCTGCCACTGAAATGTAGTTGCACCTGGATTTAACTGGAAAAAGTAGCTGCTACGTGCTGCATGACAACAGGGTGGGCAAGAATATTACAGTATCAATTTTATAGAGAATTTTGGTCAGATCATATGTAAAATTTGGCCAAAACAGAACAATGGGCTAAGATATCTTCTGTATTTAGGTGTATGTGATTCATATATAGCGGCTAGCTGCATATACATCCCTACAAGAACTGGTGTAATGCTGTGCTGTTGCAAAGCAGGTGGTTATGTTGGTTTTGTTTGTTTGTTTGTTTTCTCCTTAACTGTATACATCGCCTGGACAGACTCTGATTTTACATTTCAATATATTTAGCATGTCTGGATATGTACTATCTTTTCCAGGTACAGTATTCACTTGTGGAAAGGCATAAAAATCATCCAGATTTTGTCTAAAGAAACTAGTTCTTGGAGCAGCTGTATTTCAAAATGCTTCCTCTCCAGGTGATTTACCAGTGCTAACTCACAGAATCCATGTGTACTCAAGTTCTTGCTTGCCCCAGGACTTTTGAAAAACCAGAAGTCTGATCCTCTGATTAGCTGCTTGTTGCAACATGGTATCAACTCCTAAATTTATAGCACAGAAGACTGAGAACAGTTGAGATGTATCTTAACAATATATGGAAAATACTACAAGAATAGCTATAGTGTAATGTTCTCAAACTTTGGGTTTGCTGAAGAGAGAATATGAATATCTACAAAACATTTTGGGAGTAAATTCTCCTGTCAGGACCTCAGGTTTACATTTCAAGTTCAACCCAGAGAGATGAATTTTTCTTATTCGTTCCATAGATGATAACTTCAGAATAGAGTTACAAGTTGTTTATCCTCCTGTGGCTTTTTTTCCTGAAATGCTTAGATTCCTGCAGCTGAAGGGATGAACAGGTGTCTCTATGTGTCTATGTCATAAATAACTCTAGGTATAGCCAGTGAATCTGAATATTAGATGTTTTTCTTTTGTGCTTTAGTCATCAGTAGATATAAATAATGTCTAAGCAAGGTATAACTCATTTGATGTTTCAGATTGAACATAAGCATTGTGAATGTCATGATTCCAGGCCTTGAAGAAGTGAAGTTTTATAACATTTCTCGAAGACGGATCAGCATAGAAATAGAACAGCAGACAAATCCTATAGCAGTCTGAAGTGGTCTGAAGAGGCATAGTCAAGTATAAGGCCTTTATATCAGTAATTATTAAAATGCAAAGGAGAAAACACAATTTTGCTACAGAACAGCAGAAGTGTATGAGCTACTCCACACACAGACAGTTTGTGTTCATTTCTGAGCACAAAGACACACACTTGAGGGATGTAAGTGGAGATACACATATGTAAATTCAACATGATAGGTCTGCAGCACAATAAAAAAACATAAAATGCTGCAAGAACAGTTACTATGAAACTGTTAAAATTAAAAAGTGCAATATGGAGTAAAAGTAGTTTAAATTTTGAATGTCTAAAAATAAAGACACATAATATACATTACTGGTAATTTATGCAAAATACATTCTCCTATCATTACTGAAGCTAGCGGAGAGAATACTTGAGAAGGGAAAATAATATTGAAAAAAAAAGGTTTAAATTAATGATTACTGACTTTTTGTTATATCATAAACCTAATACTTGCTGTTTAAGGTTCTCTATGTTCTAGTGGGTGAAAAAAAAACAAACCTGAGAACATTAAATAACACTATAAGAAAGAATATATGTTATTTAACTTAAGAACAGTTACTTTCTTCAGGAAAAACCTTTTAAGCAGAGTTTCCCAAACTTTGTCATGTAGCAAGCTACCCCTAGCACTCAAATGTCTTTTGTATTACTATGCTCTCCTGATCAAACATTTAACTGATGATGCAATAAAGGTAACTTCAATGAAATATAATTTAAAATAGTCTGAAGTGCAGCTGTGGATCACTTAGCATGGCTTTGCAATCATAATTTTAAATTAAAAACTGCTTTTCATTTTCTACTGCATTCCTCAAGTTCTTTCTAATGGAATACCCCACTGTTCATTTGTAGATGCCTTCATCTTCACTTTACAGAAAATCACATTGTCTATGTGTGAGCAATTCTGAAAATTTTGGACTACAGCATTTCCATAGTACCATGGGAAGTCTGTCCAATTACATTAGGACCAAGACTTCATTTAAACCAGATGCAAAATCCAGCAACTATGCAAAACACTAAATATCCAAATAGTATTCAGAATTGAGTTAAAGTTGCTGTTATTTCCTCAATTATTCTGTAGAAATAAAAAGTAAGTAATCAAGCTGAAAATAACGTTAAAAGGAAAACTACATGTGATGACCTCAGGCTCTCACTGAGCAAAACTGATTCTTGAAGAAAAAAGTGGGTGCATTTGAATTTTCCTCACTGCAAAATACTACATTAAACCAGGGGAGAAGTTACACTTGCAACCAAGGGAGTTGGTCAAGGGAGCATATAACTGACATTTCAACATCCCAAGCAAAATTTCCCACTAAACATTTGAAACTAACTATCAGAAGTGAAAAGGCAGATGAAAAGAAAATCCATGATCAGTAACATTGGGAAGTTGGTATTAAAACAGCACTCCAGGCTTTCTTGAAAAGACCCATAAATCCTAGAACTTCTAAGGAAATAATCTTAGTAGAGTCCTTTGCACTGCTACTTGGCTATATAGGCCCTTGAGGATTCTGCTTCACTGTGTGACTTAGCTGAAAATGGTTATCAGTATTCCTTTCTCTGTGCTAGGGTCATATTTAGAGGAATTTTCAGTGTCAAGAGTTAAAAGGAAAACAATAGTTTTCTGTTCTTGATGAGCGACTACACTACACATGAAAGGGTGAATACTGTAAATTAAGAGCTATAACAGTTGCTGAAGTATAAGAGATCAAATGAAAGAAGTAATATCAAATGTAACTCAGTAAGAAAAACCAAAAATGTATCCTGTGAATGTAAACAGATATGATCGATCAATCATTTATGGTGCCGCTTGGTCTTCCTGAGGTTGTGGTTCTAGCAAGGTCAACAACTAGATCCAAGGGCCCTGATTATGAATCCTAGGTATCCCTTTTCATTGCAGTACATCCAATGTGGATTGTAAAACATCTTGTTCTAACCATTTGTTTGATTTAGAAATGGGTGGGTCTATATGGAAGGTGGTCCCCACCACTTTGCTTTTTTATGGGATTCTCCACTTGCACTGAGTAAAATACATCTAGATTTTACTCCCTCAGCCTCTTGATGTTGCAAACCCTGTTTTCATTATTTAATTTTGTAACCCTACTTTTATACCCCCTGCACACCTCAAAGTTTCTGCTGTGCATGAAAAGACAATATACACTTCATTACCCAAGCAAAACTTCCACAGATTGTTTTCAGCTGGAGTTTTCTGAGAGGAAGATGAATATAACTCAAATGAATACATCTTGAAGAACTGTAAAGAACACTGTGCTATATGTCAGCTTTGAATAACTTGCTACCAGTCTCTTTAAACTTGTCTGACTATATGATAGGACAGGCCCGTGGAAACCAGAATGGAACGCTTAGATTTAAACAGTTTTAAAAGTAACTTCCTATTTATCTTTCATGTAGTTTATTTTATTTTTATTTTTGGTATGTAACAACATTAATAAAATGAAACTTTTTAGAGGTCATATATTGAGTATGGTATTGAAAACAAACGAGAATAAACTTGAATGCACTAAATCAGTGCACTAAATGTGTAAGCTGCGCGCACTCTCTTAGTAAAATGGGTTTTCTAGAACATGGCTAAGTAAAAATGTCCAAACATTAGAGGAAACATAAAACTTAGAAAATCTCAAATTCTTGGTTGTCTTTCAGCTTTAGTCCAAGTTTCTCATTAAGAATAAAGTTAATTTGAGAAACTGTAGACTGCCATTGTCACAAAACTGTCCTCCTTCAATAAGAAAGCAAAAGTCTTCAAAACAAAATTTAATTGGCAGAAAAAAAGGAGAAGGTTTTCAAGTAATGGATGCTTTTTCCTAAGAAAAAGCCACAAAAAAACTCCACTTGCTGATATTTTATTTAAGAATTACTTTCTGTCACGGGAAAGAACCTGGGGTAAAATGACTAAAATTGCTATATAAAATTTAATAAGAAAATGTCCATAACTTATGTCCAACTCTGGTAATCTGTTTTCTATCAAAAGGAGGCAAGCGATCAAGTGGAGGAGTTAATGACCTATTTCTGGTGGCCTAGACAAGTGAAAGTGATCTGGGAGGCGTTGTCCCAAGGACCATGGACAGTTCCAGGTCCTGGCGGGTACCGCGGGATTCCCACCACAGAGCTGGAGACGCATCTCCGCCGTGGACACAGCTCTCATCCTGGTCCTTCTAACTATGCACCCATGTCCACAGAAAAGAAAAAAGAAAAAGATTCATGTATCTGTTATCTCATTGCTTTATAGCGTAAATTTTCTATTCAACAGCTAAGCAAAAATTGTTTCTGTCTTGTACTTCATTTCTTCAGTTACTCATCATCTCTCTCTACTTAAAAATACCCAACCCAACAAACCACTACACCTTTGTGATATCTTAGTGTACATGGTGTTGATTTTCTTTTCAATTCTTTGACAGTTTCCTATTCCTAAGTTCTTCTTTTGATAGTTTTTGGATGCTGGGCTCTTTTTCCTGTCCTGTTAATCTTCCCGACTACTGTGTTCCCCACCTGTTCATCAGCAGGCTGAAAACACTTCGCATACTATGCTCACAGAAATTCATACACTCAATTCGACTTGGCTATAAATATGAATTAACCCCGGCTGATTTTCCCAACACGTATTTGCTTCACCCTGTCTCTCACCGCATTCCCTCCACCACTTTGAAACAGCCTATAAATGATTATTTTAATTTTGTAACTTGAAATACAGCTTTTACTATTACCACCCATTCTCTACCCCAACAAGGGAGATAATAGGCATGAAGTTGACTTACTTATCAGGAGGAAGTTGTGAAAAAAAGCCTGAATACATTTCAAAGCACAGTGTTTCAAGAAATGAGGAACAATTATGTTGGATGTGGAATACCATTTCTAGACGGTTTCAACTATCCTAAACGAGATATTAAAAAAACCTGTACCTAAACCAAAACCAGTTAATGGGCCTCATCTCATGGTCTACTGCATGGTCTGATTGTGCACTGATGGCAGAATAGAAGGTAAGAGGACAAGTGAGAGACAAATATGGAACTAAACATATTATAAGAAGGACGAGGGAATATTTAGCTTCACAGAATTGTTAACACAGCTTGCTGAAACTCTGTAGAGGTTATCACCTTTTTTCAGCCAGACAGCTCTTCAGAAAGGCCTGGATTAAAAATACCTTGGAGGTACAGGGTGTGTGCCTGTAACCTATGCAGTTGGATATACATTCATAACAGAAGTGGGTTTTCCTCCAACAACTCACGTTAGAGACTAGCTTTTATGGCAGTTCAAGTTCTGAATTCTTCCACACCAACGAAGACATAGTAGGGGTTAAGTAGGTATGATTACAGTCATTGGTATTATCAAATTCAGCCAAGTATATAAGTGCACACTTAAAAAGCAGCATATGTGCCCTGTGGAGCCAGGACCTACACAGGATTAAGCATTTTTATATTTACATGGTTATGCAGTTTGAAATACAATGTTAATCTGTAAAAGTGCAGGTAGCAGAGGATTTAACTGTGCCTTATACCTGTATTCTGCAGATGTTGATGCATGCATTCCCTTGCTAGTAGTGGCAAACTGGAGCTTGAGAAATTACAATAAGGGTCATGTTTTAGATCATGTTGAGAAGGTTTGTGAATATAAAAAACAGTGAAAACTATCAAGTTCCATTTCTTGTAACAGATATGCATGCTTTTATTTTGGATATAAACTGTAAAGTGAACAAGCTATTTTGAATAGGACATATTTCATGACAGACTTATTTGTTTTTCCATATGGGAAAGATTTCCTTTGCAATTTCAATTTTCATTTTTTGCCTAGGAATTAAATTAAATTTGATTTACTGTGTGACTACATCAGTTCAACATTTTTTGGCTATAAATACATTATTTCATAAAGACATTTATTGAAAATACTAAAGATATTTTTTAGACGTATGTTAAAATGAATGTTCACAGAGAAAGTAAATACCAAACAATAAAATCAAATCTTTGTATGTCATGATTAATTATTCCTGACAAAAATTAATGGGCTTTTTCACCTTTTTCAACTGTCTACTGAGTTTCGCATCACAGTCATGTGTGTCATAAACTGTAATTGTTTTATGATTAGTGTTTTAAATCAACTTTAATTTAAGAAGTGTCCGAAGCACAAACATATTACCAAAGCTATCCTGTGCCTGGAGATAGGGTCAGTCCTCTCCTAACTGAAGCACAGGAAGAACTTCATCAGTTTAGAGAGGTAGAGGAGAGGTTAGGAAAGTTTGGTTTTCTCCGTATCAGATGTAACTGGTGGTGACAAACTTAAGTCAGGTGAGAAGTTCTTACAGAAAACAGGTACTTTGCTCTAGGTTAACATTGTTTTAAGCTTTCACTAATACTTCACTTGGAAAACTAAGATCAGACACCCTACATGCCAGATGGGTTCTCCAAAGCATGTTCTGAAGTACAAGGGAGAGACAGAGGGATGCTGACATTCATTTTGTAAAGAGAGAGAAATAATTAAGACTGAAGGCAAAATTTTCCATCTTAGGGACCCATCATTTTTCATTCCTTTTGGGAAACAGGTAGGATGCTGAAAACGGCCATGATCTGTTTTTTCTGAAGTACATCTATATGTAGAGGGTCAGGTCAAACTGTCTGGAGGTAGGCATCTTCAAACACTCTCTGAAATCAAAAAAGCTGGTCACACTCAGGTCAAACCATACAGCTGGTGAAGCTACCAGTGTATACTGGGTCACTTGAAGAGAGATAGAGAGCAGAGTCAGATCCAGGAAAGGTCACTTTGCGGACTGCTGTCCTAAACTTCTACAGCCCTTAGCATGTATATTCACAAATAGAATTGCCAGAAGGGTTCACGTAAGTTGGATTGCAGTAGAGGTGCAAGGGTGAAAGGGGCAGGTACAGGATCAGCAATATTAGTAAATGAATATTCTGGGCACCTAGCCAGATCCCATAAGTTGGAAAAGGTCTTGTTTTACCTTGGTGACAGCCTCAACAGCTTGGGGTGAGGTAGATATTGCCAGCACCCTGAGTTTTCTCCTTCTCTGCTTTGCTGAATGGATCTCCAGTGGTTTATGAACAGATGAAACCCAAGGTTTGCCTTGGCCTTACACTGCTGACAAGGACTCTTTTCCTTTGTCAGCTAGAGCTGCTACTTATGCTGCACATAGCAGGCAGGAGAGCCCAGCCAGTTGTGCAGGAATGGGAAATAATATTCTGGGATGGATCTGAAAGGACGAGAAAGGCAAGGGCGGAATGAATGGAATTGTGTGGGCTCGGCTGTTTACTATTTGCAGTGTGAAACTGTGATCAGGAGACCTTTTTTGAAACTCAGGCTTCTTAAGCAAAGCCAGTGAATCGAATGTCCATGTTAGCTCAGGCTGTAGTCCCTCAAAGGCTGAGGGACTTGGGTCTTTTTATTCTGGAGAAGACTGAGGGAGGATCTGATCAATGCCTATAAATACTTAAAGGGCAGGTATCAGGAGTCTTTTTTCAGTGGTGCCCAGTGACAGGACAAGAGGTAAGGGGCATGAAGTTGAACATAAGAAGATCCATTTCAAAAGGAGGAGGAACTTCTTTCCTTTGAAGGTGGCAGAGCCCTGGAAGAGGCTGCCCAGAGAGGTGGTGGAGTCTCCTCTGGAGACATTCCAAACCCACCTGGACACGTTCCTGTGCAACCTGCTCTGGGTGGACCTTCTTTGGCAGGGGGGTTGGACTGGATGATCTCCAGAGATCCCTTCCAACCCTGTGTCATTCTGTGATTCTGTGATTCTGTAAAGAAATGGATGTTTCTACTTCTAGACCACTGTCTGCTGGATTCTTGCTTAAAAATTGATGTCTGGTTATCATCACATGCTATATTAGGTGTCAACAGCAGTGTTCAGAAGTCTCAGTGGGATATACTTAATTAACAGTATGCTACACTATGGGGAATGAAGCAGTTCATGCACCTCTCCTGTCATTTGTACTTTGTCTTACAAAAATAATCATAACTTCCCTAAATCCCACTAACAAGGAGAGACATGACTAAGTTTGCAGTGATGAATATGTCAACAACAGCAATTAGATTTTCTATTTAAAAAAAAATAAAATTATTATATAGCTGTGTCAGCTGTCAGAACTCTCTGGGGTCTGGTATTCTGGTATTATTTGTGACAATTTTTTTTTAAAATGAAAATGCTAGAGAAAAGGAGGCTGAGGGAAGACCTTTTAACTGTCTACAACTACCTGAAAGTGGGTTGTAGAGAGGTGTGAGTCAGTCTCTTCTCCTAAGTAACAGACAATAGGACAAGACGAAATGGTCTCAAGTTGCACCAGGGGAGGTTCAGGTTGGATATTAGGAAAAATTTTTACACTGAAAGGGTTGTCAAGCATTGGAAGAGGCTGCCCAGGGAAGGGATTGAGTCACCATCCCTGGTGGTATTGAAACAATGGGTAGATACAGTGCCTAGATATATGGTTTAGTGATGGTTTTTGTCAGAGTCAGGTTGATGGTTGGACTAGATGATCTGAAAGGTCCCTTCCAACCTCGACAATTCTGTGATTCTATGATTCTGTGATTCTATGATTCCCCATGGCTGTGGGGAATCACTGACTTGCTCTGAAATGCCAAGTATAGCTATTCTTGTATTCAGGCTCTTGGTATCAGTGGATGGACCTCCTATTTTTTTTTCATGGAAAAAACCTACTTTTCCTATTATTTCTCCCTGTTTCTTTTGTGTTACAAAAACACTCCAAAACTTTCAAAATTACATATGTTAATGACATTTTAAGCAAAGATGAAAGGCAGAATGTTAGTTCTAAAGTAAATGCTCACTATTAAAAAGGCAAAAAAACCCCTCAAACTCTCAACTATATTAAAATCAAGCATTCATAGCAGAAAGTCTTTTCAGTCTTCTTTTTTTTTTTTTAAATCTGGCTGTGATATTGAGGTATTTTTACCAATCATGGTTTCATAGGCCTGACCTATTCAAACACTAAAATCAAAGGGATTCTTTTTTGCCTACTTAAGTGTGTATCATATCAGGTTTTCTGCACAGAAAATGTGGAAGTTTTGCCTTTGGGCCTTTCCCCCCATTTTTGATAGTCACTAAAAGTAATACTGGCTTGTTCTATGCTTATAATTGTTCATACTTTTCTAGAATTAAATTTGAACTTTCCAGAAAGCAGTATTTGAAATTAAGTGTCTATAGTAAAGTGGAAAAAAAAAAAAAGAAAAAAAAAGGTAGGAAAAATAATCTGTACATAAAAAGAAAGAAAAAAATAATTCACATGGTCCCTTAATTACGTGACTGCTTTGCCGAGACCTGCATTAAAATCATTAAACTTGGTAGGGTTGTACTGGAACCCTGAGCAAGCACAGTGAAAAGTAAAGTTTAATAGCTTCTTCAGGGAACACCGTTACTGTGCAGTGGGTAGTTACAGGATTTGTTGGTGATGACTGTGTGTGCAGTGCGACTGGGAACAAAAATGTTCCCTTTCATGGCTGTGGCATTTCATGGTTCTTGTTTGGATTATCTGTCTCTGTTTTGTCTGTGAAATTGTTGAGACTAATAAATAAAGAGCGCTGTATTTTTTCGGCCTCAGAACCAGCATATTGGATTGTTTGTAGATACCTTGTATGCAGTTATATATAGAAACTATCAAGAACTAAGCACTCACTTCATAGGTAAAGTAAGCAGATTCTGCCCAAATATTCACTGTCTGCCACGTCAGGAGAATTCTCCCTTTCAACAAATTTGATCAAGTCCAACAAGCTGGTGAACAACCTACAGAGAGATTGTGTAGCTGATAAAAAAATACAGGTATGTGTGGCACTGAGTGAGATGGAGGTATTTCTGGTGGCCTTCATTGTAGCAAGTCACTGACACGATGACCTTAGAGAAGGATGCTGTTTCTCTCTTACACACTTGCTGTCCTCTCTTCAAAATCGTTAAGAAAGCAGCAACAGAAGAGAAGTGAGGTAATAACAACATCAGCTAGAAGATCTGGACCCCAAAACTCCTGCCCTTGTGTTGAGGAGGTTGTAAATGCAAATCTTATTAGTATTTAATTGTTATTTTAGCACAGTAGAGAGAGCTGTGTACTGTCTGCATCCCCTGCAGCAGATTTGGTAAGAATGGGAATGTCTGGTATCATTCAAAAAGAGAGAAACACATACCAATTACGGTAGTCTAAGACAGACCCAGACTCAAGATAGCAGAGTCATCTTCTTAATGCAGTTTCTGGAATCCAGTTCCTGTGTCTGTGTTACCCAAATATTGCACTAAGCCTTCTGGAAACTTTATATCCAGAAAGTCCTGTTAGCATGGTTTTGGTAAAGCTAAAAAGGTTTGATTCTGCTTCAGGGAGGTGAAAACCAGCATGCTACAGGTGAATTTTTTTGTTTGTTTGTTTGGATTTGAGGTCAAATCAGGAGCCTCACTGCAATCGTACCATGATGCCCACTTTCTGTCTCCAAGCAGACGCAATGCTGACTGCCTCAGCAACCCAGAATTCCAGTGCCAGGCTGTGAGGGGTTAACAGCTCCTCACTGGAAGGTTGCTACCTAGAAAAAATAGGACGTGGACTTCTTTGCACTCTGGCAATACTTAGGTCCCGAGAGTTCACAAGGGACTGCTGTGGACTGCCAGGCACAAGTCAGAACAACCCTAAGGCTGAGCCCGAATATTCCGAGCTGCAGAATGATATTACAGAGTCACAGTGGTTCTCCTTGTCCTCAGATTCTGTGCCCATATGGTGCTGTGTTTTGGATTTACGACTAAGTATTTTGGCTTTTTTTGAGCAGTTCTTGAATAGCGTTGAAGTTTAGTTTTTCTTTTTTTTTTTTTTTCTTTTTCCCACACTGCCTCCCCAAGTGAGTAGGCTGGGGGTTGGCAAGAGATTGGGAAGGGACACAGCAGGGACAGATGACCCCCAACTGACCAAAGAGAAATGCCAGACCATATAATGTCATGTTCAAAGACAAAAGATGGGGGAAAGGAGGAAGGAGAGGGGATATTTTGAGTTATGGCTTGATGAAGCCCTGCTTTCCAGGAAGCAGCTAAACATCTGCCTGACAGTGGGAAGTAGTGAATGAATTCCTTACTTTGCTCTGCTCATGTGGGTGGCTTTGCTCCACCTATTAAACGCTCTTTATCTCAACTCATGAATTTTCTTGCTTTTGCCTTTCTGATTCTCTCCCTTATCCCACGGCGGGCAGAGAGTGAGCAAGCAGCTCAGTGAGGGCTTGGCTGATGTCCGGGGTGAACCCATCACATGACCTCAAAACAGCTGAATTCCTGAAGACAGTCTGAAGTTTTGAATGAAAAATGAAAAAGCCTGAAGCCAAGCTATCTGAATTTGGCATGATGTCTTCTCCAGGTAATACGATCTTGCACAGAATATGATGGCTGGAGACAACCTTGGCACATTCTCAGGGAGTTATAAAACTCAACAAACTCTTTGATTTTGATCTTTGTATTTGAAGACTTCAAGTGAGAGTTGGGACACGCTCCGGTTGTTTATAATCAATCCATATGATCTGACCGGAAATGAAGTCAAGATTTCTGCCTTAATTTTCTACAGTGCCTGTTTTATGTGGCCTAAATCACGTAACTAAAATAGAAGCATTTTTAAACAATGTTTTTTGCCAAGTTCATTGACTTTCACATACCTCTCCTTTGGAACATTTTTTTTTTATTGAATGGTCAGAATTGTGCCCTATAAGCTCAGGCTTGTTTTTGGGGAACTGCAGGGCAGTGCTACCACATGAGGAGCTTGTCTCTGAGGACAGCTTGGGGAAGAATATGAGTCATGGAGCCACATGAAAGGTGAAGAGGGTTTTTTGTGGGTTGGTGAGCATTAGAAGGGCTAGCCAGAAGCCCTGGGTGGTCCTCACTGTTTATGTCACAGCTCTGTTAATTTTTTGTGGTACCGATTAAGCATTTTTTTCTGCTGCTCAGACCTATCTGTAGTGGAAAGAAGGGCACGGCTGTAAATTAATTTCTATCCTTCCTCTTTTGGTTGACCAGTGAGGTAAGAGTTGAGAACGCTCTTGAAACTCCTTTGAGAATCCCACCATAAGTCTGTGCATACGCAGTCACTTTAAAATAACATTGTATACAATCTTTACATTTGGAAACAAAGGAGATTTAGGCAAAGACATTACCATTAAAACACAAATTCTTGCTTTTTTTCAGTAAAAACATCAAATACAGATGTAAATTTATGTACACGTTTTGACACAAAGCAATTGCATTCCAAATGTTCTTGCTCCAGTCCTATCTCAGCTGAGCTCTGTGGTGCATATGGCCCTCCACCAGAATGTCTCACAACCTCGTGCAAGTTTTATCTTTACGAAGAGATTATATTGTAATCACGAAATATGCTTATAGACCATCTTGGCAAAACAAACATACCCCCTGGTGGTATGTAACATTGCCCAGCGCTAGGGGACTGTGATAAAGGAATATACATACTGCATATTTTCTTGCTGACCACATCATAACGTTTACCGAGTACATCTGGCTTCTGTCAAATCTTGGAAAACAGCAGTCTAGAAGGTTGCCTGTGATTGCAACAGGGACCATGAAAACCAACTTTGGGGAAAATTAAGAGAATAACAGCAGGTCAATTTCCATGTTTTCAGCATGAGGCCACCACCTTGTAATCATCCCCGTGATTCAGTTAGCTTTGCTAATGCTTTCAAGAACACAAGGGCAAGCAAGGACTCTCAATGTGCTCAGGCCTGCCACCATGGGCATGACTTGGGCAGCAGTGGCACTTGCTCACCTGCCTACCTTCCCTTCCAGGAACTCTCTATATCTAAAAGGCTAGCCAAGAAAAATGGCTAGGATAAGCAGAAATTGGCTAGCAACACCTAACATTTCATCAGTCTCAGAGATCACTGTTCTCTGTTCAGACTGGAAAACAACTGTCTCCTTGTTGGGAAAATTTAAAGAAAGCAGGCAAGTAGTTATGAGCTGAAGAGGAAAATCAGTGGGTGATGTTTCAGTGAGCAGCTCTCCGGAGCTCTGCCCATCACTGACACCTGTAATTATCATGGTGTATTTTGCTACTGGAATGTCAGGTGTCATTGGCAGAACCTGAACCCATGAATAGACTGAAGAGCTCTCCATGCACTTTGATTCCTTCCACCTGATCTACTCTGCTGTGTTATTATTTCATGGATTCTTTTCTTCTTCAGTACTTAGAAAAACACATGGAGCAAGTTAAACCCTGCATAGCTCTGTAAAAGTGTATCATTTAATGCTTGATTTGACGTGGTATGAGAGGTATTTGAGGAGTACTAACATTTTCAGAGAATGCTTGTTTAATATATGTTATCCTGGGTAAAACAAAAGCATACAGGAGATACAGAGACTTTCAGCATGTTGGGTGATATAAGAGGAACTTCATTTAGCTGTTTACTGATGAGGAGAAACTGCACCGGGCAACAGAATGGAGCCTGTGATGAGAGTAACTCAAAATCTTGAGGAAATTATTATAATATAATGTAAGTCAGAGTCATTTCTGTCCTCTTTCTAGAAGCCAAAGTCATCAGAGTTTCTGATCACCAATTCACGGTCAGCAAGAGGATACCGTTTAGCTATTCTTTTATTTTCTGTTTTAATTTTATTGTTCTAGGAGGGACATGCTTGTGCTATTGCTATTGTATGCACAACAGACATAGCCAGTGAACTAGCCAGCAATGGAAGTATATAGCTGCTCCAGCAGTGTACGGAGTGGGTGGGCCAATTAGCCCACATGTTGTACCATGCTAAGACATACATCAGCCCATGTTTAATGACCTGGCATCTGTAAGAGGCTGTGACAGCATCCCAGACCAAGTAGAATTAGCCTGAATGCCTCTAATGCCGCAGCGCAAATACTGGATATAGGAAGCTTACACACCCGTAGAATTTGCAGCACTGCAAAGTGTCACCTATGATGTGGCCAGTATACCTTTGTGCGGAAGCAATGGGAAAAAAAAATCCTTCAAAACACACATGATTTGCTAGTATCAAGCTTTTACATGAACCAAAAGTTTGACTAAGATTTGCCAAAAAAACAACAATGCTCTCAGATTCCTATTCCTCTATCCTTCGTAGCCTCATATTTTGCTGCAGCAAACTTCACCTTTGGTGTCTTCTCCATGTGGTGTATTCTTAGTGGTGAAATATCTAATACATCTTTGTCATCTCGCTTCTATACCTTCTGGCACTGTGATACACTGGCTTTTTCTCTAGTGTACTATAGTGGAATTTACACCAGGAGCTTAAACTTCTTTGACGGGCTGCTCTGAAAGTCTTTCTCTAGTTCTGAAAAAGAGCAGAAATGTATTGGGACACTTTTAAATGTTCTATCAAACCATGCAAACCAAAGAATTCCAGGCAACTCTGAGGGCACTGCTTTCACCGATGAAGCAGGTCTTTCTGATTCCTTTTGCATAGTCTGGGAGAAACCCTGAAACCAAATGCCAGCTGGCATGGTCTTCTTGCCCTTTGAACAATCCCTGCTCAGATCTATTGGAGCTGGTAGATGAGGCTGGCAAATGACAAGACCAGATAACAGCAACGAGAAAAACAAAACATCCCACTGCGAAGCTGGACCATTTCAGAATACCATAAGATCAAATACTTCAAGCCCATTTCCTCTTTCCTCCCCCAGTTCTGTCAGATGCAGGCAGTCCTCTTCTAGCTGGCATCTCCCTGTCTGAGCAAGAAGCAGGTTACAGGAGGTAGTGACTTATTTTGGACTGTGAGGATGCCTGTATATCCTTCTAGTTCTGTTCTTGCCTTCTTTCCTTGGATTGCCAACACGGATGACAGTTTGTACCATACGTGAGTCAGGTTCTCAGGGAGCCATGGTGAAACAATACTAGACCAGCTTCTTCTCAGTGAGTTGTCACCCCACAGCTGCCCTCAGTGTCCATAGAAAAGGCTCCAGCTGTCCAAGTCACCACCCTCTTCTCCTTTGCCTATTTTCCCAAGTAAAAAATAGAGTTTTCTGCTCTGTATTGAGATATATCCAACTATATGCCATTGCTTCGTGTTCTTCAAAGCATTAACGGGAAAGACCAATGAAATAATTCATTTGTATAATAAATGTAACACTTTTTAATGAAAAACTTACAGGGCATACACAATAACCTGTTTCTAAAATGAAATAACTCTGTTCTTTAAAATTCCCTTCCCTAGCCAAGGCTTAACAGGGGTTAGCGCACAGTATAGACTAATTGCCTACATAATTTCATTTTATGAAACAAAGCGCTTTAAAAAAATTATAGGGTTATATAAAAGCATGTGAAACCACTAAGCCAGCTTTGTTTTTCAGCCTCGTGCAACAGTGGCAGTGGTTTAGATGTGAACTGTAAACATTTTCTTTGGGGAAAGATATATCATATCTTTCTGTTTGGGGAGCTGCCTGCGCGCTAATGATATATTCTCTTCTCCTAATATGTTTGCTTGCAATTTATTTTTTTTTTTTTGCCCCTCTTTCTCTGCAAGAGAAATTGTTTTGTCCTCCTAGCCCCACTCAGTAAGTGAAGTCCCTCCCCTTGGTGCCTCTCATCCTTGAACCTGTGTTGAGCCAATCATTTTTCTGGCAGCAAAGAGATGAAGAGAGCTCCTTCGGTGCTTCTCTCGGGTCACGAGCCACAACAGCCGAGGGAGCACTGTGTCTATTGCTTCACCGGGATCCTCTCTCAAATCCTTGGTGTCAGTAAGCAGTAGGCTACAAGGCCAGCCCATAAAAGAAGTTTTACTACTCGCTGAGCAGTAATGTCTTTTTTTTTTTTTTTTTTTTCCTTCCTGTTTTTGCTGTCCCTCAAAATAAACAACGGGAGGGGAAAAAGTAGACAGCGGGAGGCAAAAATACAATGAGAGCTGCTGTTGCTGGGCTGTAACCCTACTTGGATTACTCTGTGTCAAAAATACATATCAGCCCCTAAGGTTGAGTGGTGGCAGGTTTAATGCGATGAGACCGTGATGACTTCGGACCCCCTATAAAATGCACAAAACAGGAGTCACGGTGGATATATAACCTCTTCATTGTTAAAAGAGAGCATCTCCTCAGCAGGCAAGACACCTGGGTGCAAAACAGATCACAAAGGCCTAGATTTAGCTTCAAGATCTTAGCTCTTACAGTGCTCCTCTCCAGATAGTATAGAAATAGATTTATTACGTATATTTGCCCAACATGTTAGGGTGCTCTCCCTTAATTAAAAGCACAGCTAACCCCTGATAGCATCATATTGCTAGGACAAAACAAAATGATATTATCCACTCCGGCTCTTATCCCGGCTGGCGGGTACATAAGGTGGATTAAGAGGGGGAAGGGCAATTTTGAAAAATTGTGGTGCAATAGCACTTTGTGATCTCACCTGATTGAATCTTATCAGCTCTTAGCATCGCTGGTCCTCTTTCTTTCTTTTTCCTTTCTCTCTTTTTAACATGTACTAAACCAACACGAAAATAAAATCTTACCTCAGCGCTTATTGTAATTTTTTTTATACCCATGGCAACGTGCAGATTTCAAAGTCGTGGCCGGAGAGGCAGCTGCCACTGGAATCTACAGAAGTTGCTCCGAGTTTCGCTTCGCGTAAGATCGAGGCAAAAAACCCCAAACACAGAAAATCTGATTACCCTAACACCTTGCACAGTGAGAGGCAGATCTCACGTAATATAAAATCGATCCACCTAAATCTCTATTTCTGAGACGGGCAACGGAGCTTTAGCTCTGAGATACAGCGGGCTCGCTCTCCCTGTGTGTCCATGCAGGCGGCCAATAACCCGCCCGCCTCAGGTGTCGCGCTCAGAATGGCTAATTCTCTAATGCAGGTATATTTTACCTAAACCCGTTTTTAAAAGTTTTTTTGCTTTTCATGTATATTATTAAAATTGTGGCTTGCAATGCCAGGGCCAATTTCTCGTTCTCACGGCGAGGCTGCAGCTTGCTGTGCTGCAAATGTCACCAGCGAGCCGTTTGTTAGGGCTGCACTGCATGCCGGTTAATCTGTTTACTTATGCAATGGTGGAAATGTGACCTGGCTATTGTGGTGATTAACAGAGTCAAATATCCTCACATTAACTAGTGAGCTGGGCAATCAGGCTGGATTATTGTTACATTCAATTTAAATTACAGTGGCATGACAGGTCCTGAGGTATTTAGTAACGGATTTCACAGCACAGATATGCTTCATGTGTAATGAATAAACTCTGGAGAGCAACAAAAGGAAAAAAAATAAAATAAAAAGGTATTTTATGATCATTGTGAAAAATTTATGGAGTGTAGCTGGCATGAAATTCTATAAAATGAACTGGCTCCAACCAGTCCAACAACAAAGCACGCACTTTTCTTCCTGCTGCTTATGAATTATTATTACCGAGTCCTCCTATGTTTACTCATTAGCATTGAACCCTTTGCAAAACTGTGATTCAAAATTGAATTCTTCTTAATTGAAAATACCCCCAGTATGCTGGGAGAAAAAATGAAGGGGGAAAATGGCAGCAGCGCCACAATAGGCCAGTTAGCTCTGTGATAGTCAGAGGGGGTGGCTGCTCTGAACTTGAATGTTATTCAGAATTCACAGCCGGACCATACGAAGGAAAAAGCAGGTTTCTTTCAAGTTGTTCCGCACACTGACATACATATAATTTAAATATTTAGCCACCGGTGTGCTGCTGCAGTGCGTTAGCCCACTAGCACCGTAGTGCATTAATCCTGTTCCCCGTACGACTTGCTGACTTTGACCTGTTTTATGCTCTGTGACTGAATAACACATAGCACTTTGCTTGAGGAAAAAAAAAAAAAAACAAAAAAAAAACCCTAAACAAAACACACTATGATCTCAACACACATTGGTTTCAATTAACTTTTAACCATTTGATTGCACTAATTCTAGGCTGTTAGTTAGCTATTGCCAAGCTGGCTGTATTGATTTTGAACAGAATAAGCTGAAGCACAAAACAAAGCATGTGAAGACTGAATTTTCACAAAATAATCTCCCTTCTTTCCATTTGCTTCATTGCTTCCCTGCAAATATTTTTGCAGAGGCTGTTTTGAAACTTATTTTTATAACAAAAAAAAAGTCCTGACGATTTCAAGCAATAAAAACATTAGGATTTCACTCAGCATGATTTAGCATTTATTGAAGCTTAAGAGATAGATGCTACAGTACAGAAGTATTGAAAAATGGCTTATATTAAAAGGTAGAGAAAACTGCAAATAACAAGTGTCAGTGCTGCAAGGATTCTGGTTGGCGAGGTGTTCACGCACTGCGTGGTGGACCCCGACTAGGGAAGAATGTAGGAACGTTTTTGATCTTGCATGCACCAATCATTTACAATGTTATATAGGAGAAATGAGTGTGCAGTGAGGCTTCATTTGATGGCAACCTGATGTAAAGCCTTTAAAACCAGGACCATTCTATAAAAGGGAGTGAGAGAAGAGAGTGACGTGTGTGTTGTGGCTTTCAAAGGAAGATCACCCTGCTACGAGCATGCACTGGTGAAAGAAAAATCGGGGGGGGTTTATGTTCTCACCTTTAATCTCAAGATGCAGAGTTCAGTTCCACCCCGGTCAGGATCACTAGCAGTCTCCCAAATCCAGTCCTCTTTGAGCATCACTGTGAACTCACCTTTGCACCTCCTGGGCACTTCTCCATTGCAGGGAGTCACTGTGGGAGACCTTGTCCAGGTGTGAGATTTAAAAAACAGGACCATGTGGAGAACAGATGCACACTTAAGCTGGTCTACACTGATGATTAAGAAAAATTTATTCCTTTCAATAAAGTTATAAGAAATGGTACGTTTGGTATTAGCAAGCCTATATTCTGCAGTACATTCATAAAATATTTGTGGTAAAAATTTTCAAGGAAAATACCCTAAACTCTGGCATGTGTAATTACTGGCCACGTGGGCCAGTGGTTCCTGTAGCTCCCACTAAACTGCGGAGGGACCACAAATGCTACAACCATCTCTTGTGTCGCAATCTATCTGCTTTCTACATCCCTTTTCAAAAAATGCAACTTTTTCCACCCTCGGTGGAATATCAGTGTGTAAATCAAGAGGAGGATTTTAGAGCTGCAACTCTGAAATCCTCAGTCCTGCCAGACGTTCTCCTTTGCCACAGTCATGTGCAGCTCCCCATCTGGCAAGATGCAGCTGCTGAGCTTTCTGCTACTGAGTCCTGGGTAAAACTCAACACCTGCTAAAGGGTTTTTCACACGGGGAAACGTGTATCTTAAAAACATTTATTCAGAAAAAGTCAGCACGCTGCGGACCACGGAAATTTTACACTTCATCAGCCTTAGTGGTGTAGTTACTGCTGTAAAACATTCCCCTCCCATTATAATTTCCCAGGCGATGACATTTTGCTGAAAGATGTTCATATGCTGCCCGCTCCTCGTGAACCCGTTTGTCACAGCACACTGACTAGTCCGAGGAGAGGGCAGAGCAAATCTTTGCCTCTCAAAGCTAAGTCCAGTGTTCAGCCCAGCTTGTTTATGTAGACAGTGATAAGAATGGGTCATTTTGCCGTTCCACCCTTAGGCAGTCACCATTGCTGGAGACTTTTAACGTCCTCCCTCCCTGTAACTGTCACATGAGATGAAGTGGGATGATGCAGGACAATATGGCTTGATGTTCTCCTACCAATCAATAGCCTCAAAAGTATGTGCAAAAGTCATCTGACCAGAGAGTCACTGCTGTGTAGGAGGCACGGATAGAGTGCCAAATAGCAGATGCTTATTGAAGATTCTAATGATTTTAGCTGGAGAATGGATCCCCAGGTCCCTTAATTCTGCAGACTCTTCTTTTAGAAAATAGCAATAAATAAATCTTATGCTTTCCCTCTGTTCAAACTTATCTTTAGGGCTTTTCTGCCTCCCCGTGACATAAAATGATATGGTTCCACTATGCAAAACAAGAACATTATGCATTATCTGCCCTCCTGTGTCCAGGACATACTTGCTCAACCCAGAACTATCCTGTCACATCAGTAAAGTTAGTAACCTCAGGTGACCAAAGCATTAATACTTTATCTGTCTGAGCTGGCTGTGTATCACATCTACTGCCTATGGAAGACAATGTAAAGAGGTTTGTGTAAGAGACAGGAAACCTGCAAGCATGATATACTAATACCCTAATCTAAATTCTGAACAAAACAAGTGTGATGCAGATATATATTTGTGCCTCCTATTGTAAATGACTTCTCTGCAGTAACTGGCGACAATCTTCCAAAAGGGAGATACAAATACAGCCTACAGCAGTCCCTTCGTTTAGAGCCCAGTGACTCACTTGGTTGACTGAGATAGTTGCTGAGATTGCATAAAGATAGACGGTTAAAGAAAATGATGGAAGTAAATTTTCAATGAAAACATAACCTTTTCCGTCTTGCTATAAATTCTGTCCAGAGCATAAATCAGTATCAGTTACATGCATTAAAACACCAGCTCCCCAGTTGGGAACACAATGCCCTCCCCTTTGCACATTTTAAAGGACATGGCACTATGTAGAGAGAGCAATAATTTCCTGAAGATTCATGAGCAAGGTAATTTGACATACCTGGTGCTGCCCAAGTTTAAGTTACTATAAATAAAATGGAAAGAGTTTGTCTATGCTGTAGTGTGTGTGGTGCCGAGGCATTCGGAAGAGTCAGATGCTGTGGGCATCTTGTTCATATGCTCTGAAGCATCACATTTCACTGGGATGCTTGGCAACAGAAAAGTTTGCAAATGTTGTACAGTATTTGGAAAGAGCCTGGAGTCACTGCAAACATTTGAGAAGGTGACAGTAACGTCTTTAAAGGGCTTCTTGTCTTAGCAAGGGTATTTCTTATCATTTATATAGTAAAACCATTCTTTGGATGTCAGCAGAATGGACTGACTGTTGGCTGAAAACTGACTTTGAGGACTGCTTTGGTTTGGATTAGATCCAATCTAGTCCATGGGAGGAGGAGTGGGGGTGGGGGAGGGGGAATTGCACCAGGTTGCTTAATTAATCCGGATGCTCTGCTCATTATACCTTGAACTTCCTCAGAGGACAGGAACAAACTAGCTTGCTCAGAGTAAAATGAGTATAACATCAACGAAAAGCAAAAGGGAGGGGGAAGAAGGGAGGGCACGGGGTGGAATTATTTAGAGTGGTGAGCCTGTACCTGAACAAAAAAAAAAAAAAATAAAAGGCAAAATCTTCTTAGGAGTGTGTGAACTGCAAAAAGTAGACATACAAGCATGTGCAAACATCTGCACGTGTATGAATGAATGTAGAGAGACATGTTACGACCCTGCCTCAATGCGGTGAAGGATGAAGCAGAACCCTTTACTGTCCCTTTTTGCCCTCAGGAGCAGTCAGATGAGGCAATACTCAGTGTATTTCAATGGCTCTGCACCTGCATCCCAAGTGGCTGTGCAGGTTCTCCTACTAAAAAAGAATGGAGATGCTGGACAGCCTAAGTTTCTACTGAGAGAGAGAAGCATTTGAGAAGCATGCTGCAAACCACCCAAAGGTGCCACAGAAGCTAGGAACTGGCTGACTTAAAGACTCTAAGATCAGCAAAGATTTAGGTGATCCACTCATGAGGGCCAAAAGCTTTGTTTGGAGATGCTAAGTGATTTTCACTTTAAAAAACAGGAGAGGGGAGATAGCTGCAAAAAGGAGATTCTTGGAATTCACACTCTCCTGCATGAGTAATTCCCATGTATTAAATCATCTGGCCCTCAACAAGCAAAGCCCAAAGCCCAGGACTCTTTTCTCTGACTTATTGTGGTAGTGAAAGGATAATTCTACTCTGGAAAGCCAACATCGGTCTGGCTGGAAATGCAGTCTTCCAGCAGCTTGATATCAAATGTATGAAGTACCATGCCCCTTATGCTGCATTGATCTTCCCATCTGCATTTGTGCTAGACTCACAGTGGCAAGAGATAGCAACCCAACATAAGAATAACCTGGGGAAAAAAAAAGGAGCATATATCTAATCTCAAAATAAATTTAAGAGAGGAATTTTTTTTCAAAGTACAAATGTTACCGTCACCTCACTTTGCGCTCTCACCCTGAAAATGCACACTTACAGGGGTATTCAAAACCATTTCCCTTCACGGCAGTCCACAACGGGAAGTTGTGGATATCCCACCAGCAGCTATAAAATATACATTTCTCTACAGGATCAAAAATATCAGCCGATCTAGGAGGATTTGAAAAATCTTAGTTCCCATCATTCTTCTTCACAGACCTCTGTTGAAGACCTCATGAATATGAGTGGAAAAGACAGTATGGCATACAGTGGCAGACCAAACACAACCTCCTCTGTTCTATGAATCCTCCTCTGTGCAGTATGTCTTGCGCTTACATGGAAGAATCAAAATAACCAGCGTGATGAGATTTCTTGTCTAAGAAATGAGGACAACAAAAATGAGGACAACACAGGATTCTGTGCGTGTGGTGCCTTCCAGCCATTTCTTTCTCTGGGGCCGTGTGGGTTTCAGGTAAGCAGATGTCAACCACCAGCACTGCAACAGGGATGGAAAAGGAACAGTGCTCCATTCGCACACACTGGCTGCCCACGTATGGGTCCTGCCAGCTGTCTCTACGGTCTGAAACCTTTTTTGCTCCCAGTTACTTTTTGCTAGCTTGCTTTTCATATTCCACATTTCCTCAAGGACACAGTACTAACAACATATTAGTATAATATATAGGTATAATACATAGGTATAATACAGCTGGTTTCATCACTGGGGCCAGATTCTGCCCTTTTGGCTCTCTTAGTTTTCCCTTGGAGCCTGCACTAAAGCCTTCTCACCGCTATCGTATTTGACAAACAAAGCCACTGAAAAGCATCAGACCTGGAGCAGTAGGAAACTACAAGTCATGACCATTCCTCTTCAAGCCTGGCAGTTATTGTCAGTCCCCTTAAAATTTGTGAATAAGGTTCTCTGAAAATATTTGTGTAACTGTGAATTCGGTAGGATCAATTTTGATCATACACTCGTGTAAATCCGTTGACTTTGAGTGGAGTTGGTCCTGATTTACAGTGAGGAGAGCCGGGACAAGCATTCCTTTCATCCTTTTTCTTTCCTTCTTACTTTTTTTTTTTTCCCCTGCTGTAAACATTGATCTTACCCAGAGTGTGGAACCGTGAATTTTCCTCTCTCTGCCCCAGACTTGGTTGATTTTACTATTTTCACTACAAAGTAGCTTTTAAAGTCATGAATAGCGTCTCTTCCTGCAGCATCCCCCCTTTCATTTTCACTGTGAGCAGCATGTAATTTGATAGAAACCCACAAAGTGGGCTCGGTAGTGGAAGACTCATTCCCCTTCCTTCCCAGCTGCAGAGGTAACCCTGCACTCCAGGTACACCTGAAGTACCCCTTCGTTAACAAAGGTCACTCGCTGATGGCTGCTGAGGGACACATTCAGTTCAGGTGCTTAATTGCAGCAGATAAACAGGGGCAGTTCTCTGTATCACACGTCAGCTGTGGATTTAGTGTAGACGTTTAGAGTACAAAACTTCCTGCCTACAAATGTTTTCAAAATCAGCACCCTGCACATGGAATTGAGTTTTTTTTTTTTAATATGCTTAGAAATGGGGGGGAAAAAAAACTATGCTGTTGGGATTTATAAAACTTGCATAAGACTATTGAATGTCCTTTTTCTGTCTTTCAGTCTTCCCCTTTCCCAGGGTTGAAACTTTATACACTTTTACTCAAACCTTTGCTCTACAGTATTGTTTTTATGTTTATACATATTGCTACCTTGAGTTTCATCGTAGTATCTGACGCTGCTGAAGAAAAAATTTCTTCTTCCTCAAAAGCCTGGGACATTTCATCTTCTCTGACCTTTATTTAAATAAATAGGATATTAACCCTTAGTTTTTTTTTTTTCATCTCTCCTTCATCCCTAGTTCCTTTCCCCTGCTCTGCTGGAGTGCCATCAGTGTGCCCCTAAGCTGAGAGCCTAGTAGGAATTCTGAAAAAGTTTTGAGATTAGTGAAAATGAATTTGTCCAGCCTCAGTTCCAGTATTAATTAAATATATTGAATGAACAGTGCCTTTTGCTGGTAATAGATGAATGATCACCTTAGGAAGCTCCTCTTTTACAAACAGAGAAGAACACGTTCCCTGAGGTTGCTTTGTCATTTTTAAAAAGTGACATTTAACATTGCTACAAGCAATTTGTTGTTTAAAAGAACTGATTAGCACAGTTGTTGTCCATCACAGTACGCTACACTCCCAGTGTTAAAACATTAGCCAAGCACTATCCTATAACCATTAAACTACCTTCAGTTTCAATCAGTTTTCTAACACAGCCTGATTAACAAAGTTCTGTTTATCCATATGGGATAAGGTGACTGACCAGATGTTCTGATTTTAAAAGATCTGTTGGTGTCCCAGTGATTTCCGCTGGGACATTGAATTGTCCCAGATTTTCCTGCTGAGAGCTTGAGCAGCACAAAAGTTGCTTGCAAGGTAAAGCCCCTTTAGCCACTAAGGAGTTTGGAAAGAAGGATTAAGGGAGGATCCCCCTCCAAGAGTTGCAGATTCATCCAACGTGGCTCAGATTAATACATGAGTTATTATAAATAACTGTGCTGGTGTCCTTTGCTGGAGAGAAGCTACAGAAAAAAAAAAAAAAAGAAAAAAGAAAAAAAACCCCAACTCTACAGCCTGGAGCATCTTAAGGAAAACAGGCTGCTTTTCCCTGCTGTAGATCTGTTGCTCATACTACATGCAGAATGCTGAGGAATTCTTAATATACTTTGCTCTGTGGTGATTTCTGTGTCTGTGTGTGTATAAGGGGTAAGGGAG
Organism: Tringa tobata; assembly: GCA_033628505.1. Classification (NCBI taxonomy): domain Eukaryota; kingdom Metazoa; phylum Chordata; class Aves; order Charadriiformes; family Scolopacidae; genus Tringa; species Tringa tobata. Next base: position 3,010,384 of record JAHREE010000207.1, read on the forward strand.
GAGGGCAAGGGGGAAGGAAAAAGAGAGAGAGGGAGAAAAAGAAAGAGAGAGGAAATCCTCTTTGTCCTGTGAAGTGCATCACACAGACCTCCTGTGTTGTAATGTAAAACCGCCAGGGTGGCTAGAATGACCATATGCTGTGAATGTGAGTGCTGTGCCTGTTTAAATGTAAATTTCCTCTGTATCAGAATAAAAGAATATCTGTTTAATATGGAATGAAGGCAGTTTGGCAGGATATGCACTACTTCAGGTAAGCCAGAATAAACAGTAACATTGATTAAAAGGAGCCCCCTATTCTGCACCTGTCATGTTCACCTCCTTTGCCACAAAGGCCTCACTGGTTTATTTACCTGTAGAGCTGTTATAATATTTTGCTTTCTAAAGAGATTTGGAAGCCACCTGCCATACCTTTGGCATTTCTTTAACAACAAAGCACTTCAGGCTCAAGTGCGGGAGCCCATTGTTCTGCTCCACAGCATGGAAAAGAAGATGAATCCAGAAGCACAGGATCCAAACAGAAATTATTATTGATTTAATCACATAATCAGCAGCAAACACTTCAGGCTAAGATAGCAAATCCATAACAGCCTGCCCACATAACCACCCTTACAAATTTACCAGCAAACCACTGCGCACACTTAGCAAACAAGAAGAGCAAGGGTCACCTTCACTTGGCGGCAAAATATTGACATTCCTAAAGCTTAAATATGTTTTGAGTTAAGTGTTATCAATCAGTGATAAGAGTTGAATGTCTGTTAAACATAACTACATTGGCAGAAGGATTATAGAATGCTTTCTTGCCATAATCTAGAAGCATCTTTCAGACAAAACTCTGCTTGAAATCAATTGTGCACAAGGAGCTGCCTGCTGAGACCCATTCAGTGTCATACAAAAGAAGAGAGAGTCTCCCTGTGATCTTTAACCATAACCGGTTATCTAATGAGACCAGGGCTTTAATTTCTTTTCACATCAAACATAGAATCAATGCTCTGGATTCAACAATGTGTGTAAACAGGCCGTGAAGCCATCCCTTCAGATGGCAGCCAATTCAGCCTTCCAAGCCCCCTGGCATATTTATTTCAGCGAATCCCCCCCTTTTAGTTCCAGGTAACTGCTCCCATCACGGGGCTGCTGGCTCCCTCCTCGGGGCCGGCAAGGCGAGCTCACTCCTGTCAGACACCTTCCCCTGGCAGCGGAAAACTTTGCGGGAACGCTGGAAAAAAAGTATTTTCAGGCTTCTTTTCTATTCAGTTCAGCCATCCCGCCTCGGCTTTAGCAATGCCTCGGGGCAAATGGTGCTGCAGCCCTTCTCCCCTTCATACCTCGCCAGGCCAAGGGCTGGGTGCTGCTTTCACTCAGGCAAATACAAAACTGTAGCAACGTCGCTGTAGTTTGCTTTGGAATTACACTGGCATAACAGGTGACAACCTGGCGCGAAGAGTATAGAGCAAATGTCGGCTGGGAAAGCCTAGTGACATTCCAGAGAGGATTAAAATGAGGTTCAGCAAACTGATTCATTCAGCCCTTGTCCTGCTCTGGGATATTTACAAAGCGTGCTTTTTGTTTGTAAAGGGGGCATCTTACAGCATCAGTGTCTATTCTGAAAGATTTTGAAATTTTATTCTGCACGTAGCAGGGCAAAGAGTATGAAGGCAGCTCCTTTGGCAGCCTGACCTAAATAATGAAAAGGACTTTCCCTAAGTGTTATACTGCTGTTACCCTGTGTCCTTAACTGAGAGAAATGGGGATGATGCTGTTGTGTGGGTCTGATGAGTAGAGAGTCGGGTATGCCTGCCTCTCTACTGCGCCGGGCTGTGCCACCCTGCTGCCCACAGCCTGTACCTGCCCTCCTACCTCCTCCACTTGGATTCAGACTGGCTCATCTATGACTCAGGGAGCTGCAGCTGCCACTTAGGACCACATTAAAGCTCACCTGCCTTTGTATTTTTGTGTAAGAAGTTTCCAGTTATATAGGATGTAAAAAAAAAAAAAATAAAAAAAAATAGAGTGACAAAACATTTGATTGAATACCTGGAAGGCAGAGACTACAAGTATCTGTACCCAACAAGAGTATATTGGGATGAATCATGTGTCGGCTGTCCCATCAAAACCTGCCTTGCAAGCTCCAGAGTGGGTCGAGCTTATGGACCATTTAGCACTTTAAGACTGCTACTGTATTGAGCTGCTTTGAACCCCTCTGGGCTCTGATTGCTGAAACTGATTTGGGGGTTCAGAATTTTTAGCTGGAAAACACCAGCCGGTTGGCAGAGATTAAAGGAGGGGTGAAATCAGAGCTTCCTCCCTGCACCTTCCCTCAAGGCCCGGGGCTTTTGTGCCCCCAGTCAAAGCAGCTTCAGCTGCACCGATGCTCCAGAGGAGGGTAGGAGAGGAAGGGAAGCTGTTCAGCACTGAGTTGCTTCCACTAAAAAGCAGCTGAGAAGCAGCAATAGCACGATTGTCTCTCTTTGTCACGAGCGATGCCATGATCAGAGAAGTTCTGGCTGCTAGACCTGGACCCTGGTGGGAAGGCACCTTGGAGGCAGCGAGGGAAAGGAAAGAGGAAAGTAAGAGATTTGCAGGGATGGAGAAGGAGTCTGTGAGATTGAAGGTGGCCCAAAAGACTAAACTCCGGAGCAACTGGGATCTTTGCCTCTTTTGCTGGTGCAGCTCCTAGCATTATGGTGGTGAGCAGGCTTTTTCACAGTATGATTGTACAAACAGATCAGTATCACTTTAAATGATGTAGTGGAGAGGTGGGCAAATGGTGGAGAGAAAACTGAACTGACCGACCCCCTGCATTTAGCAAATGTCTTAGAATGGCTGTGGAGACAGAGATATTGAAAAGCAGAAATAATTTCAGCTGGGTTGTAACAAAAAAAAACCCACACAAACAAACAAACCAACCCAAATGGAAGCAAGAAGTCTGTATCTTCTTCTTAAGCTCTTTTTTTTTCTGGGGGAGCGGAAGGGATACAGATTTTAATATGATGCCCTACTACATTTTTAGCAAGCTAGCCTCAAATGGTCTGGGATTTGTCTCAGATCTCTCGCATCACCAAATTTATTTAAAAATTGAATGGACAAAGCCCAAAGCAACATGGTTTAACTTTGAATTTACATCTGATTTGGGTAAGAGTTTTGACTAGAGACATTCTAGAGTTCCCTCCTAACTCCAATTGTTTTATGATTCTATGTTTTTTCCCAGGAAAAATGTTGATTCAAAAAAGGAGGCTTCTGCTGCCCGGGATGGATGATGTAGTATCAGCTACGGGGAAACAAAGATGCACTTTGCTTCAGAGTTTTAAGGGCATAATTCAGAAAAATGCTTACTAGTTAGTATACTCTGAACTCTGAGTGAATCAATGAAGGAATAGGATTAAGCATGTAAATCAGAAGGTCTCACAGTGCTTTGGTAAAATGGTGGTCAAACATAAATATTAAGGAAATGCAGAACAGGGACATTGTTATTATCAGGTAACCTCAGGAGAGGCTTCATGGTGCCAGAAGCCTGAAGGATGAATTGAGTATGAGGGAGGGAAAAAGAATAATCAAGAATCTGGAATAAATATAAGAGCAGAGCAACAGGTTCTTTTCCATGGGCTTGTAGTTCAGTAACAAATAATGATTATGCTGGAAAACTTAAAGATGCTCCCATGAGTCGCTTTACAAAGGAAGCAAAAGGCTCCTTTGTGTATCTCTGAAATATCTTCCAGTAGATTTTCACAGTAAGACTGTGAAAAGGAAGTGATACAGGATATTGATACTGGGTTATAGAAATAACACTGTATATTATAACAGAGTGTTTTTCTATATATTCATTTCATTAAAAAATCTTTTTTATTGATTCTCTAATTAACGTTAACAACCATAAAGACAATCACAAACAAATATAGACATAAATCAAATAGATACTGTATAAACAACTGAACTCAATTTAGCTTGCCCATAGAAATCATTATGCAAGGATACCTGACGTGGCACATGTCCAAGTAATGGAAAATCTGAAAGATAACAATTGGAAGAGAATAATGATACAAAAAAAGAAATTTTAATCCAAACACAAATATACCAAATACCTGTAAAGTGACATAATATGGTGAAGGCCAGGGTTGATTACCTAAGTATAGAGCTCTAAATCCATACTTAGGCATAGTAATAAGAGTTTTATTTTTCAGATATGCTAATCATTTATAACCCCCTTGATAAGGGAGGATCAAGCCTTAACTACACAAATACAGCACCAAAAATAACACTACATTCTCAAATAAATCTGTTCATGGGATAAATTAACATATTTATTGAAAAGTGTACATAAAATGATATTAGTTATTTGTCTTCCATTAGTGATTCTTCCTATGGTTTAGAAAACTCCTGTAGTCTCATTTCCAGTGCTTAACTATGGGCTTATGAGTGGACTGTTTGGTGGATGAGGAATTGGTTGGATGGTTGCATCCAGAAGGTCAACAGCTCAATGTTCAGATGGAGATTGGTGACAAGTGGTGTCCCTCAGGGGTCTGTACTGGGACTAGTACTGTTCAATATCTTCATCAATGACATAGACAGTGGGATTGAGTGCCCCATCAGCAAGTTTGTGGATGACAACAAACTGAGTGGTCCTGTTGACACCTGAGGGAAGGAATGCCATCCAGAGGGACCTGGACAGGCTTGAGAAATAGGCAAGTGTGAACCTCATAAGGTTCACCAAGGCCAAGTGCAGGGTTTTGCCCTTGGGTCAGGGCAACCCCCAGTATCAATAAAAGCTGGGGGATGAAGTGATTGAGAGCAGCCTTGCTGAGAAGGACTTGGAGGTACTGGTGGATGGAAAACTGGACATGAGCCGACAATGTGTGCTTGCAGCCCAGAAAGTCATCTGCATACTGGTTTGCATTGAAAGAAGTGTGGCCAGCAGGTCGAGGGAGGTGATTCTGCCCCTCTATTCCGCTTTGGTGAGACCCCACCTGGAGTGCTGCATCCAGCTCTGGAGTCCTCAGCAAAGAAAGGACATGGATCTGGTGGAGTGGGTTCAGAGGATGGCTGTGAGGATGATCAGAGGGCTGGACCACCTCTCCTATGAAGACAGGCTGAGAGAAGTGGGGTTGTTCAACCTGGAAAAGAGAAGTCTCCAGGGGTACCTTATAGTAAAGGAGGACTATGGGAAATATGGGGACAAACCTTTTAGCAGGGTCTGCTGCAACAGGACAAGGAGTAATGGCTTTAAACTAAAAGAGGGCAGATTTAGAATAGATGCACGGAAAAAATTTTTTACGAGGGTGGTGAAATACTGGGGCTCTGAGCAACCTGAGGTAGTTGAAGATGTTCCTGCCTGAAGGGGGGTTGGACTAGATGACCTTTAAATGTCCCTTCCAACCCAAACTATTCTATGATTCCATGATTCTATGATTTGATGATTCTAACTATGTAATGTGAGAAATGCCTCTCTAGAAGTCAACATTAATATTTCCTCTCTCAGCGCAGGAGATCTAGACTCTGTTTTCCCTTAGCTGAAGCAGATGGAAGAAAAGAGTAGTGAATATAATAATTTGGCCTCAATACTTAATATAATACTTAATAAAATAAATTTACTCTTACACTGGTGCTAAAAATCACATTTATTCATGGAATAATCTGACGAGGTGTTTTACCTGGGACTCTTACTTTTAAGGCTATATTGTTATAATATATCATTAAATTGCATGCATTTTTTTCTACTTAATTTTTTTTTAACCATTATTCTAGCTTTCTCAAATGTTGTAGTATTTATGCTGAGAAAGAATACCATTGTTGCAAAACCAAGAGTGCCAAACAGCAGATTCTAATGTCAAGTCAATTGTAAGGGTAAGGCTTATAAGACATCGGGCAAATCTATAGCTCCTTTTGAAATCAGTTCACTTGTAGATGATCTATATTTTGCATATTATGCTACTGAGAGTATATTCATGATGCAGGCCTAAATTTCCTTAATTTCTCCAACTTTACTATTTCCTATGGAAACAATGGTAGCCTGGACTGAGCTTGTTGGGAACTTTCTCTACACAGCCTAAGTTCTGTCTGAAAATGGTTTTTAATATTTGTTCCAGTTTTCACTGCTGTAAAATGAGAGGTTCATAATGCTTACTTTTTACATGGGATGGTGTGAGAACTTTTTACATGGGATGGTGTGAGAACTTTAAAAAGCACCATGTGCATGAGCTCCACTTGTGCAAACTAATGCACTTTGGATTGGATGCTTTGTTAAAATGTGAAAATGAGAAAAAGAAAAAAGAAAGAACCAGAGGGTTTGCTCAGTATCTTCAAAATGCTACAAGAACCATATAGATCTCTTATTTACCTGTCTCAGTTGTTTGCATGTCTGCATGTGATTAACTGACATAAAACCATTGTAGAAATATATATGCTTTTTTCCCTAATGCGCACAGCAAATGAATAAGATTTTCATGGACATAGACTTGTCAACGAATCGGTCCATGCTTAGGAATGGGTTAGCGAAGGACTTTTTTTTTGTCTTACATTTGCCAAAATTGATCAAAAAAGGTAAAAGGTCTCCAAAAGCTTTCAGATTTGGTCATTTGCTGACTCAAGTTAAGACATTTTTGGAAAATGTAGAAAGACATAAAGAAGGTGAACCCACAGTACTGAAAGAGGTGGTGACACCATCACCAGGGCAGTTGAAGTTTCCTGTCCATGTTAAACTGGGACGAGCTGGAGCTTTTCTCTTTCTACTTCAAAATTAGTGTCTACATATCCCTTTCCTTCTTCTCACGGGGAATGCTTAGTTCTCTGCAAATTCTTAGAATTGCTGATTTTCATCAATCCTTTCCTAACAATATGATAAAATGAAACAAATTAAACCAAACATGATAAAGATTATCGTGCAAAACTAACAAAAGAAATAATGAAAGAAATAACATTTGGTGTTAACAGTTCAAAGTAGTGTTAACTACTTTAAAGCTAAATCAAAGAAAGTGGCAAGAGCTTTATAAAACAATCAGGAAACACTGGAGCACTTTTGGTAACATGGTTCTACTGAAGACACTAACAAATAGCCCACTTGACTTAGTTTTTTCTCAATCCTCTTAAAACTCTTCATTCTCAAGCTTCTTGGGGAAAAAAATCTAGCTCATAAACAAAACCCTAAATATACTATTTGCCATTTTGTTGTGAGTAATTTCCTTTTTCTGGAAAATTTTATTTACATGTTTAATATTGAAAAAGTAGGCTAAAACTGTTTCCTTGACATTATGCTGCTGCATTAATAACCCTTGGATAACTTACACTACTATTTTTAAAAAAGCAACATCAAGAAAACTGAAAATCAACAGTCAAAACGTTAGTGAGAAAAGATCAAAAAATCAATGAGACTATATAAGGGTTCAGTACATACTATAATTCCTTAAAACATAAAATAGGACTAGGGAAATTAAAAGCTATTGCAGATTAGCATGAAAGGGTCAGAATTTGACTTTTGATCTTTATTATGTCCATGGATTTTAGTAAGGAGTATTAAAATTTATTAAAAGTGATCTGTAGCATTTTCTTTTAAAAGCCTGATGAGACCTCTGGGACTCAAAGGTACCATCATTATCAATTTTATCAGTAATGGTCCAACAGACTTTGTACAACAACCTTTGACAGTACATAAATAAAGAGAAATGAATACAATTATCTCTGCTTCAGTTTTGCAAAGTGAGTAGAAGTAGTTAGTGCTAGTGAATCTATACATAGCAAATCGTTTGATTAATTTAGCCTTCTAGCTTGCTCATACATTGTTCTCACATGGACTCTCATATTTACAGAATTATTTCTTCTTCAAAATTGTTCTCTGATGTTCCCACCTTTGGTTTGTTTGTGAACCATATGTATCAACTCTGCCTTGGTTCCTACTTGCCAGTGGCTACTTTTGAACGTAACATGGTCACATGGATTTCAGAAAGATTCCTCACACATTTGCACAATCTTTACTCATGTACTCTTCAGATTTTTCACACTCAGGCAAAAATTCTTTGAATAAGTAATTTTGTGCAAGTGTTTATGAAGAACAGAATTAAGGAGGTGATGAATAATGATAGCAAGAAATCTGTTTATTTTATTCTAACGATTGACTGCAGTTTTTGTTTTGCTTCACAATACTCATTCAACTGCAATAGACAGGAATATGGCACACTTCTTGTGTTGGCGAGACACTGAGAGTTGATGAAAAGAAGCTCATCTTTTTCTCAAATATTTTAGGACCCTCAGGTAGTTTAAAGCTCAATCCAGGCAGGTGCAGAAGGCTTCCTGCGAAATACTGAGCACAACACTGTCACTGGCTTTCCTTTGAAGCTATTGGTACTCAGTACCTTCCAGGAGATGCTTCATGGCAATTGGTTTTGTATTAACATTTACAGACACATCTGTGGTTGCAAGAACGTTGTTGGTATGTGAATGGTTTGTAAATACTTGTTGAAAGATGTATGCTAACATGAAGGTTTCCAGGCCCATGGGAGCAGTGACTTCTTAGCAATATGTGGGATTAGACCCTAGCACCACTCATTTTTGGCCAAGGTTTGCAAACACAGCTACTGTGAATATGTCTTCCACGAAGTGGATCAGAGAATTCCTTCACAGCTTTAATCCACAAGCAATGCTTTCAGAGGCATTTGGAGGTGTGACACCAAGACATGCGCAGGAACTCCTCCCAAAATCAAAGTGATTTGGTTATGAGGAAGGAGGGTGTGTTACGGTCTCTATTTTCTTATTTTCAGTGTTTCCTATGGTGGCTTAATATATTTGAGAGAAGCTTATCATCATTTTGTTTAGGATGAGGAAAGAAAAAAATCATCCATGCACATTAGATAGCTCATTGCTGAGAGACAGAGATGGAAAAAATTACTCTAGAAACTACTAGATGGTATATAAAGGTAAGCCTGTTTCTAATATTTTTGCATTAATAGAGCATATTCTTCTTCAAATATACCTATTGAACTAATTTAATTTCATTTGTAAAAATGTAGCTCTCCCTGAAATTGTCAGTGATATGATAAAGCTAATTAAGACATGCATGGTGTTAACAGTTTCATTAGAGGAGATAATATTGCACAAGAAAAATAAGAAATCATTATGATGAATGCCTCAACATTACATTACATGTTAATGAAGTGTAAATGATCTAATTATTTTTGAAAGAATACAGATTCGATTAAACTGTCGGAATTAAATTGGAAAGGACAGCCTATTGTACTTTTTATGTACAGACAAGTTAGCGTTAATTAGGCACAATCTACAGGAACAAATGAGGCACAACCCTCGGTGAACAATCATGTATCCGTTGCTCAAGGCAGGTTTCATAAAGAAATATATTAGGGGAAAAATTGTAAGTCAATTAAATACAGTGCTTTAGCAGTGGGAGGGAAAATGAGCAAAATCTCTGTTCCCTCCCCCTACATTTTGAGTGTTTATAATGCAATCACTCTGCCAGTTCTGCTCCATCACTAATTTCATAAATACTAATTTTGATGATGAGACATTTTGATTGGTTTGCCATCTACTTTCCACAGATTACTTTCTGGAGGCGGGATGGATTTTGGATGGAATTCTTCTTCTTTGGGCTCTGCTCTCTGTTATGACCTAAGGTAAGATAAGAAAAAAATGAAGCTAGTAGGCCACATAGACGAGGAAGAAGACATTACTCAACCACCATTTGACCTCACCTGGATATTTCTAAGGGAGAGACAGTTCTCATGTGAAATTTAGCAATCTGAAAACATTGGTTTTTGTGTTTTCCTCATATGATTAACTGCCTTTGACAAAAAAATTAAGGAGACTGTTGACCACAGCTGTCACTCAGAGTCCAAATCAAACCTAAGTTTGGTTTCTTTAAGCCACTTGTCATTTTCTCTGCATTTCAAGAACCCTCTGGGGACTCTCAGGCCGCTGCAAACATGAAATTAGAATGATTTGAGGAAAAAAAATCTACTAGGTTAGTTTGAGTTGATTCAAAAGTACTGGAGAAATACACCAGTACAGTTCCGGTATATCTGGGTGTTTCATTTTAATGACATTGAGATTCAGGGTTTTCTAGCCTTGCACAATCGAGAAGTGGAGACACACCAACTACGCAGTCTTCATCCAGTTAAGAGAGAACTGGAAAAAAAACCCCTAATATTTCTATCAGCCAATTACCCCCCCAAATCCAGCTGACTCCCATAAAGCCAAAATTTGTATAACACAAATGAGATGATATGACTAATTACAAAATTATTCAGGATTTTTACTTCTATATAAGAAAACCCTATTAAAAAGGAAAAGAAGTTATTATTGTTGTTCCTGATTTTTCAGTTGGATCTCACTGCTGGTCCTTTTTCTTTTTGACCATTTCCCTACCCAGGCTACCCGGAGAGCAATGGACAGCTGCTGAACAGCTGGAGCACATCCACCTATTTTGCCATATCTGAGAAAATACGTTGTATGAAAGCAGAGCATCCGGCAGACCCAGATGGACCATTCCCTGGCAGTTGTGTGGATGAGTGACAAAGCATACATGTGCTGAGAAGTATCTGAACAGCTCAGATGCATCTCGTGGCTCTGACTCTGCCTGCTAAGTTAAGGCTAAGCTGAACCTGACTGCATAGAAGTGGGAGTAACCTTTCTGCAGAGTTAAAATACCGTGGCATTATTGTTTTTTTTCCGTCTGTATTTAGTTATTCCATAAAATACCATAGCACCTCAAAGCATAATCAAGGATAAAAACTATGGACTGGGTAGGAGAAATCTTTATTAGAACCCTCCGCACTAATATATATTATCTGTGCCATAAAGTATGAAATACGGTATTTTGCCAGTTGCTTATAAAGACATTGACAATTATTCCATTGTTACCCCAAGTAGATCAATTTCAGGTAATTTTTATTAATCCTGAGTGCTCTATATTCACAGTTCAGCTTTTTCAAATTTCTTTTGCCCATAATTATTTCTTCTCTCTGTTGCATATAACAAAACAAAAAGCTATTCACTTGTCATAAAACTTGATATATAATAGTTAACAACAAATTTCTTCTCACAACTCCTACTGAGTCCACCCAAATGCTGAATTACCCACTTCCACTAACAGCAGAATGCAATAACACTGCACAATTCAGATCAGGGGGTCACTTCCAGGATGCAATGCCTCAGGAAGGACTTGCAACATCAATGCAATTAGTGGGAAAGAAGCCACAAAACGCCGGTCAAATCTTGGGTTCAGTATGAACACCAGGCAAATCAGCCTTCCTCACACCAGTCCTGAGACAAGAGAAGGGTCACAGCAGTACGCCCAGTGGAGTCAGATGGATTTTACCTAGTGTTTTCTTTCTACAAGCTATCACTCAGGATTGCAGAGAGCTGAGGAGGTACCTCTGTACCAGAACTGTGTGGCACCTGCAGCACCTGCCTTTCAGGCAGCGGCATCATCCAGTCTTGCATGTCGCCATACAACCATGAAGGCTGATACCAAAAAAGTTTGACTCTTTGGACCCATCACTCTGATAGAAATACGTTTCACAGCCTCACTCTTCTGATGGCTATCCACCTGCTAATTTCTGTTGTAAATGTATTCATAGGCGGGATATGCCCACTGGTTCTGTGTCAACATTGTCCTTAAGCTTAAGGAACTGTTCCCCTGCTAGTGTTTACCTTTCTGATCCATTTACAGAGACAGTCATTCCCCCGATCAGCTTTGTTTTGCCTGGCTAAACATAGTTGGCTCTTTCAGTTGCTTTCCATAAGTGGGCATCTCCTTTCCCTCAGTAACATGATGATCCTTCCCTGCGCATCTTCTAGGCTGACTGAGCTCGTTTGTTTCAGGCAGGGAGGACCACAACTGACCACAGTATTCTTGGCAGAATCTTGCTGATACAATAATAACAATTTTTAATAATGTTTCTAGAAACCCTTTTATTAACTTTGATTTTCCACTAATCTTTCTCACAACCATTTTGGGACTTCTGTCTTGTCAATGGCTCAAAATGCTGAGGGAAAGGGGGGAAATTCAAAGAAAGACAAATAGAGCTACAAAAGCACCTGAAATGCATATTGTGTGGATGTCAGAATCTTAGAATCAACTGCTCTACTGTGCTTTATTAGATGTTAATGTAGACATAGCCTAAGGCATCCAAACTTTAGCAAAGGCTGGTATCTGAGATAATGTTTCCCTTTTGATTACTAGTTTCTAGTGTGCTAGTTTCTGTAAAGCCCATCAAGCGCTCACCTAATTTCTACCCAGTTCATCCTCAGATTCTGCCATGAAGGTCTAGATGCTGTAAACAGCATCACTCCTCCTTATATCTTAGGCTGAGTGATCACTGAGTACCACTAAGTAAAAGGGAAACAGAAAATCTGAGCAGAAGAATAGGATAGTTTATAGTCCAGAGGTTTCGGAATAAAGAAGATAAATTAAATCCAGTATTACTTTATCTCTTTCTTCATTTTTAATGGTTCTAACCATTGCAGTTGCTCTTCGCATCCTATGTAAAAAAGCATATTCTTCTCTGCAGGATACTATGCAGGGGCATATTTATTAACATAAAAATAGGGCTGCAAACAACTTAGAACGGTTTGAAGATAACTTGGAAGCAGCCATGGATAACTTCAACATGGAGGTGTCAAAAACGTTAGAAAGTTTGACCAAATGCTTCAAGGTGCTGGAAAACATTAGTATGTAAATCAATGCACTTAAGTACTGAGAGAAAATGCCTCTCAGGTAAAGAAATCTGTGTAAGAGCAAATTTGATAGAGGATAGTGTAGAGTTTTCTTTGCATGTACCTGGCATCAGCTGCAGGTGGGATGAAGGATAAAATGGCAAAATTTTCTGTTCTTCTTTACAAAGATCCAAGTACAGGTTCTGCAATGTCAACATTGTACTAACATTGCCAATTTCACAATTTCAATTTGGTACACTTTTTAAAACTGTCTCTCTAAATATTTAAATCTATTTTTTTTTCTTTTATTGCGTATCATGCTGGCAATGGTCATCAAATTTATTATCATATTAATTTGAGCTATAATATGAGCTAAACCAAAAGAGTAAGTAAAATTTTTCAGATTGATTTTATTAATGTAATACATTCATTCATTCCCTGAATTCTCTAAATAAGCATTTATTATACAAATATGGTGTTATATTAACAAATAAAACACTAAAGAAATATTACTCAAATCTACTCATAATATTGGGATTCACACAACGGCTTTTAACTGAATTTTAAAATTTGATACAAATAATTAACATTTTTCTTTCATATACGTGCAGGTAACTCTACTAAATTTCAAATGAATAATTTGAATCTACTAAATGTAACAGAGACCATATTATTTTTACATGTTCTAGATATGAATTGCCATCATGCAGTGCAACATTTTTGAAGGGGTCAAAACAGTCTAATCTCTGAATAAATTTAGGCTTATTGCTGAATTTGGCCTGTTTAATAGCAATAAAAAATACAGGACTGGATATACAAGTTTTCGCACCTGTTTAAGGAATAACTCATTTATGAAATCAGGTCCTGCCAGGAACCCTCATCTTCCTCACCTTGCTGATTAATTTAATGATTTGAGGCTTCTCCAGTATTTAAGTGTTTTGTTGGACAATTGTACATCCCACAGGTAAAAGCCATGTTTCCTTAGCTAGCTTTAAAGCGGACTTAAAGAACCTACTGAGTATAATCTGAAGGGAACTGCAATAAATATGTATCTTTTTCTTACAAACATTTACACAAGCATTAGGCTTCTTCATCCAGAGTAACTTTTTTTGCATAATTTTTTTATTCTAACTCTTCCCATTAATGAAACATGGCATCCATAAGCACCACTGAATGTGATACAGAAGCATCAGCCACTTAATGCATTGTAATGTGTTTGATTAAACCATATGAGTAATTTGCATGTAGTAGGAAGTAATGACCATCCCATTTGATGCGCATTAGTGTTCCAGTTTCTCCTCACTGCCTCTATTTTCTCTGCAGTAACAGCACAGCCACATTTTGCAAGAAGCCAACCTGCTTTCCTCCCACATTTGTCAAAAGAACCCAAGTCCTGCGGGCCCTTAGCTAGAATGGACAATTTCAGGAGCTATAGTGACAATGAATAAAGAGGTCAAAGTAGTTGACTGGATTTATGGTACATTAAGAGACTGGTGCAGCCATGGTGGTGGAATTAGGGCAGCCATTTAACTCAGCTACAGGGACCAAGATCCCAAGGTGAACATTTTGTGGTGAGTTGCAAAGTGTCTACAAAATACCTCTACAATCCACATGCTGTAATCTTTCTCAGCTTGGAGACTTCTAACAGGGTTAGTAGTAAAACTCTAATAAGATGATGGCCCTATATGGTATGTACCTTGAATCCCTTGAGAGCTTTTTACTTATCTGTAAGACATTCTTGCAAGTTTAATTTTGAAAACCTCCATTGTGGTAATGATTCCCCATGAACTATGATGCTATTATATATACTCTGTAAGCTTTTAATATAGCAGTCTCCACCTAAATAGATTTTCTCAATGGAAAACAGATTTATTTTTAACTTTATGACTTCTTATACTGTAATTTGATAACTATAATGCCAATAGGTTAATCATATTGATGAAGTACCCAGAGAGACTGTATTTAACACCGCTTACCCTGTGGAAAAGTAACCTGATTTACTGGAAACCTTTTCACCTTTAGTGGCAGGGGAATAACTGCTAGTTTGGCCCTGTGTTCAAACATATAATTCCATAGGCTGGCATGTAACCCAAAGGCAATATTACCACTGAAGGATTGATCTGAATTAACAAGCTTTAAAAAGGGGGAGGGGAGAGAGAAGATGGAGAGGGAAAGGAGGGAGAGACAAAGAGAGAGTGCTATCGCAGGCTAGCACATACTTGGTATCTTTATATATATATAAAGTTCATTTTCAGAGTGTTGTTCGGGCAAATTATTTCTTTTATGGCATCCAGATAATTGTTAGCTCCTTTGTAAGTTTTCTGAAGTCACGTGGTGGATATTAGCAAAGATTTTTCTTAAAGACCTGCACAAAATACCTGAAATCTTACTCGGTGCATATACGGAGACAAACAATTTCCTTAAAGAAAATAAAGGATCACTGGTAAACTTCTTGTGAAGCATACAGCTGCAGGCAATTTGTTCTATACTTTTACTGTGTATCTGGAGATCTTGCAGTGGTCAAAGAGAATGCAAAGGTAGCCTTCATTGCATCACTGCCTGTCTATGTCCACTGTCCACTGCCTGTCTATGAACGTACCCTCTCGCAGTAGAAGTCATCCTAAAGTCTGTGCTGCTCTTCCCATGCTCAACAAAACACATGATTACAGGAGCTGGAATAGCAGCAACATACCAGTCATTAGATTATGGGAGTACCGGTGGCTGAGAAGGTTGGTATGGAGCATCTGCCTTGTGGAAGGAAATTGTAATTCAAAATACGTTTTTGCTTCATTATCCAAGACATGCTTTCTCTGAGAGACAGGCCACATAGAGGTACCTTCGTAATACAGCATATACCATTGAATTTTGAGGCACCAGCAAAATACTTGCTCTCGCAAACAATACTAAATAACCTGAAGTGAAATCATGCATACACCCGAGACAAAGAAGCAAATCACTTTTCCTAATAAGGCACTTAATTACTCTGAAAATTGTCCTTAAACTGTTTTCATATCTCACATCTGTCCTTTGCTGAGAAAATGAAAATCAAAAGAAGAAAGAAGGAATCTTAGGAGAACAGACAGCACAGAAATTCCTGTTCAGAGGAGTAGCAGGCATCTCCTGTGTTGCAGGACACATCACCCGGTGATGGTGGGAATGTAGGCAGTGCAGCATCGGGAGTGTGTACGTGTGGCAGGTGACACTGCTGGTTACACAGCACTGCAGTGCTGAGGTGTGGTCCAAGATCCTCAGAAATAATTAATGATATATAAGCCTGAACTCTACCTACCATGAGTTTTAATGTTTTAGTCTGAGGTTTACTAAGGATTCGGAGGAGGGGAACATGGACTGGAGAGTGGTAGGAATATAAGTGGTTAACTTTTTTAAGCAGGTAGGCAAGCAACAGTTTATAGTGCTGACGGATGGCTAAATGCCATGGCACCACTCTTGATTTATTTGCTTCTCTTATGCAGCCTTGAATTTCAGAGGGAGACAAGAGGCTTAATTTAGCTAAAGGAAGAGCACATTTAGGACTTCTGCAGCTCGGTTGTTTCCTCGGTCTGCAGAAAAAGGCAGAGGAGCTGTGGGGGGCAGCATTGCCAAGTGCACCCACCAGCACTATCAGTGCAGTTTTTATTTCAGCACAATTGAAAGAAGATCATTATGACTCATTCAGTTAAATATAAAATATGGAAAGGGCAACATAAATACATGGAAATAATAATGGTGTTTTGAGTTTCAGGTGAAAGAAAAGAGCTGATCTGTTGTCAACTCTTATGATAAGAATAATAAATTTTGCAATAATTGCCATTCCTTCAGTAGCCTCGGTTATGGAAGTAATGCAAAGACATGGGAGAAGTTCTATTTTGGTTCATCTGTGGTGGCTTCACAGATTTATTATGGAAATACAACTGGAAAATATGAGCCCTGCCAAAGGCAAATAATAAAAAGATATAAGGAAATATATCCATTTTCCAAGTTTTATTAATTTTGCTTCAGCACCAGAATTTTGAAAGGCCTTGTGAACATTTGGGTGTGAGTGGACATTCTGTAGATAAAGAAAACAACATGTAACACCATGTACACCACTCAAACAAAAAAGATTTTGGAATATGACAATGCATGTGAGGTATGTGTTAGACCTAGAGACCCTGGTCATATATTTGCTATCCACTTCACCAAACGCCATCTTTTCATGGAACAAAAAACATTGCCTCAAAGAGTTTACCATCTAAATGTATGACAAGAACGTAATAGGTTGATGTAACCAAACTGATGGGAGGAGAAGCACAAAGGAATACTGAGGTAGTCACGGATAGCATAAGCAACTATGGTCCAGCATGACTGTCAGGCCCTTAGTTCTTAGGATGTGGAATTTTATCCTGAGTTACGAGCTTTGCTTTTATCACAGTCCCTCTTTCCTAACTGTCGGATCATTCAGTGAAAAACTACAATACTGGCTGTACTTTAGGGGAAACAAATATGGGTATTATATAAAATATGTTTGGGAATAGATTGTCATACCTCTAGCTTGCACTGAGCTTAAGCCTTCTTCAGGAGCTAATTTAGAGAAGCACGGACTTCACGTGTCCAGTGGTGCCCTCAACATGCATCTATACCTAACAATTACTAGTAACAAAGAACAGCATGCTACTTACAAATTGATTAAGGCTTTCTTTTTCTAAGCTAGCCTAAAATCCACAATTTTTCATTTTTTAATGAGTCATTTTATAGGGTAAAATTAAATACAGATTTCTGATGAATCTCAAAATGAATCAGTTTTCAATTGGAGGCAGACAGGCGCTGACTGTTTCATGCCTTTGCTAGCTGGTCTACAATTGCCCTCTTGAAACTCCTAGTATTGCCTCTATTATCTGCCCATATCAGTTTCCAAATCACAGGGAAGTTTAGGGCAAACAGCACACCCCAAGGGCAAGTGAGGACAGCACCGGAGAGGGAGATATCACTTTGTTTAGATGCCTTAGGACGAACTTGAATTTGTTTTCCAATACTTGGGTTCAGTGGCATGGTTTTAGACAGCAGCCCCTGTCCAGTCCAGTTCTGCTTCTCAGCAGGGACAGGCATACTCAGTCTGCAAGGCTGAAGATGAATTTCCTTCTCTCCCGAGAGGATTTTCTGATGAGAAAGCATAGGGGTTTTGCGTTCTCCTGAGTTTCTCATAAAATGCAGTAACGTCTGAAAAATAAGTTCAAAAAGGGCCTGTGTTAAATGAGGAGTATAATTTCTGAAGTGGTGCTGTTTTCAAAGATCCTCAGCTGGAAAAGGTGGACTGGTAATTGCAAAGCTGTTTTAGGATGAATCTCCAGAGTCACTAGTTTTTAGAAATCTCTAGAGTCATCATCTATGGCCGGTTCAAAGGAGGCTGAAAAGTGGGAGCTTTTGCTACTATTAGAGAATCCACGGCCAGGCAGGCCTGTACTTTACTGTCACTATCTCCGATTCTTTAGAATCCCTCCTCTAGAAAGTGGGTTTACAATGAAAAAATTGCAGGCAAAAATTTGAGGTTTTATTGGTCCCGTAATTAATAAGTGTTCATGGAAACATAAAAACCCAGAAACATATAACACAGAATTACTGGTAGTACATTTTAAGAAGTACTTCAAGAAGTGTTTAATTCAGGGTTTGTCTAGTACTTGTGAAAGTGGATTTTTTTTTTAAAAAGGAGGAAATGTGCTGTGTTAAATTGGTCTATCCCTGCTGTGCTGATAGATACCTTGTCTCTTGGTATTGATTGTAGTAGCTGTGGCTCTTGAATAGGGCCTGCCAAACTATTTAGAGTGAAATTACAAATCCTGAAAACTGCAAGCAGTTTGGATCCCATTTCAACTTTATGAAAATGGTCTTACTCCACAAATGACAAAATGTCATTTACCTTTTAACCTTTCAAAATTAATACCAAAGCCCAAGTGGAAACAAGCTTAGCGACACAGATCCCAGTACTTTTGCAGGTGCATACTTTGCAGTGTGAGATATTTGGTGTTCTAAAATGCAGAATTTCATTTAAATTCCAAATATTTTAATAGTTAATGCGATGATTTAAAAGTCCTAGAGTTTAAGTACCGATTAATTCAAAATAAGGTTTTTTACATTAAATCTATGACACAATACCAACTATATTCTGTATTAGATGCTACTGTATCCTGGAGAGCAGGTAAGTCTGCCTTTTTCAGTTGCCTGCTGTATCACAGAATCACACAGAATCATAGAATGGTTAGAGTTGGAAGGGATCTTAGAGATCATTGAGTTCCAACCCCCCTGCCCTGGGCAGGGACACCTCCCACCAGACCAGGTTGCTCAAAGCCCCATCCAGCCTGGCCTTGAACCCCTCCAGGGATGGGGCATCCCAGCTTCTCTGGGCAACCTGTTCCAGTGCTTCACCACCCCCACAGTAAAGAATTTCTTCCTAATATCTAATCTAAATCTATGTCTGACATATAGGTTGTTTATTTGCAGTGCAAGTATGAGTTAGGGATACTGATTGTCTGGGAAAGCCACAAGTTTTGGGAAGATGGGAAACCCTGTCGCCTGAGGTTAAGTCAGGAGAACTGAAAGAGAGACTGTAGAAAATATAATGCCACATCAGAATTTGTTTGTTTGTTAACGGTGGTCACTGTTTAGAAGAGCCCAGTGCTGAGGATCGCTTTAGCAAATTCCAAGTGCTGAGGAGCATCTACCAGTGGGTAACACCAAAGGAAAAAGGAGCAGGAGGATTTGTTCCCTACAGAGAAGGTACAGAGCTACTGCAGAACATCTGATGAAAAGATCACGATGCAATTAATCTGAAACAAATGTGCTAGTGTAGCCCAATCCTGAAGTATGACTGAAGGAAGAAGGGGCTGGAACTGCCTCTGAATAAATTTTGTCTCATACTGCTGTCCTATAAGCTTTGATTTCAACCAAATCATCTTCCTTTCATAAGATGTGCATAGATGCTTACAGACAGTGCCCAGGTAGCATCATGGTGAACACGCATGTGGTTTGCTGGACCTGAACGAAATCTTTGTGCTACATTTTATATGGTTGAATAACTGAATTCAGTACAATTAATTTTGGAAAATATTTCAGGTATTATATAGCACCTGATAGCATAAGATGAGAAGCAGAACACAGCAAGTCCTGGCCTCAATGCGTTTTTAATTTCCTCATTGGCTTACGGAGAGGAAACCCCACTTATTGCCATGGCTGCTGTCCTGTCAGATGGTGTTTCATTACAATCCACACAGGCTGAAGCACACCAGCAATGATGCCGAAATCCTCTTGGCACCTTGGGGTGAAGGGCAGGAGTGGTAGTGTTTTATCATACCACTTTTGTCAACTGGAGGCACTTTATCCCCACCAATAATAAAGGCACAGAAGGCAATAGTAACATTCAGTCAGGCAGCGTACTACACAGGTACAAGCCCCATCCATCTTGACGTTTGGCATAGATAATGCTCATGTAAAATAGAGACCGACTAAAACCAAGCATGTTCATGTTTCAATCTTTGTTCAATAATGGTTTTATTTTACTTATTATGAGTCACAGATGGCTCTTCAAAAGACTGTCGCTATTACCTGTAAACCTCTAGAACACATTTCTCGGGGAAAATATTTACTGATGGCTCTTTTATCAGAAATGTCACTAGAATAAAATAATTTTCCACCACATGAGTTGGCTAAAATACAGGCATCGTGACAGAAGCCAATAATTCAATGTAAGATATTGATGGTCACACACGCCGCTTTCCATTTTGAAAAGTAGCATCATTCTGTGAGGTGCATGAGCAGCCCATCCATCATTCGTAGCACATTAGGGATCCCTGCTATGTCACAGAATCTCTTTTTGATGTGCTATCACTGTTGTTGGCTACATGGCAAATTACTATATTTAGTGTACTGCCTAACCAAAGCAGCTGTTGCTGGTGTGAAAATTGGGATGTTATTTCCTCCTCAGTCCCTGCTAGGTTACAGCTAAATGTTTGGAGAGCACAAGTGACAGAACAAAACAACTGCCTGGCATAACAGCACAGAACATGAACACTGAGTCATATAAGGACCCACATGATGCGTTCCACAAGTTAATACACACTTAATTGTCATTTACTTCCCTACTGAGTTTTCAGGTGTATCCAACAGTGCCACTTGCAGCATTTTATGAAGGGTTCTGGACACTCTAGACGAGACAACTATGCTCTTGAGCACACCACTTTAATTCTGCTGCTGCCTTTACTTCTCTTTTTCTCCTTTTTGCTAACCCTGGCTCCAGCTATCTGCTGCTGTGTTTGATTTGTGTTCTGGCATCCTCTCTCTGAATGGCAATAATCAATTTTTCTCACTTAAATTGGTGGCTACTAACTAATTTAACATACTTAAATATGCTTAATCTAAAGGGAAGCATCTCTTCTGATTCAGGCACAACGGTTGTGATTTATCAATAGCTGTTCAGCTATCCTTACCTTTACATTTTTTTAAGCATACACATTAACCCAGTTCTTCATCTCTCCTCATGCCGTACTCTTTGCAGGTGCTCAGCAGGTACAGTCTCAGAGCTTCTGCCACTCTTCTTGGTCTGGCTGTTCTTCCAGTCCACCAAACAAGCAGTACCTCACCGCCAAGCGCTGCAAGGACGTGCTGCTGCAGGAAAAAGCCACCTCAGCATGGTGGAAAACTCTGGCCATGAGACACGAGCAAGGGAAAAAGCCCTAACCTTATTATTCATACTTAACATGGATGCGTATAACTAATGAACTGCCATGTGTTTAGACATAGATACAGAAGAGCTTACTCCTTTTCCCTGTCTCAACGTGATTCTTATATTTACCTTTAGTAGAACTGGTTGATGTGTCTTACATTTCCATTTCAGAATCAGAGTTTCATGAAATACTTCTTTTTTGGGTAGGTTACGTAATTTTCTTCCTGAAGGTGCTTTGTGGAAGAACTGACTCGGAGGTGTATTTAATTAAAAAATCTCCTACAAAAATTTTCGGTAAATGTCTTGCATTAAGTTATTTGAGGGAAAACATTTCTTCATTCAACCCTAATACAAACATCTTGGTTTTTATCTGTTATCCGTCTGTTCTTTTCTGCTGGTGGTAAAGGAAAAAAAATTTATAGTGACTTTAAAATGTAGATTTCTCTTTATCTGCTGCTTACTTCATCTCATTAAATTCTCAGAGGGATAAAGTTAGAAACATATTTTCATTTTAATGTTTCTCTTCTTTACCCTTTCTGTAATCGTTTTGTTTTGAAAAACTGTGGCAGTCTATGGTATCCAAACCAAGGCGGGAGATGAAAAAACTCAAATATTACTTGTTCAAATACTTGTGTTTCTTGGTCTATCTCCCTACCCCCAGCCAGCACTGTGGCCAAGCATGGGAGTGCATTATCTGGGAAAGGAGGGAAAGGGCAGGAGATACACGAAAGTATCTCATCTACCACAGACTGTCAATGATTTTTTGTTTTTTGGGGGGGTTGTTTTTATTTTTTTTTCCCAAAAGGGAGGCAGGAAAACATGAAAAAATATGCCAGATTCTGACACAAGGGATACCAGCTGTTTGGAAGAAGACATGGAAAAAATAAAGGAGAAAGACACAAAAAGTGGTGATGCATCTATCTCCTTTGATTTTATTTTTCAAGCACCGTGTTCCGTATTTTAGCGGAGGAACTAATTTTTAACCCCAAATCTCTTACAGCAGTCTCTTTCCCCTGGTTTCTCAGTCTTCCAAATGCACATTTTATTCGATTAGGCACACTTTATTTTCATTAGAACAAATACAGAAAATAGCACTG
>JAHREE010000207.1:3037823-3159473 GCA_033628505.1 Tringa tobata
TGGAAGATTTTGCTGAAACATTAAGAAATTTACCACATCTAAGCAAAATTTCATCTAATACACAAAAATGCACAAATATTTTCAATTTTTAGAGCTACACCATTATGCTCTATCAGGAATAGAGAAGAAAGCACGGGCAAGCAGACAGACTAACACAGGGTGACCATTTTCAAAGCCTGATGAAATGCACATGTTGTGCTTCTAGCCTGCTATTTAAAAAGGACCAAGCCCTGTTCTTTTCATGTACTTAGGCTTAGCGTTCTTGTGGAAGAGGTAAGCAAGTCTGTGCTCTTGTGGAAGACCAAAAATATTCTATATCAATGGCCCAAATCGTGGCCTTTAATATTTGAGCAGTGTGAACAGCAGAGCTGAAACATGGGGTGTGTAAGTGCATATTAATTTACTTATTTAATGTTGTTGTTGCAGCTGGACATGAAATAGACCCCCTCATTTCTAATAAGGCATGGTGCTTTCAAGGATAAGCAGAGTGTAGACTCACCTCGGATAGACTCACCTAATTTTTGGGTTCCATGCCAGACTTTGCAATAAAATAAGAAAAAGTCATCCTTTCATAAAGAAGAAATTTTTGTTGTTTTCTCAGGCTGGATTCAAGTCTGCCATACTGGCTTGCTGAGGATAACTGTCCCTCGCTATCAATGCATCGCTTTCTTCTGGAGGTGTTATTTTGTGCCCATTGAACGTCTTGCAATTTTGTGTGGGTAAGTCCATGAAAATTATTGGTTATTCAACTGTTTAAACTGTGTTGAGACTTCTGACGTGAAAGCTTAGTGATGTGACACACTGGTTTCTTTTGGAAAGCAGGGACCTTGGCAACATTGGATATGTATATGTTAGGGGGCAGGGGGAAAGAAGAGAGGAAAGAAGAAGGGGGAGGCCCAGACCAGCGAGCTTTGCAACATACTTATATTTTCAATTATATTTGATTGCAATTAATATATAAAGAAGTCGGTGCTGGGCTGAACTAGCAATGCTGCTCCTTTAATTCAGCCAGTGCATTTGTACATATTAAAAACATTACACAGCAGGGGCTATAATTTCACATGCTGCCATCTCTAGACCACTACAGCAAAACACAAAAGAGGCAGCACGTATGCTGTACCCCTGCATGTCGTGTAAAACAAGGGGATTGCCCGTAGTATGTGTGTGTGCAGTAAGAGAGATCCAAATGCAGCTCCCCTGAAATTTTAGTGCTCTCATAAAAATAAACAAACTTCAGCAATATACAACATGATTCCAATTAGTAGCTCGATCAGAATAACTTGGCATTGTCTATTGGCTTTATACCAGGCAGCCAGCGAGATGTCAGACGGAGGAGTCCATTCTCCTCTCTGTGTGTGATCAACTCCCATTACTGGTAATGGAAGCCACATACACATAAGGGAATAATATACCCCTTCATGAGAAAAGCTCTCCTTGGTGAATTGAAGGTGTATAATGTTGTGGGTGTTTTTCATTCCCTGTCTCTACTATTGTGTTTCTCCTCAGCCCATTCAAATTATTTCATATGGACAAGTGGCACACTGGGTTTGGTCCTGTTTTCATTAAATCACTAGCAGAACTCCATTTTGCTTCATTGTAAGCCAAGCTGGGTCCAGAAATATTCTTCTTTTCATTTTTCAGAATCATTCCTTACTTTCAGAAATAGTTATTAGCCTTTTATGCTCTTGTTTGCTTTTAGTGTGCAGAGTTAAATATGTTTTAGCTCTCAGCTTAGATCTTCCTGTGTAAATGAGACCATTAGTGTTGCTCCAAGTTTATGGAAATGCTACACAGGGAAGATGTTAGCACTGCCTATGAACTTCCTCTGTAAATACTTTGGACATCACTTAATATCTTCCGTTTTTCTTCGGTCACAGCTTTCTGATATGTTTGCTAGGCAGGGGATAAGTAGAGGAGAAAAGAACATAAAATCCAAGTGACATCATGTGTGATGTCAAGTAACATCAAGTTGCGCCAGGGGAGGTTCAGGCTGGATATTAGGAAACATTTTTTCACTGAAAGGGTTATCAGACATTGGAATGGGCTGCCCAGGGAGGTGGTTGAGGCACCATCCCTGGAGGCGTTCAAAAGACGGGTTGATGTGGTGCTGGGAGATATGGTTTAGTGATGGTGTTGCTTTTTGTTTGTTGTGGGTGTTTTTGTCAGAACTAGGTTGATGGTTGGACAAGATGATCTTTAAAGTCCATTCCAACCTAGAAGATTCTGTGATAGAATCCTAGTATTGTTTAGGTTGGAAGGGACATTTAGGATCATATATTCCAACCATCAACCTAACTCAATACAGATACAATACTTAGTACAATGATACCAGTAGAATCCTTCTGGTTGACCAGACAGATATGCTAGAAAGAGAAAGGAGCCAAAGCAAAGGGAATGCTTATATAAACAATTGTAGTCGTAGGTGTCATCAAAACTACATTGTTCATTACACATTTTTTAGTTGTCTTCTTTGCAGTGTAAGATTTCAGGGCATCAAGTACAGCTATAAACAACCCTATGTTACTTACCAGGTGTATCTAAACCTATGTGATGTAGAAGTTGGTTTAAAAACTGTGAAATAACCTACTGATGTCCCATGAATCTTCTACTATTTCCAGGCTTTTTCTCCATTAATGAGGCAATAGGAGATCTGTAGAGCAATACAGTTGATGTTGAGGGCTTCCTGTGTGTTTGGGGCACTTCCTTCAGGGTAGCTCTAACTTGGTACTCCAGACTAAAAGCCCATTGGCATCCCGCAGTTTCATGTCATCTGAGAGGAATCTAGTTTACATGCTCCACTACATAATCCAAAATGTGGTCAGAAAGCTGCTTTAAAAGCACTCTGCTGATGAAAATTAAATACTAACAGACCTACCCTGAGATGATCTGATAGATAATTATACTCCTCTTGATCAAATGTGATAGATATCAAAGTTTTGATACTTGAGCCCAGTAGCAGTTTCTACGATTATAAGTCTTTGCTGAATCAATTTCAGTGTTCTTTAAATCTTCTCCTTCAGTAAGTGCCATTGATGTTTCCAATGCCTCTTTTTTTTACCTCTATTTTCCTTTCCTCAACTTCCAGTTGCCCACAGACCTTTACATCAACTAGGGGAGTGCAGATTCTTCAAGACCTGCTGGCCCAAAGTGCCACTCCCAGAACAGAAGGGTAAATTAATTTTTGCACAGTTGTGACAGGGTAAAAGATCTGATGAAAGTCACACTACTGATGTGAAAGCGAGCTCAATACGCTTTTCATAATGAGTTTGTCGAAAGCACTAATTTTGCCTACTGCAACAGTAGCAGCAAAATCAGGTAAACAAATCAGGCTTCTAGTCTCATGGAATGACAGTATGTAAAATACCCTTTTTTAACACCTCATTCATTAGGATGGAAAAAATTAGCACTTGTTATCCTCTTTTACATCAGTCATATGCACTGAACCTTTTAAAAAGTTTTATTTCCTAGCACCACGGCTACTTTATCAGACCACACCAGCCTAGTTGCAAATGCAGAGCTGAAACTGTGTAATACCTGGTGTGACAAATATGGCATTGTCCTGTCAGTCGCTTCTGAATCCTGTGATCAGGACTGCCCTGGTAACCTCTGACCATAACTAAAACAGGCCACCTGAAATAAAGTACGTAGTTAGTCCAAACCTCACTGGAATAAGAGGAATTTTCAATTTCAAGTAGAATTCCTATGAAATTCTTCTGTCCCCACTGATCTCACAGTTTTCAAAAAATACAGAAGACCCATAAGTCTCGCTTCAGAAGAGCAAAGTTCCCATTGCACGTACAGCAAAAGAACAATCCAGAGTCATGCTGAATGCTGCAAAACAAAGTACGTGTACTTTTGAGATAGAAGGAAGCATCTTTTGAGTTCCGTTTACATGAGTGCAACCAGAATCTGTCAAACAAACAGGTTTTTGGTAAGAAAGCTGATGTATGTTTTTCAGATACTGACAGATACCATGGTCTGAAGGGAAATAAGTAGATGCCTAAAAGTTTTTGAATATACTTCATATTTTTTTAATTATCCCTGGGGGAGTCTGGCACTTGACTTCAAATGCATTCAGAAAAATTATTTCAACACTCATTTTTCTGTCCAGAAAACTGAAATGAGTGCACTAAAGCCATTTTTCAAAGCCTTTCACAAGTAGCACATTCCTGTTCCTGTGGTTTCCCTACGTACATGTATAAACCCCACATATTTCCTGGTTTGTATTCTCCAAAGCTTAAAAATGTACGTGGGTCATCTTGAGACAACTCTTAGCCAAGGATGAGTCAAATCAATGATAATGAGAATAGCTCCTACAAGCACTTTACTTGTTCACCGGACATTAGGCAGATGTGGGGATAAAACTGTCAAGTGCGAAAACACAAAGAGAAATATTGCTATTTTCTATTATTCACATTCTTCCCATGAGCTGTTTGTTCAGTTGCCATGGCATAGGCGGTGAGATTTTATAATTTTTCCCCTGCCTGCCATGTGCTCATGCAACAATGTGAATTTAATCAGTCCAGACAGTTGGTTGTGTTTTGTCCATGTGAGTGGAATAAAACTTTTCTCACCAGCTAAACCCACAAAGTATCTAAAAGCCATAAATAATCAGTAACTCCTATGACTTGCACCTGCTTGCTTTATTTGACCAGGGATACAGAAAGGCTCATATAATGAACAGCGTTCCCAAGCATTAATCACTTCTGATTGCTTATAAAAATCAAAGTAGAGGTTATGCTTAAAGTATCAGATGAATTATTTTGTTTCTTTCCTGCACTTAGATTTTAGTCATGTCAATGTTGCAGCCTTACTTCCCTCAGTAAAATTATCCTTGTTTCAAAAATATTTGATGGGGGAAAAGGACATGTTCTGGGTAGTAAATAAATTTCTAGTTACCTATTAGTCTAACAGATGTATTCTAGTACATCTTAAGCAGCAAAAGGAGGTGGGAAATATGCAAAAAAAAAAAAAAAAAAAAAGAGGCTTGGGAGAAACTAGAAAGCGCTGTAAGAGAGATCTCTGCCAAGCTTATGCGGAACCAAGTATGTGCCAGCTTGCACAAAACAATACAACTTTATTCTGTATCGCGTCTTTCATCCAAAGTGTATCCCAAAACCACTTTACAGGAGTTAAACAATACAGTTACAGAGATAAATAATAGCAGAGGGAGAGGAAAATTAACAGATATGTGCAAGTCAGAGAAGATATATTTTCAGCTGAGACTTGGAAAGAGAGCTTTATAGGAACATTGGAGTGTTTTAGTTTTAGCATTTTTCTAAACAGAGCTTAGCAATGCCTACAGAGATACAAATCAGACTGCAAGTGGTAAATGCCAGGAAATTCAAAGGTATGGCTTCATTAAGTCCTGCAGGTTCAAAATTAAATTAAACCAAAATCAAAAGCCAACAGAATGGTTTAAAAATTAAGGCAGCCCCTCAATCTTTACACTTCTGGCTTTATGCCATTCATTCAGCTCTATAATATTTGTAATTGGTTTCTTTAAATGGGGAAAAAAAAAAGGGGAAAAATAAAATAATGGGGCCAAGCACTGAGTATTCTACAAAGTAAATATGGTGCAGCTTTGCGGATAATAGAAAGTGTACATTGGAGAGCAAAAATTGACCTAAAGTATCTCTCCTCAAACCTGGCAAGCAAATGATGTTGTCTGTTTGGTAACCAGGGCTCTAATCCTCTGGGGGAGCCCTGGCGGGTACAGAAGTTGCCTATTCAGTTCTCCTGAATTAATCAGAGCCTTGGTTGCCCACCAGTTCTGATGTTATATGCTTAATAACAGCAGGAGAAGGATATTGTGAGGAAGACAGAGTGCACGGACCTCAGGCAGGGTCTGTATGGGCACAGCAGTACATGGGTGCTCTTCTCTTGGTGGGACTGATTCTTATGTGGCAATTCCCTTTGCGGCTGAATGGAACACCTTTAAAGGAATGGGCAAAATTAAAATCCAAGATTTAAAAAAAATTCAATTACCTCTTGAGTAGGCCAAACCGACATCAATCTGTAAAAAAGCCCAAAAAATATTATAGTCTCTGTTGCTGGCTTGGAAACCTAAGATTAATTTTTCTGCCTAAACTGAAATAAACTTTGTATGACTTATCTAAAAACATAGATGTTTGTAAAGGTAACTAATTTCACAAAGCCCTGGAAGAACTCTTAATGCCATCAAAGTTTTAAATAATAGGGCTCAATTCAACAGTGGCGTAAGTGATGAGTGCAAGTGAGCTGGAGAAGCAAGCATATGCCTCAAAGAGAATCAACTTCCACCAAAGTCACATGCAATGAACATGCAGATGTTGTTTATTTCATGTATGAAAAACTGACCTGCAGCTGTAAAGGAAAAGACATAGCAAGTTCAGAGGGGATCAGCAGAGGGGGAAAAAAAACCCACAAAGCAACCTGCTTTATTTATTGATTGCTGGCTAACTGAATACCAATTTCAACAGGCATTGCCAAATATGCTATTGTCACACTATCTGGAGGTCTTTGTTTACACGTTAGTACTCACCCCTGATCTCTAGACTCTGGAGAACAGGTCATTTTGCACAATTATTTTTGCCACTATCAAATATTTCACAAAAAAAGAGAGTACTTATTTCTTGAGACAATATACCAGAGTGCTTTACCTGATCCTGTAGTTGAGGCTGAATATTTGTTCCTATTCTAACCCTTGACTTTCTCTGAGAGCCCTTCCCTCAATCCATATGCTTCTTGTAGGTGTTCAGTGAATGATGACTCCGTGTATAAATCAGTGTTCTGCTTCACATGGAAAACTCTATTTGCTGAGCTCATGACATTTTCTGCGCGTAGCAGTGGGAGCCAGCTGCCGTTGAGAACTGTATACAAAGGGCACATAAATTTCTGGGTGTCATGGAAAAATTTATGCACAGGCTACATGGTTTTCCATGCAAGTTTCTAAGTGTTTTGTATGGATGCTGGAAACAAGCAAGTGTCTGTACAAGTCTCCACCTCAGTCATTGCTTGCCCTGAAGCAGCAGCAGGGATGAAGACCTGGGCTTTGTACGGCTCCCCAGTTTTACAGGATGGGTTTATAACATGCTTGGGGAAAAAATATTTCTGTCTCTTGAGTCTTTGATCTTGACATCTTCAACATCATTTTAAATTGTATTCTCTGAAAATTAACATAAACTCACATTAAAATAATTTATTTTAAGAGGAAAAAAACCAAAGCATCACGCTGTGGGGAACAAGAAATTTCCACCATGACATTGTATAAACCAACGCAGGGTACAAAATATAGCTGAAGCTCTATAAACCCCGGTAACTCTGCCTCCTCTGGGAACTCTTTCTGTGATTTTCCTTCCATGACCAGACCTCCCTTTCTTTTTTCATTGCAAATTTGCCATTTGTGCAACCTTTATTTTTGTACCCTTGCTACTCATTGTAATAAATGGTCTCACTCTCTTTACGCTTCGCTCCCGCTTGTAACTTCTCACGTAACTCCTTTTTCTTCAGGGGAAATGCCAGAGTTCAGAATCAGCCAGTTAAAAAACACAGGTGAAACACAAGTAGAACCCATGCCTTATTTATGCCAGGTTCTTATGTACTGGTGTTTTGTTGTGTGGATCCAAACATCCAGTGTGATTATGGGGAACCAAGGGTGCCAACGCCGCAGTAACTGCTGCAGCTCCACGGCTGACTCGGTCCCTCTGTCTAGAAAAGGCCTGATGCTGTGCTTTCAGGGCAGGTGAAGAGTTCATATTATGAGCAAGAACTTTGCCCTTGTAAGTAATGCAGCTGTATCAATGTAGAGGGTTTAAAAAAGAAAAAAAAGAAATCATAGGATTATAACAAGTACAGTAATGGAAGCACAAAATGCCAACTTAATTGGGGAGGTTTTACTATGAGCCAGGATAGCCAAGTTACATATAACATTCTCCAAGCGTGGACTATGAATCTTAATTGTGTCATCATGCAAGAACTTTTCCCTTGAAGTAACCTTAGCATTTAGTTAGAAAAGCTAATAAAGAAGAAGTTATTAATTATTTTCTCTTTCTCTCTATGCAGGCATTCATGCATCTGTGTATATATTTACATAAAGAGTATCATATAAAAGTTAGCCTCCCAGTATTTGTCAATACAGGATGTGAGTAAAGATAATTCTGTCACTTCAAAGGTTTCTTGAAGTGATCAAGTCAAGATTAGAAAAACCACCATCAGCTTTAACCTTCATCGTGATTTGGTCTTGCTTTTGAAAGTACCTAATATTTTCTGGCCATCGCCCCTATGTTATTTAAATGCCAGTAATCTTGTTCATGGCAATTTCAATAAGCCACAGCAGACATATAATGCTTCCTCTTTTAATAGGTGCAAAGTGAGTTATTGTCACAAAGCATATATATGAAAAAAGGATGTGAAAAGAGAATCCTGCCTAATCTCTGTAATAAGGGCTTGTGAGGGTGCTAACATGGTCACCTGAATTATGCATGTCTATTGTGTTCAAATATCATAAATCGATGCATGAATACCCTCCAAATCATTTTCAGTTCATGAACATTTATATACAGAGCTCTTGAGCACTGCAAAGACAATTAGTCATATTTGTATGCCGGAATTAATTGAGAGTGAGATGCGGGAGGCAGAAAGAGAGAACAAAGAATGCTTTTTGTCAGTTCTTCCAACTGACAGGGATAATTAGATATATGAAATTGAAATTCCTCAGCAGGGGGTTTCTGTTGACAATGAATTTTCTTTTGATTCCATTCTGTTATTCTTTTATGCTGTCATCTGTGGCAATTTGTTATTCAGCTTGAAGCTTAAAAAAGCAAAGCATTCCGCTTTTATGAGTAGATGATGTCAGTTTGTACACTGCTGGGAAATAGATATTAAATGTAATCTTTAAACTAAAAAAAAAAAAAGAGAGAGAGGAAAATAAAATCAGTTAAAGAGACAGTGCTCTGTTTACACAGCCCTCCGAGCAAAACTTCTGCGAGAGACAGAACTTGCTTTGATGGTTTTTAAAGTTGCTCAGGCTGCATTGAAGTTTTAGTTGCAGTGCAAGACTAAGCCGTGCTGCATGACGGAGTAAGGACTCATTGCTGTGAATGCCTGCTTAATACTATTTTCAAAATGCTGGACTTTCTGCTGGCAGACATCCTTGTAATATATTGACATCGCACTTTTGTCTGGATACAGATGGTATTTGTTCACACTCCCAAATCCGACTCCTGACCAAAAGGAAGTTAAAAAAAAAAGGGAAATATTCTTCCTCACCAGCACATTGAAACCTTCTTAATGCTTCTGGTCCTGATTTGGCATCTGAGGCCTGATTTTTGCAGAGTGGCTTCATCAGGCTTTTAAAAACTAGGTCAGATGCTGAATCTGGCCCTTGGCTAAAAAAAACAACCAAAAAGCCACCAACAAAAACGGTATCGCTTTTTTCCCATTTCAGGCAGTGTCTCATCCACTCACCTTCTTCAGAAAGGTTCATTCAGTGCTCCATCAGCATGAGCATCATGAAAGCTTTAAAAAAAGGCGAGCTAAACTGTCTGCAAAATGTTGGTCTTTCCAGTAAGAAATTTGCATGTTTACTTATTTTCTCTTCTGTGTGATTTTGACAATGTATACTCATGAAAAAAACTTACCACATAGGCACACATCTATGATATAAGCCTATGTGTATATATACTCCTAATAAGCAGAAACATGTAGAAAACCTTACTTGGGGTTTTTTTGGCAAGGGTTTCTATAAGCATTGTGTGGTATCTAGAGTATGAAAAACCCATACTGTTCTGCCTTTACCCTCCCCTTTTCACTGGAGCAGATCCATTGAGCTCTCCTGGCTTCCTTTTGCCTCTTTCCCTCCTCCAAAACCCCATGTTATTTGGCATTTGTTATTTTTCAGACTGCAATTTCTCCTTCAACAGGCATCTTGGTGACTGTGGCTTTATTATATTTTATTCTATTTTTTTTTTTGTTACTAAAGCAAAAAACCACACACAGTGTTATGATGTAGTATATATTCCAGTGAACCACTGTGAGTCTAACTATACCATACGGCATATCATTAAACATAGCAATATTTAACCCATATGTATTATCGCCTCTGCACCCTCAGAGCATTCTTTGCAGAAGCAGTTTTATCTTGCACTTTATGGAAGAAGGCCCTGTTTAAAAAGCTGTGCAATCTTAGACATTAAAATAACTGAGAATATGGTTTGAGGGACTTCTCACACTGGTGAAAGTCATGAGTGTCCCCTCAGTGTCCCAGAAGTGACCTAGAAGGGGCACCTCGTATGAAAACGTTAGGCTCTCTTCAGTCTGTATCTCTCTCTGTTGAGACTCATTAAGGACGCTGCTTGTGATGGTAGTTTCTGTAACCTGGCACATGTCTGCTGGGAAACACCTCGATGCCATCAAGTCACTTCATGAAGATAAATTTATTTGGTCACTACTGACCTTTGAGGAATTTGAACCGTTGACTTGGATTAAAGACTCAACTCTTTTGCTGCCTTCCTACCATCCAAACAGTAGTGCAAACACTGTATTTGGAAGTTCTTTAGCCTGTCCTTCGTCTCAGCTTCAGTTATGCTGGGTACATCATCTAATGCCACACAGGTTTAAAAAAGATAAATAGAAGAGTCTACAACAGATTTTTATAGAGAAGTTTATGTTCAGTTCAGTGAGCCAGATGGAAGCAATTGTCCACCTCGTATAGGACACCAGGTACTACAACCTTGTTGTTTAGGTTTGTTCAGTAAGGATGTACGTATTATGCAGTCAACTGATTGATTTGTCCCCCTTGCGTGCCCCTGAGGCATGCCCCATGCCAACCCAGGATCTTTTGGGATTCAGCAGGACTCTGTGAAGATGAATTTCTGGAGCCTATGGAGGCTCTGAGGGAAACTAGGCAAAAAAAGATGATCCTTTCTAGGTATGAGTCTTAATATGCTCAGCCATGTTGTGGAAAATTCTGTGTCTTGATATTTAGCCTCAAAAGGAGGAAATTAGAATTTAAGCAGTAAGTGAATGGCCTTTTTCAAGACTGTGACTCTGAAAAGAGGCACCTAATTGCTGCTTTGAACTTCTATGTCCTTTACTGGTCCAAGCTCAGAATATTTTATTTTTTTTTAAGTGAGTAAGAAATGGAAACATAGCACAAACTTAGGCCTCAAATGCACCTTTTAACATTGACAGAAGACTGACTTTCACAATGTGCGTTTCTTAAAATCAAACATGTTGATTTGGGATGACCGAGATCCAGAGTTGCTAATATTTGTTAGTGTTCAATGACCATCAAAGCATCAAACCTCCACTCTACTCTGAGGAGAAAACCAGCAGCTAAACGTAAAACTTGCTTATTTCATAGCCATGAGTTTTTCCTTTATTTATATATTTTTTTTAAACAATGTATGCAAGAGCATGGAAATTTTAGAAGATTCTCAAGATATAAAGAAGCTAAAACTACTGCAAAGATAGTATATATGGCTTGTTCTGAAAAACATCCACACGTCACCTACTTTGGAAGGGTGGAGGTTTGTAAAACACATCTTGTAGCTTTGGGGAAACTTGCGGATTTCAGAATTTTTCATGGTGTGTAGAATTATAAACTGTTTTCCAAAAATATTGTATATATTTTGTAGCACAAAAATTTGGCAAGGACACAAAAAGGTGTAACTTCTTACTGCCTTTTAAATGTTTTCCCTCATCCATTTTGACTGAAGGGAGTCAACTTGATACAAAAGAATGACCTAGATTTTAGGTATGAACATGTTTTTGATTAAAGATAGACAGCTATTTCTTTTACCTATATATAATGTAGTTCACAACTTGTGATAACTGTGACCAGTGCTTGGGTTCTCTTCATCAGAGAAGACTTGATCTATCAGGGCTGCACTCTTTCATCTGTATTTTGCTTTGTAAAATGAACTACATGGGCAGAATAGATGTTCATATGATCTTTCTCAAGAGCAAATTAAATTACTATTGCATGGCCGCTCTGCCACAAAAGAAGGGAAGTTATTATTTGAAGCCTTCCTTCTCACAACCAAATATCATTTTGTAAGTCAATTGGTGAAGTACGCAGCATTATATGATACTCTGGCTTATCACAAGGAAAGGGTCACACAGGTTTCCCCTTCACATTTTCTAAAAGCTAAACATCTATGACAAAATAAACCCCTGAAGCTTAATCTTACAGTTATTTTATAGAAAAAAAGAAAAACAACCAACAACAAAACCCATAAGTCAGATAAGTGTCTCCCATTTTTACTGCTCCTGTGGATGTGGTGAGATACCCTGCTCGCAGCTGCAAATACTGAATTACTTTAAGTTCTGGCAAGCGATTGGCTCTACACCTTTTGCCGTATAAATAATCCCATCTCTTTTAGACCACCGGCTTCACTCCTGAGCTGCTTTCCTCTCTCGTTCCCATTCGCCCTGAAGCACGCATTCCTCTGGCTGGGGAGAGGGAACAGTCCTTAGCTGGGCACTGGCAGGGGCACAAGAACTGAGGCTCGTCCCCTTCAGAGAGTTTCTTATACTGCATTGGCCCAAAATCCAGTGAATGGTTTGGGGTGCAAAATCAAGGGGATTTGAAACTCTTCAGTTTTTCAGCAGGTGCTGAGGTGATTGTTTTGGTAAGGATTAAGGGATGCTCTTTTCTAACCTGCTGCTTGGCAGCCTGAACCTACACACCGCAGTAAGGATGCCTGCATCACCACTGGCACTCCTCCTTTGGTGTTGCCACGCTTCTTTGGGGCGGAGGATGTTAACTACTCCAGCTGTTCTCAGAGTGTTCTGTGTCCAGCTTTCCTCCAGTGTGAGGTGGTGCTGGCCCCTAAATGATTCACATCTTCCTGACAGAGAAGCTGAGGAGAGTTTGGAGGAATGAACACGGGGCTCTTAGTGATGCTGTAGGATAGCACCAACACGTGTCAACCATCTAGGGAGAATTACAGCACCACTGTACCTAGATGACCTGATTGTGAGAGAAAGGTTTCATTTAGCACTATATCAATCCCTTCAGCGCTAACTAAGAATACACTTATTGCAACTAACTCTGGGATTATTTCAATTGTTTTGCCTTAAAGTTTGTGTTTCTATTTGTGAGGGCTAGGAGAGGTAACATTCATCTGAATTCTCTGTTTAGCTCCATAGCTGCAATCATTTTCATTTTAGTCCCTACGCTGGTAGATAAAAAAAATACAGGTTAGTCCCCTTTCTCCCTTACATTGTGTCTCTTTCATTAAATTCTAACCACTGGCCCTGGACATTAGGAAGAAATTATTTACAGAAAGAGTGGTCGGGCATTGGAATAGGCTGCCCAGGGAGGTGGTTGAGTCACCATCCTTGGATGAGTTTAAGAGTCGTTTAGATGTGGTGTTGGAGGATATGGTGTAGGGGAGAACTTCGTAGAGTAGGGTAGATGGTTGGACTCGATGATCCCAAGGGTCTTTTCCAACCTAAATGATTCTATGATTCTTTCTCTATAAAACCTACCAGTCCTGGTCAGGGCAATTCCTGCCTCTTTAGCATGGTATGTGAAACACACCAAACTCTTTTTTTAATGTGGGGCGAGGGGAGAAGGTGTGGAGAACTTATTTTCCTGCACCTCCACTTCATCCTGATGAGATTTGTGCCAGATGCTATGTTTCATAAAGTAAACACCCAAGCACGTCTTCTAACTTCATAATTACGTGCATATATTCTCCACATAATAAAACTAGAATAAAATCACTCCTTACCCACAAGTAGTAAATCAAGCAAATGGTGAATTAAGTTTGTCTGATGAATGTTGCTCTTTATAAAATTAAGCTGTTTACAACGCGCGGTTCATCTTCTTTTACATGTTTAATGATTTTATTGCTTAGTATTTGTTCTATTATTCCATTATTGTTCTATCATTGTGCAAGGAAGAAAGAAGTTAGATTTCTGTGCTCTGGTTGTTAAAATCATTCTTCTTTCCATTTTTTTTTTTTGAAACGTAGGGCATTTGCTGTTTTCCCCCCGATTACAAGTACAAAATTCATGAAATGCCTCTCTTATACGTTCACTGGTTTGTTTTTTTTTTTTATAACATAGATGTAAATGGATGGGCATTGCTTTTTTGTCTCCAAAGAAAATATTGTGTTACAGAAAATATGGTGTTTCACACAAAACAGGAAGTTTTGCTTTTTTTTTCATTTTAAACCTTTTTCAATAGCATCACAAATATTTGTAGCTGAAGCATTTGCAGTCAAGTACTTTGCTATTTTTCCATTTCAAATTTTTCTCTTTGAAACGCCTGAATGACACCTTCAGCTTCCCATTTACCAAGCAAATTCAGTCAACTTCAGGCAAAATATTTGCCTCGAAGTAAAAATAGATTTAGCCCCCGAAAGACAATTTCAATTATACTTTTTCCACTACTCCTTGGACTGGAGCTGTGGCCGGGTGGTGGCCTGTGCTGGTACAGGGGGGTGTGCGTGGAGCACCATGCACTTACTAGGACTGTCTGGAACCAGCAGGCTGAAAGGAGAGATTTTTACCTTGTGAGGTGAGCAAAGTTTCAGGTGGGTGAGGAACCGGCACTGTAAATTAGAGGAAAGAAAAGCAATTGACACAGGCCAACAAAAAATGTGGTGGCCTTTGTTTGCAGAAGGAGGACCGGGAACCTCCCCTAACTGCCGAGATGAACACATTGGTGGCTCTGAGAACTGCAAGAAGGACAGCGAAGACTCAGGTGGACGCTGCACGGGCAGTGAGGTTGTCTGAACTTGGGAGCAGGCAGGATGGCAGCCCAGGTAAGACAGCAACCCCACACCCCAAAAGCTGCTGCACTTGGGTGAACAAGAGGACCCATGGGATGAGAGGATGACAGAACAGTAGAGGACACAGGTGTCACAGGGACCTTTGGGATCTCCTCTTGCAGCTCTATGGGCAGCCCCCTTGCTACCACTCTTCCTTTTGTCCTTGTCCAAAGCTCCAAATCTTTTGAAGTTCTCGGTGGTACACTGCCATCCGCATGTTGTTGTATTTCACCCCATCAGCAAGGAGAGGCATGAAAAGCTAAGGAGGGGCATCAGAACTGAAATCTACTGGAGAAGTTCCCAAGTTTCATCTGTGACCGAAACCTATTCTGCTTCCTATAAGAGCGTAGCTTTTATATATTAGCAAGCAATTATGCTGCTTTTAAAAAAGCTTGGAAAGATTTTTAGAAACAGAAAATATGCAAGTTATTGTAGCCTACGGCTGGCATTAACTTGCACAATGATAATTTATATTTTATGCGGGTTTTATTTTTATACACCTGCTTTTCTTTGCAATTCATAAAAATAGCATATTGATATCAAAGGAATTGCTCTGTCACAGAATTTATAATCTTAACTGAGAGGTTCACATCAGTGCCTTATAATCTTTTAATCGTTTCTGATATCAAAGGTAATTTCAGGGAGGAGGGAAATATGTAAGTTGGAGGAAAAAAAAAGAATATAGTCTTATTTTAGAACCATAGAATGGTTAGAGTTGGAAGGGACCTTAAAGATCATCTAGTACCAACCCCCCTGCCATGGGCAGGGACACCTCCCACTAGAGCATGTTGCTCAAAGCCCCATCCAGCCTGGCCTTGAACACCTCCAGGGATGGGGCAGCCACAGCTTCTCTGGGCAACCTGTTCCAGTGTCTCACCACCCTCACAGGAAAGAATTTCTTTCTGGTATCTAGTCTAAATCTCTTCTCTTCCAATTTAAAACTGTTGCCCCTTGTTGTGTCACTGCTCTTCCTGACAAAGAGTCCCTCTCCAGCTCTCCTCTAGGCTCTCTTCAGATATTGGTAGGCTGTTATAAGGTCTCCCTAGAGCTTTCTCTTCTCCAGGCTGAACAACCCCAGCTCTCTCAGCCTGTCTTCATAGGTGCTTCATAGGTGCTCCAGCCCTCTGATCATCCTCGTGGCCCTCCGCTGGACCCATTCCAAGAGGTCTATGTCCTTCCTGTGCTGAGGACTCCAAAGCTGGACACAGTACTCCAGGTGAGCTCTCATGAGTGTAGAGTGGAGGGGTAGAATCACCTCCTGAGACCTGCTGGCCACGCTTCTCTTGATGCAGCCCAGGACATGGGGGCTAATTATCTTTAAGAGATTACTTATTTTTTCTTAACTGTTTTTTCTAATCTGATCCATTATCTGCCAGGAATTTACCTTATGCTTTTTTGTTGTTGTTTTTTGGTCCCATTTTTATTAAGGTTTATGAAAGGAAGTTTTGGGGTGAGACAGCAGCGGGCCTGCAAACCCGCACAGGGCTGAGTGACAGCCAAGAGACGGCAGTGTCTGGGGTTTCCCTTGCTTTGGTTCCTTGCTTGTGCTCTTTGAAGTTTTAAGAGACTATATATATATCTATAAGGGGCTCTCACTCAGGTGAACCACTGCTTCCTCCAGCATCCTCGCCGGGGGCAGGCACTCACTGCAGTCTCCCTCTCTCCGGGCTGGGAGGCATGTTTGATTTTTCCATGGTGTGATCCCACATCCCACTTGGAGCTCCCATTTTAAGGAAGCTGGGTAGAGCTGACCCCTTTGCAGCTCCCCTTGTATCCCTGACGGGATTCAGCATTGCACGTGAGGGGGGGACGGAGGGGTTCTCGGCAGCAAGCCATGGGTCAAGAGTCAAGCATCCTGCATGCGAAAGAGACACGGGTGCGGTGGGGGCGCCTCCAAATTGCTTAATTGCAGTAAGGCAACAGCCAGAACTTCTTGCTTGTTTACACGGCGGGCTTTATGCCACATCCGAGTGCCAGTTTCACACACCCTTTGGTGACTGGCCCCCTTGGGTCCCTGCTCCATCACCCTGCCACCCTTGGGGGCCGCTGGCTAGCGGTGAGGCCTGCACCCCAGGGCAGGGTCGGGGGGACAAGCACGCTCTGGGCCACAGCTCCAGGGTTATCTCGCAGGGCAGGTGATGGCAGATGTTAATTTTCAGATGACCTCCCACGGGCTGCGTGGCCCCCGGGTTCCCCAAGCCAGCGGCGTTAGGCTTTCAATTCCCTCATGTGTGACCCAGCAGCCCCGATCATCTTACAGGGAGTGAATGGGAGAGTGAAGGGCAGGCTGTGTGGTCACTGTTTTCAATATCCCTCCCGCTAGCCATTACATCATCCAGCTACTCTCTAAGAGGATTTTCAGCAGGCTTGGCTTCGTTATTAAAATAGTAATTAATTTTTTCCTCTTCACAAAACCCGAGGACCTTCAAATGGAGGCCTCAGGAGCGAGGGCAGCTTCCTTTTGAAAGTGTCCTTTCTAGAAGCCATAATCGGCTCTCCAACTTTACAGTACACATGTTCCCCAGTAAATGTGATTAAAGAGCCACACAAAAAACCCCTTGCAGAAAATTAATTCAGTTTCCAGAATAAAAAGTTTGATAAAGTTGTGCAATGCTCCAATGACAACACATAATAGAAGTGCAGAGTTTTATCCTCTTGAAGGATAAATGAGCGGCCAGAAAGGTCTGGTAGTTCCCAGAGTAAAAACATCTGCTACAGCTAATTCACTTTAGCTTTTGATTGTAAAATTCATTAGCCATATCAGGCAGCTGTAGTTTCAAACATGTTGCTAGGAAGTACAGTTTTACAGGCTGGGATGCCGTTTGTTCTCCCCAGCAGTGGTGAGGTAGCATGAGTGCCTGGTGAAACGCAACCTCCAGCAACCCCAAAATAAGGGCTTGAGTGGCGGGGGGGAGGGAGGGAGGAAAAGAGGGAGGGCTGGAAACCTAGGGCTGAAGCCAAAGAGATGCCAAGCACCGTCAGGGCCACGGTGGCTGGTCCTCTCCTTCCCCAGATCAGGGCCAGCTGAAGGCTCCAGCCTTCCTGTGGGCTCAGGAAGGAACCGGCTCGGTGGGTTAGGAAGTAAACAGTGTGCCCACACATAGCGTGGCAGTGCATTCCCCTGCTCTTTTCTACAGTTCTTTTTTTTACAGATTGTATTAAGCCTACAGTCTGAAGCACATTTTATGGAAAATTGTTTCCACGTGTTGTTTAGATAAAGAGATGAACCCCAAGTGGATTTAAAAATAGACACACAAGATATATATATGCATAGATGTCTGTGTATTTTTGACAGCACAGAAAAAAACAAGATAAAACTCTGTTTCCTAGGTGTTTTGCTCTTCCCAGTTAATCTTGATAAAAGATTATTTTAATTGTATCTCTGAATATGAAAATGAAATTACAATAGCAAGTATGTCACTCCAGGCTTCTGACTAGCATCCTGTCAGCCCTCTCGGTGCTCACTGATCATAGTCCTCCTAACTCACCTGGAATACTCCTTGTTACTTAGGTTCAATTTAATAAAGCAACTAAATAACAAGCGAGAGTCAGGGACAGAGAAATTGTGCCTATATGTCAATCAAACAGTGATTATGCTATACTGGATGAGCTTTTAAATTCCTAGATGGAAGGAAAAAATGATTTTGTGAGATCATTATGCCCCATAAGACTAGTGATGGCCAACAAGTGTTGACTTTTGCAGGCCAGAAAGATTGCCTAAACACCTGTCAAACCACCACTGAGGTTAGTTAGCACTGCAAAAATGTCGTCCCTCAAGAAAGAGTGACAAACTGACACCTATGTACCCATTGCTTCGTTTTCATAGCTCATAGTGAATTATGCAGGACTGGCACCTTAGAGACACGAGGGTGCAGGGACAGTCAGCTTGGTGATGATAAACTCATATTGATTAAAGCTGATTCCGGCAAAACAATTTTCATACTGTTAACTGAGTAGCATAGAAGTTGATATTTTTCTCCACTGCATGTAGGGAAACTGTTCTAAATCGGATAAATTCACTAAGTTTTCCTTCTCACAGTCATGATATTGTCTCATTACTGGGAAAGTTCAAAGCATCATCGATAACAAGAGTCCAGTGAGGACCAATATTCTCAGCTAGTACTGGTGTAAATATGCCAACCTTCAAAAATTTTTCTACCCATTTCAACTTTCACCTGACTCATAACTGATGTGCATTCTGCAGACTGTTTACCATCTTTGAGAGAAGCACCAGAAAGCTGCTTAACTCAACCTGTGTGTAGAGCATATGCCTTTCCTGGAGAAGGGAGGGTGATGGGTCTAACACCCTATTAGGTTCTTGGTCAAGAGACACATTAATCAGCCTTTCTGGCTGGATACAAACCACCTTTTCTGGTACAGTCTTTCTTGAAAAATGATTCAGAAAAGTGTCTATGTTCTGACCTTTTTGTTTCTTTTATTTATTTCTTTTTCAGCTCTGTAGACTCCCTTGAACTCTGATTAACTTCAGAACCATACTGATAGCAAACACATGCTGTGGATGATCTCTGCTGGATAATCCATGTCTGGAATGGGTAAGGTAATTTTAACATTTAAGCAGAAATGTTCAGCTTCATACAGAATCTATGGGGGCGTGTTGCCATTAAAAGCATTGAAACATTGCCACTTCTGCAAAGTATTCGCACAAATGAAGGATATGTTTTTATAGACATTATCCTCATTCTTCAGCTAGCTTCTATTGCTGTATTTGTATTTTGTGGTAGTGGGTTTTTTTGACTGAGCATTGTATTATAT
The DNA here is from genome assembly GCA_033628505.1 of Tringa tobata. Classification (NCBI taxonomy): domain Eukaryota; kingdom Metazoa; phylum Chordata; class Aves; order Charadriiformes; family Scolopacidae; genus Tringa; species Tringa tobata. Next base: position 3,057,362 of record JAHREE010000207.1, read on the forward strand.
TTGCTTTCATTTCTTCCATTTCCTATCTAGACTACTTACTGCGGGGATATTTGGTGTACAGATCCTCATTTCATTGCCCTTCCTGGTGTCCTTCTCTGGGACTCCTCAGTGACTCTGCTGAGTCCCTCAGGTTACTCCTGATGCTGTCCCAAAGATTGTGCTTGTCCACCCAAAGAAACAAGGGGAAGAGCTGAGTGCTTTGGTGTGTTCCAATAGATCATGATGAGTGTGGTCAGGGCCAGGACTCCAGGAATCCCCACAAAGCACACTTCCCCCACAGGTTAATCTCAGAGTGGATTCCCACTGCAAACTACCATCAATCAACACAGCTCCTCTAAAGTAAAAAAGATTATACTAATAAAAGAAAGAACTTTTCTTTCCCCTGTACATATTTTCCCCTCTTCAGCTTTTCTGCTAGTTGTATTTGATTCCAAATACAAAGGTATTCTCTCTGTAACACTGATTTTCAATTGGTTTTAGAACAATTGCAGGCTCTCAGCTAAACATCTTAGCAGTAAAAAGCAAGAGGGAATACTTAGTTTCTTTTGTGGCCATAGTGACACAAAAGGTTGGACGTCCATTTCTCCTGACTGATTTTACAATGTACAGAGAATATGGCAGATGCTTGATGCCACAGATGCAGCCGTTACTGTGGACAAGTCTAAAACCTGCCTTTTTCTTCCTGTTTATTAACATTACAGAAAATCTTCAGAGATGTTGAGATAATGGATAACTGCTACCTCAAAATTCATATGATTGGTAATGTGTGTTCAAATGAAGTGACAACTTCATCATCTCTCTCCTAAACTACAGGATGAACTAAAACAGCCAGGGAAGCACATTTATAGCTAATCTACACTGACATTGCTTCACTGCTATCAGTGAAGCCATAGCAATTAATACCTACTGAGTATCTGCCCTCAGGTTTACAAAATGCCTTTTTGTCCATTAATTTTGAAGCAAGTAATTAAACACGCAGGATTATTTTACTCACAGTCTTCTGCTAAAATATTAGCTCTAAAGAAGGACACTGGTAGCTTTCACACAAATACAGGCTTCTCAAAATTTTCTTTCTTCACTCCTTCCATCCTCTGGAGGAACCTTCAACCACACCTCAAAGGCAAAGAAAGTAGAACAATACATGTATGTCAATAGATCAGTGCAAACATACATTTTAATTATACTCTGTGTTCTCAAACCTGTCCCATGCACTGCCCGAGCCATTTGTGATTCTTTCTTTCCAATCAGGTGGCATGAGCACCCATGAAAGTTGCGTGGTCACATGGGAACCACAGCATGAAAATGAACAGATGTTGTGAGACACTTCTTGCGACTTATTACTCATATTACAGCAATTCCGAGAGATCGTATTCCGGCGGGGCTGGATGTAGTACATCCAGTCACTAAATACTTCCCTAGAGTGCAAGGGAAGAGTAGTAAGTGTCTTTGCAAAATGAAGTCTGCTGTATTCAGCACACCTTGAGTGTATTTATGTATTCTGGGTCACATCTCTACCTTTGGAAGTCTGAGCAAGACAGACACTAACTCTACTCCTATTTTCTGTGAATCGTTCTTTTAAAAAGTAACATAGGAGAGTGTTCTTGTGATCAGCCTACTAAAGCTGGTGGTTTTTTCCCCAGGCAAGTGGCAGCCCCTTCCCACGTACTGCTGCAGCTTTCCTGGCTGGGGCAGAGGTCTGCACTTCACTTACTCCTGTGGAATTATGTGGGCTTTGAATCCTGATCTCATGTCTCTGGAAATCCACTGGACGCCAAAGTAAGAAGAGGTTCTTCTAGGAATGGCACCAGAAGAAAAGCAAATAAATGAGCCTGATCCTTCCACAAGGTTGTGAATTTAAAAGACTGACAGAAACACTTTCTCTTAATTTGCCAACTGAGCAAGTTTGGAAAAGGTTCTTTTCGGCACAAAGTTTATCCACTTTACAGAAAATTTTAAAAAAAGCTTTAAATAACCTTCAGGATTTCAACTAGAATTCGTTTATTTTGCTCTGGTTTTCCCTCTTTCTCTTTTACAAGGAAACGAATACATAGAATGGGATGAGGTTTTATTCTCAAAACTGAGCTTCAGCATAATAAAAGTGGAGCAGTGAGATTGTGCTCATGCTAGAAAGAGTTTATTGCCAAATTTATTTAAACTGCTAGGTCCCTTAAAATAATGCATATGCCTGCTCACTGCAATTAACTGCATGCTATTATTGAAGACGATTCTTTCTTTTCCCTTGACAATTTGAGAAAATATACACGATGATGCATATGACAAAGATGTCAAATGGAACAATAACCTGCACAGAGCAAAAACAGGCTTGCAGTGCCAGAGGATTACAAACCCTATAACCACTCCAATGCTTATGCTACTTTTGTCTCACAATACTCAGGCACTAAGAACGAAAAGCAGAATAAGATTGTGATATTTATAACTGAAAAGCAGGGGAAACTGTGACTTATAACAGGTACCGGCCCTAATTTTGATTGTTTATTGGAAATTAGATGCCCTAGTTTGAATGATTCATCAGGCTATAAATCAGATTTTCAATTTCAGATTTATGTAGGTTTAACAGTAAGAAGGTTGTAGCTGCAAAGATTCTGCAAATAAGTTGCAGAGAAACAAAAGAATTTAACAAGGTTAAAAAAATTTGAATTAGAAATAATCCTATTTGGGCTCTCAAGAGAGTTGGGAGAGGTGATATCACCAATGACCCGCTACAGAATTCTCTGTAACATAAATGCTCACAGGCTCTCGCTATTTCTTCAGAAAGTATATTGCATCATGCCTACGATAAAACCCCTCCTGCTAAGTAAAAACAACCCTACCTTTGAAAATACATACTTTGTCATTATATATACATGCATGTGTGTGAAAACTGCATTACACAAGAGCATAATTGTTAAAAGTATATAAAAAATTTTTCCCTTCGGTGTCTAACTGAAAATAGCAATTTTCTTTTTTTTTTTTTAAACTTTTTCCATAGGGTACCACAGCATTATGACCAAAACCCCATAGCTTAATTTTACTTGCTGAGAGCAAACAGAAAATCTTCCCCAGCCTGACTGTTTTTTGTCCCTGGTGACTTTAAAGAGAGCACTTTTTCTTCTTAAATACGATATAAAGTCTGTATTATTTACTGTGGAAGTTTCCACTATTGAAATAATGATTGCTAATATAATTGAGTGAGAACATTCTGTTTCCTAGTAGACAGAGGTCCTGTGCAACCTTGCACATTTAAACAAAATGATTACCAGCAATCACCTACTTGAAATTCCTCCAAGGGTTTTTGTGTAGAGCGTATGAATACACGGGAACAAAGACAAAATACACATTTTGTTCTATTTTAGTAGTTCTACTTAGGTTTGAACTGGGAAGCTGCAGAACTGGGAACGATCATTTTGTTCCATTTTTCTGAGTTTGACTAAATAAGTTAATTGCCCTAAGATGGAGATCTTGGGATTTACTTGCATGAACTGTGGCAACACAGTACGTGAGTTGCACACAGAAGTAACTACAGAATCTGTTGTGAGACACACGGACAAAATGAAACAGCAGTTGGGAATAATTATGCAGGAATATCTAAGCCTTTAAAAAGTCTCTTTTTATCTAGGAGACTAATACATGCCCAGGTGGCTAGAATGGGCCCAATCCAGATACTCCTGGACTTCAAAATTGTTGCCTGGGTGAGGACCGCAGAACTTGCTCCTGTGCATCTTGGTGGTCAGAAATGAAATGAAGAATGATGGCTCTGGCAAAGTACGCTGAAAACAGGGATGCAATCCTTTGAGAAGATGCCTTTCTGGTGCTCATATTGGAAGGGGTAAGGACAGTTTAGGAAAGTTTTCAAAAGCACATGTGCCAGCTGGAAGTCAAACCTTGAGGAATAATAGCATTCTGTCTTTAGTTAATATTATCCATCAACAACACGTTTAAGCAAAGATTTAGTTTTGATTAAAGTTGCTTGAGCATGTGCTTGAGCCTTAAACGCATGTTAAATCAAGTTAAATTCTCCCTTGCCTACAGGGCTGCTGAGTTCTGTCCTTTCTGTATATCCCCTCCCAATAGCTGATAGCACCCCTATTCCCTGTTACTTTAGCCTGAGACAGAAATTTATGGAGCTGAAAGTTTTACCTATGTTGAACATTCTGAAGTATTATTATTCCTATTAGCATTTGATATTTGTTTCTTTCTTTTTTTTGTAATTTTTTTTTTTTTTTACTTACTGGTGATACATTTTTGTCTTCCACGTTGGGAAAAACTACCCCTAGTTGCAGTATATCCTTTATCCCTGCATGTGCTTATCCCTTTGGTTGTCCCATAAGGAGCTAGCATTCAGCCTGTCACAGGTACATGAGGCTAATAGTTCAATCACCAGGGAGAAGGGGGGGAGGAAGATGAAAGGGCAGGAAATGGCTGTCATGGCCCCAAAGGAAATATTTGTAGGAAAAGGAGCACAACAGCAAATAAAGTGCTAATTAATGTCCAATTCCAGCACTGATATACGGACCACAGCAGTAGGCAAAACCCAGCCTTCTGTTCCACTGGCTGCTCAAGAGCTTTTGTGTTGTAGCACTATGCAAGCATGCATCTGCAAATTTTGAATGTATAAAATTATTCAATCCACTTCTCAATATAGGTTTGTGTTTAACTGAGTTTTCATTCTCTTTTTTTTTTCCTGTGGACTGTTTTTTGGTTTTGTTTTGTTTTTGTTTTTTTTTGTTTTTTTTTTTTTTTTTTAAAATCTTTTTGACTGAGACTAGTTTGTTTGTGCTGATGCTGACTTCTTCAGTGCATCCTGAATTTATAGTAGCAAACGCTTAACTGGAAACATCCTGGGAGGCACGGTGGGACAAGAGCATATCTGATAAACTGAGTAACCAAAAAAAAAAAATAAAAAATTAGAAGATTAGACTCTCCCAGGCCTAATGGGTTTTTTGTGGGAAATGCTGGAACTGACTGTCAAATTTGGGGGATCTGAAAAATACAGTGGCACTTACGGCACTAATTTACTGGCTTTGTCCAGCAGAAGGTATTGGGAGAGAACCTTCTATTTGGGAACATAATAGCAACAGCAGCACTGTTTTAATGAAACACGGCAATCAGTACAAGGAACTGACTAAATCTGTTGTTAAAAGAACAAAAATGAAAGTTGAAATTCACAAAGGAATGTCATGATGACCAATTATTTCTGGTGTTTAGTATCTGAGAATCACATCTTAAGGTAAAATGTTGTTTGCTGATGACTGAGTGCCAGAAATAATAATCTGACATTAAGCTTTTGTGAATAAGACCAAATGAAAGCCTAAAAAGGGATTTTGTAGAGCAGAATGCATTTGTTTCAGTAATGCACAGCTTTTAGAATATAAATGACTGAAACATTACCCCATAATAATAAAGGGAACACAATAGTTATTAAATAGAAAAAATATCTTGCATTGAAATATAGTTAAAGATATTATATCAACTAAGAAAGGACAGGAAACTTCAGCACCAGAGTGGAAACACCATTTTTGCTTTTCAGTGTTGCCTGTGGTATCTTTGTATGGACATAGAGTGGGACATTATTTACAGTACAGCACATACTGTAACTCTTAAATCCAAAGAGATTTGAATATCATCTGAGACTCTGACCCCATGTGCTCATGAGAGGGGGACAAGGGAGAGGGTCTCCATGCGAGGTGCTTTCTGTTGAGGAGACACTTCCACAGTTGTAAATCACGGCAGCAATCAGAATACATTAATGGAAATAATTTTGGAGGTTTTATGTGTTTCTGATTCACAGTCAGAGTGCTCTGAGGTTAAATTGTTTGATGTGATCCAAAACCTGTGCATTGCTCTGGCCATCATCCCCCAAGCAACCACCACATCTCTCCTTTCGATGGCTGGCCTGGCCAAGTGCTGTGTTTGCACGGCTGGAGGTCCCTGCTCTCTTTGGGACAACCCCTCTGCTCCCTGTCCTGCACTCGTGGTCAGCCACACTCCCACTGGAAGGTGCCTACCCCGGGGGACAGCCACGAACTGTGGCCATCTTGCACGTGTTGTATTGGCTTCAAACAAAGCAGCTGCAGGATGCAGCAGCCTGAGTTTTAATGGAGTCCCAAGATGAGGCTTTGCCACGTCTCAAGAAAGCGTCTACAGCAGAATGGTAACAAAAAAAAAATAATCTTTCCTCCATTTCTGCTGTGCATGATAAAGATAGGAAGTTTTAAATATACACTAGTGAAAATATAGCTCTCCTATAGTTACATGCTTATGCAGATCCTGTGTTCATTTAGCACCATATGCCTATAATCCCGCTGTCAGTCAAGAGTTGAAAGTGGTCTCGCACACCCAGCCTTTCACAGGCTTATGTATTAAGTCATGGTTTGCTCCTGTGTGTGGAGGTGTGTGTGAAACAGCAGCCAAGCAACACTTTTTCTGCTCACATATTTGACGATTTTAACCCTTTCTTGCTCAGAAGTGAAGGACTGCACGACCTCAAATTCCCTCAGGACCACTTGCGTTACACGCTGTAAAGCATCGCCTATCCGAAAATCATGTTATCAGATTCTGGCTTTTGACCAATGTTTATCAGGTTGCTTTCTGATGCCACAATTTTTGAAAAATAAATATTTTATGTTTTATTCTCTTACTACTTCACTAAGTCAAAATTCACTTCCTTCAAGAAAGTGAGGCTACATGAATGTAACGGATGAAAGAAATTGTTTTTTTTGCCTTTGTAGCAACTTTAAAAAAAAAGTAAACTTGAGCGCATAGCCTTCCCCACTTCTCCCACTACAGAAAAATGGTACTGTCTATAAGGTCAGGAGTATAATCAAGAACATTTGATCCTTTTCCTTCTCTGAAAAGACTAGTTACTTTCTTTTCTTTTTGTTATTTTAATCTTACAGATTAAAAAAAAGAAGATAAAAAAGATCTGCTGAGCACTCCAGTAAAGTAGATTAGGATTTTTCACCTTTCAAGAACAATTGCAATTCTGGTGAGGGACCTTTTGAAATTGTCTCCATTTGAGTTATTGCTTTGACACTGGGAGGGGCTTTTCAAAGGATGAATACAGAGGTACAATAAACTTCATTTCCCAATGTCAAATGTATTGATGAAATTGAAGTGAATAGCATGTAAGAGATGAAATTTCTTTCCCAGGCTATGGACGTGCTTCTGACTGTTATGATGGCTCCTCCTTGGGCAGGAATTCCCACAAGCTGGATAAACACACACAGGCTCAGCTTAGCCAGGCTGACAAACACACTGCTGGTGTGTACGTTCCCGTAGCGCATCAGGCACTGGCAAAGTATTTGGACAAACACATCGCTAGACAAGATAGCTGTGATGGAGAGGAGCACGCCTTCTTTTAGAACAGCAAGCCAAGTTTACAGGCTTCAAAGGATTTAAACCAATTATGAAACAAAGATCACTTGTTTCTGGAAGCGGGGGATGCTCAATTGTACATGAAGTGTTTGTTACTTGAACAGACTCAGGAGGAGTAGGACGATACATACATATTTGATGCAACATATCACTGAAACCATTCTTTTTCCAGAGACTGACTGGACTTTGGCAAGTCACATTTCTGTAGTGACTTACAGGCCAAATGGCGTTCAGGACAGGCATAGGAAACAAGAGGCTTCCTGTTTTCCCAGTGAGCTTTAAGTTGTTTCTTTGCTTGTGCTGAATTCACTTTTACTTTGGATTTTTTTTTTATTATTATTGGTTTTTTTTTTTTTTTTTTTTTACACAGGAGCTGAGATCTGCCTATTTTCACAAGAATTTTGACAAGGTTGAGCTTGATTAGTCCCCATCATAAACACTGAAGTATTTGGCAGCGAAAGATGGCAATGTGACAGCTTAGAATAATTCAGCCAAATAAAATTTTGCACACAGAAACAGTTTTTCTGCCTAGAAAATCAACATACAAAATGTCTTCCTATGTAAGAAACTAAAAAAAAAGATTTTTTTTTTCCCCCACAGGTATGATTGATTTTTTTTTGCATCAGCTGCCCTATTATTAAATTATTTCTACTTACTGAATTATTATGATATTTAATCTTCACATTATTATTCATCATAGCACTGAGAGGCTTCAATTAGGTTCAGGGTACCATGTGGCTTAATGGCTCAGCAAGCTTTTAGGCTCCCAGTACCGGACCTTTTTACAACACTGACAATAAAAGGTAATTTGAAGAACAGGGGCTACAAAAGCCTTTCCAAGTACAGAGAGAAAGCAAGAGATATCAAATCTCAAGATTAAGTCCGGGGTTGCTTTATACTTATTTTTAAATTATGTCTGACTCAGGAACCTTGTAACACCAACAAAAATTTTATGGAATGGATACCTGCCCTAAAATTGGAATAGCGTTGCTCTAGCATTTGTAAACACAAAAAATCCCAGAATGAGACCGTATCTTCTCCCCAAAGAGTTTACAGATGGCTGTGGAAACAGAGGCACAGAGAGAGAGAGAGAAGACACAATGGCAGACACGAAGAGCTGGGGTTGAATCCACATCCTTTAGTCCCAGGACCTACCCATTTTTGCTCCTGCTACCTCTCTTCACTTTAGAAGAAGAAAACAGGACAGGAGTAGTCATTAGTGTGAGATGTAATCAAACAGGTCATTGTAGGAGGAAGAGATTATGCTGCTTCTTTTAGTATGGAAGCACCATGTAAATGATTATGTCTTACATGGCAAAAAGATAGGAGGTAGTGTCATACAATAGAATATTTCTGATGCTTTAAACAAACAAAACCTTTTACATCTACATTTTTCTCCTTTATCACCCTGATAAAGGTGTAAATTACCCATTGATATTCATGCTATTGTCAGAATATAAATTCACCATGGAAAGGAATGTTTTTATACAGCTACGCTTCTTTGAGATGAGGCTTCATCAGCATAATTGAATGGCATTTTTATGTGCTGCATCTGAACTGTACTGTGCCATGTAGTCTTTTGAAGGAACAGAGACTCATTTACTTGCTTTTATTTCCTAGGGGGTAATGTTTTCAAAAAATATATGTGAATCTCAACACATGCATCCTCACTGGAGGTGGAGGCATTTATCCCGGATCTAAACCGACGTGGACTTTCTGCATGATCATGCTCCATCACCCACCTACGACCTGCTCCAGCAGAGTGCCAAAGCCAGGGTTTGATTCCAGCAGAGCAGGCTGTCCCCTTGGACCAACACTAAGCTGCAGGCTGCTCTCTGCAAGGATTGCGACGTGGCTCCTATTGCCTCAGGAGTTAACTTGTGCACTTGTTCTCTTAACACCTCTCTTAGGTGAGGAAGTATTATCAATAGTGTCACAAAAGGGAAAATAAGGCTCAGGATACACAACCTTAATTCCATGGCAATTTAAACATTCTCTCAGTTTGGGGTTGGGACCCCCATGGTATCAGGAAATGTGTATAAACAGACTTGTGTAGATCTGTACTGTTTAATTTCTCAAGGTACTGCCTAATCTTTCATATGCCTCTGTATACCTGTAAATAGTAGTACTATTCTCTTCTTCCCCAACAGATGTACATCTTACACACGACATCAAAAGTTTTTCAGATACTATTAAAGTTATTGGAAAAGCTTTTTAAATGTTTGAGAGTAGCTCAGATGTCATAGCTGGTATAAACAGATGAAGTCTCACTGACTTCATAACTACTAGAAAGCTGGCCCAATGATTAAATCCTTTTTTCCGTTAAGTTCAACAACAAGGACTTGTTTCTGCATCCATTGAATGCTCTATCTCAATAACTGTTCATGAAGGCAACAGTGTGGTGCAGGATAAGTTATTTAAATAGCCAATATGAAATGAACACTCAGTTATTTGATTCTGAGAATATGGAAGAAAAATGGAGTTTGTTCCTTTACAGATTAAAATGGAATATACTATGAGTTATCTACATTTTAAATTTTGTTTCTTTTGATAGTAAACTAATAAATTGGGAAACACTTAAATAAGATGTTTTTCACATTACATAAAACTTTAGAATATTGTGGCATTTATTGCACTTTTTAATTCTGCAGAAGTGGCATTATAAAAGAGCATTATTATGTCTGTAAAGTCAAACATTACAAAGTTAAAAGTGCTAAAAAAAGTGTACTGTTTTATTTTAGCCCCTTTAAATGAAGTTGTCCTTGATTACCCAAATGAACATCACATTGCCATAGGTTCCCCACCTCACTCAGAGCAGTGGGCAGTCCTGAATGATTCAGGCTGGGTGGCAGAAGGGGCACTGACAGATAGATCCCTGCCACACTTATTGTAGAAATTGGAAGGTTTGTGTGCATTAGATGGTTTTCAGATGAATCTGTCTTTAGGTATACCTAAGGTTAGAAATTCAGTCTTTTATTTATGGTGGTGAGCAAGAGAACTGGAAGGAGGAGGTATCCAAGTGCTGCTCTGGAGATTTAGACTTTCCTGCCTCTGTGGCTGAGTTTCTAAGGACTTAAGCTACTTCTACAGTGACCAATAATTAGTTTTTCCTGTATGATGTGAGGTTTAGGATCCTAAGGGTTATCATATTGTGCCTTACTTAGAAATGTTGAGTTGCACACCCACAGCTGAAATCAGTGGGACTGCTAGCCTATGAAGAGCCCACAAAGAGCTAAATATATGCTTTTAAAATGCAGCATTGTATAGAGCTAAGTCTTATCTTGTTTGAGCTAAGCATGGAAAATTAGTAGTTATTTTTTTATCTCTGTTATGTTAATGCTTTTCTAATATATTATTCTGGTAATACCCTCAGAGCCAGCTCCATTGCTGATGCTGTTTTGACCTTTGAGTGCAGGCAGATGAGTTGTGCAAGGAGCCCTGCTGGAAAAGCTGGGGCTTCCCCAGGACTCCCTGGTGTGTCCCCCAAACCTGCCGTACTGTTGGCAACAGCCTTGTGAGGTTACAGAAGCTGATGAACAACTTGCCAAAGAGAGACAGACTGGTCCTTCACCAGATCTTTCTTGCAATGCTTGCTAATCTATCTGTTGTTGTATGAAAGACCCACCACAACTTATAACTACTACCTTTTACAGTACATCTTAATCACTGTCTAATGAAACTGTGTGGCATTCCAGAGGAAAGTAATAGAGAACAGATTTGTAGATGAAGAGGTGGGTACCCAAGAATATAGCTCATCCAAAACAGGAAACCCTCCTGAATAGCAACCAGGAACTCAAAAATGTTCTGGAAAGAACTGTGTCTCTTCATGAAAAAAAGTAAAGCTACTAAAGGGAAGTAAAATGAGCAGAAATTGGCTTCTTAATAAGACCAAAAGATTGCTTTAAGAGAAAAAAAAATGTGTGGAAAGAGCAAGCAGGTCCTCAATTAAACCAAATGTTTACTATTTTCACACTTATTGCACTATTGTATGTTAGCTAAATGAAACATTTGAACAATCAATCTCATTGGAGAAATTCCTAAATTATGTATGAAAGTATTTTAGACTGCTAAGTCAGATGCAGTTTTTGGATATCAAGGAGCCAGAAGTGAGAAGAAAGCCAGAAGTCCCTGACTTGAACTTCAGTAAATACACTAGAATTTGCAACGATGAAGAGCATAACACAGGAGATTTGAAGTTTTGAACAGGAAACAAGACAGGCAGACTGAGGTCAGCAAACCATAAGAGCAAACACAAAAAAACTTGCAGAAAGTTTCTAACTAAAGAACTACAAACACAGCCAGGCCCTCAGGCTGTGTTGTGCCTTACCTTTAGATATGTCGTTCACTATATGTGTAAGTGACAAAATCATTCTACAAATATTTTTAGAAAAGAAAACATCGCTAAAAAGAAACAAGACGTATACCTGCATGCTGAAGAAGAAAAATTACATGAACCTTTCAAGGACAGGATGCAATGACTGAAACGATAGCTAAAAAAAAAATATAACTTTTGGGGTGCTAGTGGCAGCTGAAGCTCATAGAACCATAGAATAATCTGGATTGGAAGGCACCTTTAAAGGTCACATAGTCCAACCTCCCTGCAATGAGCAGGGACATCTTCAACCAGACCAGGTTGCTCAGAGCTCTGTCCAAACTGACTTTTAACATTTCCAGAGATGGGGCATCTACCACTTCTCAGGCAACCTGCTCCAGTGTTTCACCACCCTCATTGTAAAAAATTTCTTCCTTACATCTAGTCTAAATCTGCCCTCTTTTAGTTTAGAGACATTACACTTTGTTCTATCACAACAGGCCCTGCTAAAAAGTTTGTTACTGTGTTTTCTATAGACCCCCTTTAAATACTGGAAGTCCACTATAAGGTCTCCCCAGAGCCTTCTCTTCTCCAGGGTGAACAACCTCAACTCTCTCAGCCTGCTCTCATAGGAGAGGTGCTCCACCCCAGTTGAAGCAAAAGGTTCCAAGAAGTTGAAGCAAAGATTTTGAAAAGAAACCCTAATATCGGCAAGTAAAACTCTAAACACACTTGGGAAACAATTTCCACTCTGGATAAATGCTATGTAGGTGTAAAAGATTTTTTTTTTTTCAAATATAAAACTTGTAATTCCAGGTCTAGTTTATGATTAAAGCATGTCAGAGAATAAGTCTCAGTGTTTATACTGCAGGAAAGCAGAATAATCAATAAAGATATGAAGTAAAATATATGTAAAGAAAAAACCATAAATGTATAAGGAGGAAAAAAAAAAAGTTGTATTTTCATTTCAGTTAGAAGATACATAGTAAAATATTGTTGATGAAGGAACAGGACAAAAAGAAGTGAGAACAAAGGCTGGCATGAGATTTTGTTCCTGTAAATACATTCAAGAAATACTTCAGAGCTATGTTCCTATGGAAAAGATTCAAGTAAAGATTCCCATTCACATGGCCAAACTACAGCATCACTGAGACATTTCATCTGCTTAAGTGTTAATAAACAGCCAGAACTAGAGCTTATACAAACAATGATGATAAAAAAAGAGGCACTGTAAGTTATTATTCATATTACAATAAAATAAAGCAGAAAACATATGATATAAGATTGCCATGATTTGGGCCAGGTTGGCTAACGACAAGATGACAGATGTGCTCCCACACCTCTTCCTCCAAGGAGAGGAAGAAGAGTGATAAGAGACTGATGAGTTTTAAAAAAACTAAGCTAGTTAATGAAATATCAATAATAAGATAAAAAGGAAATAATGAAATAGATATAATATACACAAAACCACATCAAGCTCCCAGGGAGATGCCACCAGCAGGCACTGGGAAAGTTCCAGACTGGACTCAGAAACAAACAGGAACTGGATTCCAGACCTACCTTCAAGAACGTGCAAATCAGGATCAAAGATAGGCAAGCTGACATCAAGGAAGAACACAAGCCATTGAAGAAGAGCCAACCTGAGTTCATTGCTCCCTCAGCTTTTATACTGAGCGTGGCAGGCAGATGGAAGACCCTATTGGTTCAGTTTGGGTCATTTGACCTTCCCACTCCTCCACACAGGTGCAAATCATCCATGGGATAAACAACCAAGTCAGCTGTCCCTGGTTGCCACAGTAACAAGTAAGAGTAAGAGCCTCTCTTCCTGAACAGAAAGTTGGTTCTTCTCCACCCCAAACCAGGACAAGGATCACACGGCTGAAAGCCATTTTACCAGAAGTCAGTAGGTAGTAGCAAAACAGAGACAGCTCATGAAGTTGTTCTTCATGTCTATACAATGGGCATTCAGCAAAGGCAGACCTATAGGAGAATTGAGTTATAATTGCAGTTTCCCTAAAATGGGAGAAAGAGAGATGATGTTGGCCTCTTCTGGCCAAAACAACTGGTGGTGGAGAAACCAGTGCTTCAGGCAGCGCAGTCAGCAGGGACTGAGAAGAGCAACACAAGACTAAACCCTATGAGGCTCTTCAGAGACTTCCAAGACAATACAGGTGATTTCGTAAGTTACTGTTGGCCTTTCTTTTATAAGTTGTTTTTCCTTATTTTAGTTGACTTAGCTCTTGTTACCCTTAACCCAGAGCTTTCCTTAATCACCACCCAAAACAGTGATAAGATGGTAGTATTTACCATCTTTCATTTGGTTAGCTATTGCACGTACATCTTTGGACCTGTAATCAATAGGGTTCTTTTTCCCCCATGTTCTAGAGGAACGCTGCTGTAGATTCTCACTTTTATGCTTGGAAACTTCCTTTTAATTTCCTGCTGATGCTTTTTTGCACAGTCACTTTAGTCTGTATGGTTTTATGCCAACAATATCTTTTTGTCGCCGTTGCTCTTCCATCTACCTCCAATTTCTTCCTTTGTGTGGTTTATAAATATGTTTTGATTTATTCATTCATGTTAAATGTTGTAACCACAATAAATTATAAAGGGAATAACCTAGCATCTGAACTTCTGTTCCCAGAACAGAGGTCTTTCTAAGATCCAGGATGCAGAACTCCAGTTTCAGCGCTGGAGTTGTGACAGGAACAATTCAATTAGAGTGAGATTTTTATGTAACTGTTAATGTTATTTTTTCCCATTTGCTGTAACTGAAGCAACTAACCATTTTCATATGTAGCCTGTATAGGAATGGAAGGGAATTATGCTCATTCCAGCTAAAAGACCACTCCAGTGTCAAGTCACCCGTCTAGAATGTGATACCCATTGTAGAGCGTTTACTTCATGGGAGTCCCACAACATAAATCAAGCACGTTGTGTGTCAGAAGTGGATCTCTGTAACAGATCCTCTGCTCCAATATAATGAAAGTAATCCTAAACTCTGTGAGTTAAAATGAGATCTCCAAGTAGACCTCTCTTGCTCATGCTATTGTCTGGTATAATGATTTTTTTCCAAAAAACAATTCTCAGCCAGTTTTGTTCAGTTCTGTAAAGCTCTGCGCATTGATACCTAGGATGGTGAGTAAGAGGTGCCGGTCACATCAAACCTTTTCTTACCAGGGTTTGCAGGACAGGTTTTTCTCTCATTATGTAGCTATAAATGCCAGTTAGACTTTGACAGTTCAGAATCTTCATTGTGGCTCTTCCTTATCTACATGCAAATCAGGTTCTTAAATATAATATTCCTCCATTTCCCTCTCTAGCCCTCTTTTCTTTAGGGCAGCTCATTACGATGCTTTTAATGAAAGTGTTATCATATGCTGGTTTCTTCTAAAATCCATCCTCTATTCTGGTCTTCTTCCTTCTGCCACTCCCCAAGATGAGCTCATCTACAAAAGTGTAGATTGCATTTTAAAAGATAAATGGGAAGCTGTGGGTGTCCGGGGCAGCCAACTTCATCTATAGGAATGTGATTAGACTCAGCCAGTGGAAAGTGCAACTACTTAATGCTTCCTAACCTATGAAAGGATAGGGAGCTCCTAGGAGACGTCAATCATGTTTAGAGGAGCTAAAAAAAAAAAGAAAAAAAGATTACAATTCAAAGGGTTAAAACAAAGTTGACTTCTGAATCCTTCTTTCTTCCTTTACCTCGGGTTAATGACAACGAGGACTGTATATGTTATGACTTATGGCATCACTTCGGCTTGTTTTCACAGTCTGCCAGTGGTCAGGAAAGTGTGGAGCAATAATATTGCAGTATTTATTCGAAGACAATAAGCAGTCATTGCTGAGCCAGGGAAGCCAGGCCATGTTTATCTTCATGGATTTAGTCAGCTGGGAGATGAATAAGAGCCAAACTTGAACAAGCAAACATTTGCCTTTTTCTCTACAATGCAGCTATTTCACTTTGCATGGCTGGAGACATAAATCTTTCTTTGGTGGCAAGCAAACAGCTTCAGATGCATGGCACTTGCTAGGCATCACAGGACATCAACTGAATACTTGTGACCCTGAGTGTTCACAAAAACAACCACAATCCATCTTAAAACAAAAAATGGCAACAATCTTATAACGCTTCAGCAGCAAACAATAAAAAGCTGTAATTCCTTCTGTGAACTGGTCTCTGACTAAATATCAGCTGTAAAAATGACTTCCTATCTATTGTTCTGCTCACAAAAGGAATTATAGGAAATTATTGATTGTAGCAACCAATTGTTGCAGTGCAAATACAGAAATAAAGGTTCCAAGCAGGTATAAAGCAATTTAACTTCTATTGATGCCTTCGTGGGGTGACAGGGAATGTTTCAGAAAACCTCCTATACAGGCTAAAGACATAATGATTTCATTGATATTTTCTTGGTGCAGGAATTAAAAATTCTATACCTCCTTGGACAGACAGGCAGTCTCATGTCATAAAGGATGGGAGCGGGGAATAGCATCCTGGGATCTTGATCTTTTAAGTCATCGTGCTGTATGAGTGTAAAGCTGTTGCCTCTCCATGCGAGGTTCCTTGCTTCTGGAGTCATAGTAAGATGTTAGGAGCTATCATCCGTTTTAATCCTAATATTTCCTAAAAGTCTTCCGTACAAATCCCGAAGCACAACTGAACAGCAATGCCTCTGCTCTCTGCATGAATCCACAGTTTGGAGAGAGCTGAGGTAGACTTTCACCTCTCACGTGTTAGCTCTGGTCAGTGCGTACGTGGGTACTTTGGCATCATTTTCCCAACAAAAGCTGGGCACCCACCTCTGTGACTCGCTTCCCAAATTCTATGGGAAAGAAAACTGGGTGTATGTGTCAGAAATAAAACTGAGACCCCACTAGTGGGTCCCCTGGTGCAGCCAACCAGTCAGTCCGTTTACACAGGAGTTAAAACACTGGGTCATGCGATGCTGCTTAATTGGAACTGCACATGAGGAGGGAAGGGGAAAAAGCAGACTTCTCAATGTTATTACTACTCCAAAGCTTTGTGGTGAGCTGCATTCATGTTTGGGTAAGCAGGTCCTACGCTCCCCTAGATGTTTTTTTCCTCAACAGAGGATGTGAATGGCAGGAGGCAGTTTGTGAATGGTGACAGTTTGGAGAAGGTCACTGAGTGGTGCCGTGAACGTAAGGGACCCTTACATGGGGGTGCCATCACCAACCTGCTCTGCAAAGCTCTGAGGACAAATAGAGATACGTACTTGGCTTGAGAGTCTCAAAGCAGCCAGAGAGATCTCTCATTAAAACTGACAATCCAGGCATTGTTCTTCTCACTGAATGGACATTTCAAGTCCTTTGCTATTGACTCCTTACTGTCAATGGGAATGGGTAGGGGGTGGGTTTGGGCAGGGGACTGGGAGGGGGGCGGGAAGGAGGATTTGGCTGCAAACAAGTCCAAGAATAAATGACATTGTCACTGTGTTCCTTGTGGAAGTCAGCTGTATGCCACTCCAGCTGTCCCAGTTTTAGGAAGAGAAGAGGTGAGGCGAAGTCATAAAACCAGATGCATCAGGAACACACCAAGAATCACATTTCATCTTTTTTTTTCTTTTTTTTTTTCTCAAAGTGGGAGTCGTTTGGTAACCATGCACAAGCATTTTAACTGAAATAGGATTGTTTCTGCTACTTGCTCCTTTTTAACTTTCACTTATTTAGAAGACATTCATTGCCAAGGATCTGCCCTAAGCAGCCAGACCCTCTGTTGTTGTAAATAGTCGGTTGCAAAAATGTCCAGGAGGAGAAGGCAGATGGTACGTCCAGGAGTAAAACGCAATATATACTGTGATCTGCCTACTGTGTCTTCCCAAACTGTAGGTGAGATATTGTGTGAGCAGCTGTTAGAGATGTGGGAGGGGAGACAGCATGAAATGAAATGGATTAATAAAAACACAGAGAAAAGTACACAGAAATGTTTTCTAGTAATGAGAGTATAAAAACCTCAGCAGCTCCTCTGTACCAAACATAATGCTCCCCCTCATATGCACAGTACATAAAATAGCTCTCCCCAGCCTGTGGGGCTTCCTGCTGCCAAACATCCAAGCTAAAGTGTTGTGCTTTCACATCGGGAAAGAACAAGTGGCCCAGAGCCATTACTGGGCTGTCGAATCCAGGCCGGTGTATATGTTAGGCCATATATTTCTCCTGCATTTTTGAGGTATTTGTATTTGGAGTTGTCATTTGCTGGAAAAGAAAAGTGTTCCTAGCTAAAGAAAGCTCTTTCCCTCATACTGTATTTTAAAGGAACTGAAGGGCAGTCTCCTTTCTCCTCTCTAGAGAAAAAAGTGACCTTTTTTGCAACTTCTTAACTGCTTAAGTAATCTAGGCAGATTCAGTGTTTTATCTGGAAATGCTACTGGCTCTGAATTGCACAAAGCAGCATTCACCTGAAACAGAAAGATGTTCTGGATTAAAATCTTACCTACTGACTACAAGTGTCTGTTGGGCGTTTGGACCCATGTGAGTGACAGAGTTGCAACCTATGAGGTCTTGGAAGGGAAAAAAAGGAAAAATAAGAAACTCCTGACCTCGCTTTCAATACAAAAATGCAACTCACTTCTGGAAAAACAGCTCTACCACTCTACGGTGGCTTTATAGGATTCCACCTGTGTTGAGTTTCATTGCCAGCCAGGTCGTTTGTTTGCATTTTTCTAAGTCCTGTTGTCATTTGTGCAGGTACTTCAGTACAGCTGAAGTACAGCACACCCCAGTGGTGCCCTGTCCCTGCACCGACAGAGACAGGTCCATAGGCTGGAACTGCCACAGGTGCCTCATGTCTTCATGGCAAAAGCTTAGGCAAGGGTGCTCGATGGTGCTCAAGAGGGGCTGGAATGCAGCTTGTTGACCTCTGAAATGTTTGCTCTGCAAGACCAGGAAGACTGAGAAGGTATAATAATACATGCCTGCTCACAGGATTGGTAAATGTGTCTCACAGATGGAGGAAGCGAAGAAAGAAACTTTACACCAATTATTTTTTTGGCCTTGAGTTTGCCCTTTGAGGCAGCCTTGAGCAAGCAGATATACCAGGGAAAGACCAAAGTTTCAGGAGCGTGTGAAACCTTCACCTGGCCACTCACAGTCAATGACTTACAGCTCAGGTTATGAGTGTGTGTCTCTTGGCATTATTTCCTAGTGCACTCGGAGTGAACTAAAGAGAAATAGGACCTAATCACCTATATTCAAATTGAGAACTGCTTAATCACCATTCTCCTATAAATGGTGAAGAAATGGGGTGTAATAGCCTAAAAGTTACCTGCCATTATACATGTTACTAAGTTCAATGGGCAAAATTAGAGATAAAGTAGAAAAGATTAATTTATATGTCTAATTTCCATTAATTCCTCACAAAAAAAGAGTAGATCTCAAAATAGCTGCTGCACATTTCAAATCAGGTTTTAGGTCTTAAAACTTTTAGCTGATGTGATATACATTTGTTATCAAATGGCAAGGTCTGTCCATGGACAGAAGTTAACTCAGAGTTAAGTGAAAAAATAATTTTTAACATGGAGTAGGAACCTCAATGCACAAAGAAACATCCATCATACTTCAGTCCATATTTCAGTTTTCCCCACACTTCTTCAAACAGAAAAATTTTAGTTCAGATCCCATTTGTGTCTCTTTGAAAAATACATCTTTGACTGATCACAAAGGAGTCTGGTTTGAGCAGAGCCAAACACCCATGATAAGAACTATTTTTCTTTAACTAGCTGGGCATCCCATCAACATGGCTACGAGCTCTACGAGTGGTCTTCATTGGCTGCAGCTTAAGCTCATGCAATCGAATAAATGCAGTCCTTGACATTAAAAATGCAAAAAAATTCAACTACTTACCAATCAGTCCACCAACCTTTACTATCTTGTTAGAGATGGGCTCTCTTTGTAATTTCTGCTAAAAGACAGCAGTCTGAAAAGGGAGGTGGGCTCTGTGTCTTGCTTCATTTGTCATTAGGGCAAAATTCAGAGCTTGTTTTTGGGAAGAGGTAGGTCAAAGCTTTGTCAGATTGATTTTAGGAAAGAAAAATGCACAGAGGATTAAAATAATAAGATGTCACAGATATTCAAAATCCCTATTTAGGGAAAAACTTCTTTGCTCGTAAGGTGTACCTTTAGTTGTGGGATCAAAGAATTCAGATGCTATAAGTGCAATATTTTGGTTGCCCAATCTAACCTCTCTCTAGTTCTAGCAACTTTATCAGTGTTAGTGCACAAATTTTATCTGGAAAGGAATTACAACAGATAGACAAGATTACCTTCCCTCCCCACCTCCTTTCTTAGAGCAGAAGTTCTGGCATTAGAAATTGACTGGCCTGTTTCACACAAGTGGCGAGGTCTGGTTATTGTGATGCCACCTTCTGAGTTTAAACCAGATCTAAAGCATATACAAGGAAACCAGATTTTATTATACATAGTTCATTATTTTTTAACGTGCCAACTAAACAAGACCATGGTTACACAAACCAGACGTGCAGCCTACGCCAGCTCAGGGTGTAGCAGCGAGAAGGCCAGGTACAGTAGGCAGGATGAGATCTGTGAAGAGCTATATAGATTCATTACACATTGGCACAGATTCACTCACACACCAATTAAGACCCAGTGAAGAGAGGTTCTGATTCAATATATTTATTTATTTCATCACTACTATTGAGTAGTTATAGGGGAGAAAATTAATGAAAATGGTTTTTCAAAAACCACCCTCTCTCTGACCAGGCAGCCGTTCAATATTTCCCGGGCCACGCAGGCTCTATGGGGAGTGGTGCTGGGCCAATTAATACATGCTCACTGGCAGTGCTGTGAAGGAAATGGCAGCAGCACCTGAAGAGAGCTCAGGTGGAAAGCAGTAACCTTCATCCTTAAAACTATGTGAGGAATGACAGTGGAGACGGATGAACAGAAGTGGAACTGGGTGAGATTTTGGCAGGCCACTTGTTATGAAGTAAGCTAATGGAGCAACTATGAAGGTAGGACTGGGAACAAGGAGGAAAAGGGTGAGGATAATGATTGAAAAGCAGTGAGCCTCAGAAGTGTCTTAGAGAGTGGTGGAACTAATGTATGAAGAGGTGCTCCCTCCTAAAGCTGGAGGAAGATGCTGGAGAAACCATGTG
The DNA here is from genome assembly GCA_033628505.1 of Tringa tobata. Taxonomy (NCBI): domain Eukaryota; kingdom Metazoa; phylum Chordata; class Aves; order Charadriiformes; family Scolopacidae; genus Tringa; species Tringa tobata. The sequence continues at coordinate 3,078,188 of JAHREE010000207.1, forward strand.
TGTGAATGTGATCAAGGGAAGACAACTATTTTGTGGCTGAAGTCACATGTGGAGAAGGTTAACATCATTAGATATTCTTACCAGCTAATCAGCTATCTACATCTGTCTTATTTTATCACAGTCCAAAACATTTGTCATGGTATTTTGAACAGATTACAAGAAGCATTTTTGAATTGTAGGATAAAAGCATGGCAAAATTCCCACTGATATTAATTGTGCTAGAATTTTACTTCTGACTGTTTCTCATCCACACTCTCAGTTCAACAACTACCTCGGTTACCACACAGGTTTACAGAACTTGAATTTTGTGAACATGTAGGTGTGTCTTAATTTTACTTCCAGGAGTAGTAAAAACAATTAACTACTCCTATTAGTGAAGATAAGCATATGCACGTGTAAGTGTTTGTATGACTGGGGTGTAATTACGTAATTGCTATACCCCATGCAATATCACTGCATACCTGAAGATCAGGTTACGTGTATTTTCTCTGTCTGAATGATCAAAGCTTGTGCAATTTAACTTCTAACTTGGGTGCAATTCTCAGCAACCGCAGTTATACAAATGCCTTTTATCAATTTCCTCGGCTTTCTGTTTCCCTGTGAAGACTTCTGCTGTGCCATAGGAAACACGTGAGATATTTCAAACGTAGGATTTCTGCCAGCCGGTGATTTATTCCATTGATTACGTTGTCATGTAACGGGAAGAGGCAAACCATTTTAACTGCTCGTATAAACTGCAGTGGTGAGCTGGATTCTTATTTAATACAATAAATTCAGTTGCAGCTTTGTACAAGTTCTGTCTGATTCACTCCACGCATTACTGTTACAGTATATTATATTCACTTTGGTCCCATATGGTGTGTTGGTACAACAATGGTGACCACTGACTTGTGTTTGTCTAAATAATTCAAAGGGAGGGAAGCACATGCAATTTGCTTCTGAGAGGTTTTGTTTATCTATCACAATTTGATGTCAATTAGATACTTTGCATATTTAAAAGTAAGTGTAATTTTTCAGACTTGCGTTAGCAAAAGTTGTGCTTTTTGGTGGTTACTTCTTCAGTTCCCCGGTTACTTAGGTTTTGGTGCATTCTAAAGTAAGTCTTTTCTAAGCAATATTATTTAGTAGTTGGCAGTGTGCTGATCCACACGGTATCATGATACCTTATATTATTTTATACTGATTTCAAAGAATTTGTGCCAAGGCTTCTCTGTACATCTCAACACAGATTTTCAGAAGGACAGCTCCAGAAGGTCTGGGAGTCTGAAATTAATAAGAAAAAAAAATCAGTATATTTAATTTTCTTCTTTAAAACTTAATTTAAGATTCTAAGAGACCAAAATAAGTCACCAAGACCTCTGAACAGCAGGAGCTAGCGTGAGCAGGGAAGTGGCAAGCTATCAAATTACCAACCTGTCAGTTCATCTCTTTCGTGAGTGCTTTTACCCTGTTGCTTTTTGCAAACTAAAAAGGTTTAACTGAGGAATAGTCACTAAGTAAGTCATAATGAAATCCAGTATCTGCTTTATTGTGAAAGCCCCCAGATAGGCCAGGAAAATGTGTGACCCAAAACCTAAAAACTGGAGCAGTCTTGAAAGTTTGGACTCTCTCTGCTTTATAACAATATTCTTTTTTTTTGTTAGAAAGCAGAGGATCTGGGGGTTCAGTTTGGTCCAGAGTAGGGTTTCTGAGTTATGGTCAACTACTGCAGCACTGGGAGACCTGTGAGGTCTGTTCTGTAAGTAAGTCACCCACAGATTTTCTTAAACTCTAGGGGATGATTGCACCCAGAGCTTTAGATCGAAATTTGCTTCCAAGAGAAGCTCCCATACATGAGAGGGTCAGGAAAGAAGAACAGAGGAGGCACTGTGCTTTTGCCAGGCTTGTGCAGTTTTCTGTAGACATTTCTTGTCCTATCACTTTTCATTGATACAGAAAAGGGAGTCTAGAGAGCCTGCAGCGTGTACTTAGATTCTCCTAAAGGAAGAAATAAAAAAGAAAGGAAAAAAAGTAAGATGGAATAGAAAAAAAAAACAAACACACCAACCAACCAAACCTCAAAATATTCTCCTTAGTCCTGGGCACTATTCTTCTGGTAAGTGTTGACCCTACAAAAGGTTGGGGCTCCGGAGTCAGGCACCAGCCAACCTTGAGAATGCTTGGTTTCAAATGCTTTTCTTTTTTTTTTTTTTAATCTAAACAAGGCGATTTCCCTCCTCCTCCCCTTTGTCTGATACTTTACTGCACATTACATTATTTAGAAAAATGTCACTGGAGGAACACTCTGTGTGGTCTCATAAAATATTAACGACTCCTGAAAGAAAACTTGAAATCAAGATGCTCTTTCATGCTGGGGTATGTACTCTCTTTTGTTGGCTTTTTTTTTCTTTCTTTTCCCTTCATGGAATCTGAATTGCTTGGCTGTCTTTCCCTTGATATGAGCTGATCCTTACATTTATCATATTCTCCTGGAAGAAGAAGAAGGGGCTTCAGGGAACACATGGTGTGATGCTGATGGTTACCAAGAAGTGACCTGTCTCTCCAGGAACAGCTTCTGCAGATACTAAACTAACGTCCTGTGCAGTCAATTATTTTTAGGTTAATGTCGATGAACAAGAAAAGTGAAGGAGGAAAAGGAAATAAAAAGCCAGAACAAGCTGATTTCTCAATCAAACACAGATTTCTGGCAATGACTGATATACTGTTTTAAAACATATCTGAAGAGACAACAACTGGTTGTAATTCTTTTAAGGAATAGGAAAAAAAGAAAAAAGTACCCACCAAGAAAACCTCCATGTAAATTGAAAAGCAGTCTGCATGGGGGAAAAATAATCTGACCAAAAACTAAAGGAAAGTAAATCTTGCCATAGTAAAGGCCTATAAATTTAGAGGTGGACAGCAGTCCTGAGTAAAGAATACCGACATTTTAAGTGAAACATTTGCTGGCAAAGTGGCCGTCGAAAGTGGTTATTGAACGTCTTGCGAGAGAGCAAATTGTGGACTAGAGGTCTTTCTTATATTTTGTAGCAAAGCCAACTTCCATTGATACCACCTCGATGTCAGCCCCTTTCTGCAGCCATTTGTAAAAAGGCTTGTGATGTGAGATTGACGACTTAAATACTTCATCAATCAATGCTTTAGCCAATGTGTTGTTCAGTGATTGGTGGAAAATTCAAGTAATCCATCTTACCCCATCACCCTTGTTCTTTATTCTCTTCAGGTATTTTCATTTTTCCCCCCCTCTCTATTTGTTCACTTTCACTACAATCTGAAAGAGAAGCTGGGCTGGGAGGGAAGGCCTGCTGCTATCTTTGAAAACCTAATCATTGCAGTAAAACTCTTCAGTGGAAAGTGCTACTGAATTAACCGAACTTTTAATGATCCTAGAGGTGGTCCTGGTGCATGTGGACTAGCAAAGCGCAGGGTGAGGCTGCAATTTGTGCCATTCTGTCAAATTAAATATGTCAAACATCCTGAATCATTTATATAATCAACAATAAGGTGCTTATTTCTGCTGAATTAATTTGCTAAGTAGCTTTAAGGAAAGAAATAGGTATGACACAAAGCTAAACAGCGAGTGTAAAGAAACAAAAAGGGTTTAGGTTATTCATTTTGGCATAATGGAAGGACATCCTTTGCTCAGAGAGAGAATATCCTTTGCTTGCGAGTGAATATTTATGTTGATATCTGGTACTCCTAATTTTAATCTCAATAAGGATTTAAAATCTTAACTGCCTACTTGAAATTTTAGTATAGATTATACAGCCACAGCATAGGCTTTACAGCAATCCTGATGAATGGGCTTTATTCATCTAGATTTTGCTTGTGCATCTAACAAAAATTTTTCTAACATAAAGGAACAACTTCATTTTTTTTGAGATACATGTGATGGTTTTTTTCACATATTATTGTTACATACACAAATACAAAATTGCAAATAAATACTGGTCCCGAGGCATATGTTTTTAAAAGCTTGAGATGGCAAAGTATTTATGTATCCACTTAGTTCCAGGCATGTGTGTAGATTATTTCTGTTTGCTCGCTCTAGTGGAAGTGTTTGGGTTTTGAGTTTGTTTTTGCAGGAGATAAAAATTAAGCTATCTTCAGGACAGAGCTCTCATAAAATTTTTGATTTGTAGTGAAAAGAGTTTATAGATGTTTTATAAAATATGTGTCTTCAAGTATGTGAAAAAGTGACAGACATCTCAAAACCCCCCATTTCAGTGGGAAGTTTTAGCACACATTTTTAAAGGACTTTTCATTGGATGTTAATGCAGATACTGGCCAATCTGAAGGCAGAGAGCCAGAAGCTTCCAAAATTGGTGGCTGATTTATTCTGAGTTTCATGCATAGTTTTTTGTTGAACATCAGTTTGAATCAGGACTGTGGTCAAAAGGGGAGAGTGAGCAAGAATCTAAACTTCACTGGCTCCTGCAGAGGCCAGGCAATCCACATATTCCTCACTATACCTTTTTTTCAAATCAACATAAGAGAGTCTCCAGAGAGTAAAGTGAATTTTATGACACTTTTATTTCCTTTCTATAAGTTTATTTATTTTCCACTTTCAGGAATTTGGGTCTTCAAGATATTTGGGTATGTCATCTTGGGAAATTCTTAATCTGCAAAATCTCAGGTACATGCCACAATCTGGGCAAAATAGCCTCAATGTTTGTCTAGCAGCAAAAAAAGTAGCCAGAAGATAACCTGGGGCTAGGTTATAACCATGTTTACTTCGTGATTTAGCTGATTTTGCACAAGACAGATCTAAGACTACAAAACAATTTCAGGATCGTTCTGCAGAGAGAGTACATAAAAGAATTAAGAAAAACAAAAGAGAGAGCTAATAAAGAGCTAAGAACTACAAGACCAAAAGAGCACAAAAACTAAGAGACAAAACTTTTTATCCAGATCCACATTAAACTATGATACAGACTCGTTCAATATCCAGCAGGACATCACTGCATTATTAAGCACCCCCATTTTTTGCAGGTTTTTGTGTTGGAACATCTAATTAATCAAAAAAATTCAAAGCAAAATAATCAGGATACGAATTTCCATGACTTGACTTGACCCATCATCAGGACACTGATAAAAATAGGGCCAGGAGTCAAGTGGTTACTCTTCCTCCACACATTTCAGCTTTCATTTCAAAGGTCCCAATGCAGCGTATTGCTAAGTTGATATTTAAGGGACATTTGATACTTTTGCCTGAATAAAAGCAGATTTCTTTGTGTGCGTTTGTGTGTTCATAAATGAGCTGCTTGGTGAATCATTCCTGTCATTAGAAGGTAGATAAACTGCAGGGAGGGAACAAAGTCATCATTTCTACCTTCGTGAAAATGATGGGGGTTTTTTAATTATTAAAATGCAATTATTTCCATTATTGATGAGCGAGATACTCAGGACAGCATCAATACAAACTGTCCAGGACACACACTCACTTGGATCTCAGGCTGGTCTGGCTGCAATAGAGTATTGATGCCAGTGTTTGTTTCACTTCTAATTCACATAATGGATGAGGACTTAAATACAATCCATGGCAAATTAGTACCTAGGAGATTGGGTTTATTTATTTATTTATTTAATGTGTTTATTTTTGTTACATGTGAGCCCTTCCGCGATACCAAAGGAGGACACTTTCTGTATTAAGGCAATTAAAGAGCTCTAGAATTTGAAACATAAAAGCTGATTAATATTTGAGGTACGTTATCTAGGCTCTAAGAAACCAGCCTCCTGTAGAGGTGTCAAGTTGCTTTCTAGCCCCTGTATTTTGCACATTGCTTTAATTTTTCCCTATAATATATACTTATATATATTTGCATAGATGATTACATTCATATGCACTTCTGAATATAAAAAAAAATATATAAAATTGTTTTCGTTTTTCCAAATTGTCTTCCTGCTTGTTTCACACAGTGCTTGCAAACCCCACAGAAAGACTGACAGGCACTCTTTATGCTTTGGCTTGGGAATGGAGATGTCGCTTCACTCTTTTGGACCGGATCCATGAAGACATGAGGATCTGAAAAAGCAACGAGGCTGAGGGAGCCTGAGCCTTTCCCTGTGGTCACAGGTGGGGGCAGAAGGTAAGCGAGGGTCCTCTGCCGCCGCTCTCCACTCGGTCAATACTTTCCCAGACCCTGTCCCCTCCCTGCTTAAACATTAACAGTGTGAAATGAAATGCCCATAAACATGATTTATCCCGTGGGCCGGTAGTTCGTTATACGGGCATTGCAGTCTTTGCAATGGGGTATGCAAATGCCTCACGTGTCTGCATGTCCTTCCGAAAATGTCCGTGCCCCGTCCAAGCAGAGAGGCAGGTTCAAAGGCCTGCAGGAAGCCTGTGCCCGACCTGAGGGCTCCTGGGTCTGCCCTGTGATGGGCACCACCGTGGCTGGGACCCGGGAGTGCCACGGTTTCCTGCCTCCATTGCTTCGGTTCCGTGGGAATCAAAACCCAGGCTTTTAGGGTAGCTAAAAGGACTGATCCGAAGCCACCCTTTCCCAACACACTGCAAGCCATAGGCCCTCTCATTTTGTGACAAAGCTTAGCCTCCCTGCTTATAATTTTTAACATTGCAACCCCTTCCTCAAGAAATTCGTGACGTATAGAGACCTCAGTATAACCACAGTTATCAAAAGACAACTAAAGACACATCTTCCAAAGTCCATTTTTCTTCTATCTATACCCCAAGTCTAATATAGGCCTTTCCTTTCATGCTTTCTGCTAGAAGTTGAAAGCATCAGCTGTAGAAAAGCAATGACAAAGGCTGTGTTTGACTGAAACCCTGATGTAGGCAGGTTTTCTTACAGACAGGGGATTTGGATAAATGCACAAAAGCAACTGTGCAAAACAACCAGTGCGATACTGTATATCACGAGTAATTAAAAGCCCTCATTAAAAATGTGACAACCAAATCATTTCATATTAGACAGAGAAATCCCTATCGACATTTGGAAATAATGAAAAAACAGAATGTCAATTCAGTAACATTTGCTATTTAGACATTGATGCATACTCTTAGCTCTAAAATCTGCTCCTGGATACACACAGGAAACTCCTATTGAAGTCACTTGGAGTTGTTTATGTGTAGTTGGCAGCGAATTTTGGCCCTCAGACATTTTTTAGTGTTCATTTAAGAGAGCACAGGCTAGCATAACACTCAGTTTAACCCCCTGCTTGAACACATTGCTCCCACTGGATCCAAACGTCGTGGCTACGGACCGTTCTCTTAACACAGACCGTACTAGTGCCTACACAGCTCAGGGAAAAGTGGCAATGCAGTTGCTGAATTCACTGGTCATGTAGGAATTTATTTCTGATATAGATAAGCTAGAGATGTTTGAGCTTTTCCTCTGTGTTATTGCAAAACACCCTGTAATTGTTAGGGCAGTCTTTAGGGTCCCTTGGCTGTGATGGAGGATGTTGTCACAGACATAGCAGAGACATCTTTGGAACGGGTCCAGCGGAGGGCCACGAGGATGATCAGAGGGCTGGAGCACCTCTCCTGTGAAGACAGGCTGAGAGAGCTGGGGTTGTTCAGCCTGGAGAAGAGAAAGCTCTAGGGAGACCTTATAGCAGCCTTCCAATATCTGAAGGGAGCTACAGGAGAGCTGGAGAGGGACTCTTTGTCAGGAAGAGCAGTGACACAACAAGGGGCAACGGTTTTAAATTGGAAGAGAAGAGATTTAGATTAGATACTAGAAAGAAATTCTTTCCTGTGAGGGTGGTGAGACACTGGAACAGTTTGAAAAGGGAAGTTGTGGCTGCCCCCTCCCTGGAAGTTTTTAAGGCCAGGCTGGATGGGGCTTTGAGCAACCTGGTCTGGTGGGAGGTGTCCCTGCCCATGGGAGGGGGGTTGGAACTCGATGGTCTTTAAGGTCCCTTCCAGCTCTAACCATTCTATGATTCTATGATCTTGCTTATGGCAGAGCAGCACAAACGAGGATGAGGCAGGTGCTCAGAAGACTGGAGTAAGAGAAGCAGACCTGAGGACTGATGCAAGGAATAGCAGGGCTGCTCATGAGTGGCCAGACACTCTCCTGAGCTCTTTGATGTGCTAGGGGAAGAAGTGAGACCTCTTAGGAGCTCCAGGACTTTGGGAGCAGGTGTGCTCCTTGGAAGGCTGTTCCTTTTGAGTGAAACGGGATGTTGCATCTCTCCTGGCAGAGAGTTAGCTAGAAAGCAGTGCCAGTACTTGCAGATTAGAAGGATTCTTCATTATTTGTGTAAATGATCAAAGTAACACAGTGTGTAGAAGCAGAGCTGCAGTCCTACGTTTACACGAGAGAAAGGAGGCCAGCCAGCAGTGGGGGGGTGTTTAGCTCTGCCTCTCCTCTGTGCTCCTCTCACTCGAAATGGTGCTTTGGTTTCTCCACCTTCAGTCAGCAAGCACCTGAGTACATTTAGTACTACATGTTTGCCTTCGTGCTTCAGGCACGCTGTGCTTGGCAGAGTGAGAAGCTCGGGAACCAGCTGGGCAGTTTTGTGCACAATCAGCAATCATCACTTTTCCTTATGGGAATCCCAATAGGGATTTTCCCAAGCAGGAACCTCACAGGCATCTATTTATTTGTTTTTCTGTGCTTGGAAGCCTTAGTCTACCTAAGCCTCCCAAGTCTGATATTTGATGTAAAGCTTACGTGCATGGTCCACCATTTGCCTCAATGTCAGCGCAGTGCAAAGTGACACAGCACTTGGAGCACTGCGGGGTACAAGAGATGAGAAAAGAAAGTGAGGGCCACTTCATATTTATTTCTATAGCAGCTCCCCGAGTGCTTTTCCTACTTCAGTTACAGTCCCAGGTTTTACACGTGTAGGGGAATAGTGATTTGCTCACCCAAATCAGTGCTGTGGTTGTAGCAGGAGGGGTTAATACCTTGTTTTTTCTAAATGCTTTTAACTTGAGCCTCATATTTAGGCGTGAGAAGGAGCTCTGCTTCTACCTGTGTGGGGTCCCAAATATCAAGAGTTTATTTTAAGTCATTCTGTGGTGGAAAATCATACCATTTTCATGGCGGTACTTCCATTGGTATTAATGGCTATACGCTTAAAGTAACCTCCAAAATACAATTTTAATGCTCATATTTTAAGTCTTCATTTTATTTTGAATTCCTGCATTTTAACAAGTAGTAGCCAACCATAGTTTTGCCATTAGATTTAATGGTTAAATTTACAGTTTTAAACTGTTTTTATGACATCCGGCTACATCAAGGTGACAAGTCTACCGGTAAAACAACAATTTAAGTACTGCATTTACAGTCAAAAACATTTTCGTCACTCCTAAATTGACAAATTTCAATTGCTCCTTATTGTTAAAAACAATTTTTAAAATTACACAGTGAGAACATAACAGTCTCTGTCACTGTGTAATTAAGTCCCTTGAACTGTTTGCTATATATAGAAATACTGTATTATAAAGTGTTAGTTACAGTTTAAAAAATTACCAATTACATTTATAGTGAGAACCATTAAATTGATTTACAGCAAAACAGTTAATTCACTGTGTTTGCGCATAAAACTGCTGGTAATGTGACACAAAATGTAGTTTTCATTTTGAACTCTGCAAACTTAGGAAAATTATAAACAGGAAGATACAATATAGCTAATGAATACCTGAAATGCTTGTATTCAAAAAATGACTTTACACTTAGAAAATACTTCTGCCAGAGAGACAGTTTGCTGGTTGCCAGCACAGTGCAATTCTTTGGTGTAATGAGAAATTTTGAAAAGGATTAAGAAGGGTCTGACTCTTCCTGCAAGGGTCCAGCTCAATTAAGGGCTGGAATATATCTTCATTTCCAACTTAATTTCAAGCATATTCCAGTGCTTTGCTGGTTTTGGTCACATAAATGTGGAAAGTAGGTGGCGTATATCAGTGCTAAATACATTTGCCATTAGCATATTTTAGTTTTTTAATATATTTTATTTCATAGCTAGTACATGAATATGTACATTTCTCAATTAACATTATTTCTGGTGTAGTATAGTTTTAGGTGTCACTACTAAATATACAGATGTTATTTCAAGATTCAGTTGAAATGTACAAGAATTATTTTCCTTTTTATCTGTCTTCAATATACTATAATTATTATTTACCACAGAAAGAAAACAAAGCAATCTGGCATAAAAATTTTACCTGTGGTAAAATGAAAATAAGTATAATCTAACCAAAATAATAGCATAGTATAGCAAAGTAAATCCATACTTCTTTTCACCATAAGTATATTTTTTTTTAAACATCTTCATTCCCTAGTATTCCCTTAGATAATAAATCATCATTGGCTTTTTGGAAATTTTTTTACTCCTAAACCTTGTTGGCAAAATCAAGGCCTTGGTACAGTTAAGGGGAAAATCACCTTTATTCCAGCCACACCTAGAGTGATTTGAAATCTTTATGGCCCTGAGATGCACCATTTTGTAGCTGCTGTTCTATATTCTGATGTTAAATAAAAACATCCATGCATGTGTTAGCAGAAAAGATACGTGACTTGGTGGGTGAGTGTACATTTGTTTTTAATAGACATTATGCCCATTGTTTACAGTGATGGCTTCTTGCTTCCTCACAAGTAGGAAAAAGAATCTTCCCCTTATCTAAGCAGAATAGCAGGACTCAGTATTCACAGCCATAGCAGCTGATGGCCTGATATTGAGATGATGGAATAACGTGTAAGAAGTAAATATTTGGCTGTCTTTATACAAACACTGAGAAGCAATGAAGAGCTATTACCAGTGTACCTGCTTCCTAGTTTAAAAAGAGCGCTTTAAGCATTTTAAGCAATTTTTTAAGCATTTGCTCACTATAAACCTGAACTTGCAGAAGACAATCAAGCAATTTTCTACATAAAGTTTTTCCCACCAGCCCAAATCGTTCACCAGAATGAGAGAAAAACCTTGATGATTTACTTGTTTCCCTTTTATTTTCATATCTGACGTTGTTTTTCCTCCATTACAATAGATGCCAATTAATAATCTTAGATTAAAGGCAGGTCTGTACATGCAGCATCTACTTGTGAATCGTTGGTAGAGAGACCATGAATGAGGAGGGGAAAAATGTCATGATTCCGTCTTAAACTGGTAATGCATGTAACAAACTGTTGAGAAGAAGGCACAGACATAACCGAGGGTTATCAGCTCTTTCTCAAACAGCAGAGGCACAGACCGCCCACTGCTCTGGGATGCTGCTGTCCTACAGGCAATTTGAGACAAAGGTGAGTGATTCAGATATTTCTCAACAAAACCTTCGATACCCTGGGACAGAAAGGGTAATTACGAGGAGAGTGATAGGGGCTAACAAGACCAATACTGCAGCTCATCTCCTTTGGCAATCTCCAGTTTTCAAAACCCGACTGCCATTATGCTTGATTGTTCTAACTAAGGAAAATAGGTTGTGGTAAATGTTGACTTTCTGTTATCAGCTATTTTCCCTTAATTATGAAATAGGTTATATATACTGTGTTTGGTCTGGCACGATCATTAACAACTGGAGCTGGTTGAAAGTGTTTGTACTAAGATGGAAAGACAACGAGCACACACAGTCAGAACAAAAGATAAAACCCCACAGAAAATTCAAATTATTACTTTCAGTCAAAATTTAGGATGAATTTTACTCTGGAATGGTGTTGAGTTCAGATTTTTAATGAAAAATGAAATGATCCAAGTTCACCTACTTTAAAACACTGAGATTGGCAGTAGTGTAACATCAGTGTCAAGAGAGTATGCTGGCCTTGGCTTAAATTGTGCCTATTTTAAAGTGTAAAAATTAATAGTGATGAATGCGACATGGTCAGTTTTCTTGTGTAAATCATCTGCTACACACATCAGACTGCAACTCCTAGAGGAACATATAATTGCCTGTTTCTCCTACATTTTCTAAGTACAAACTATAATTTCACAAAATATTTCTATTTTTATCAAAAGAAACCCTGATATTTTATTTGCCTGGAAATGCATTTTTTACACAGTTTCATGCTTAAGGTATGACATGAATCAGTCAGGTCACTGGCTTAAACGACGCATATGGTTTCAACAGAATAATTTAAAATCACTGTCTCTAGCTATATGAAGTATGGAAAGGGTTACATTTCAGCAAGCTTTATCATATCAATTAATGAGCCTTTTCATGCTTTCTTAACTCTTATTTTACTATAAAGTTTTAAACTAGAAATCACTGTGACAAGTTAATGACCTCGAGTTTAATGTTTAAACTGGGACGTTACTTAGGTCACAGCATGAATGAAAACAAAAATCTTTTTATAAACTTCCTCCCTTTTGGTGCATGCAGCCTTTCCCATTCTGTGCCTCCGTGGGTGTCAGCTGGTCCTTGGCAGTAGAAGACATGTTCTTGCATTCTCGGACTCCATGGTTGTCACCTATAGTGAGGAGAACTGTTAATAAACTACAGCAGCGCTGGGTTCTTCACTAGTAACCCAAATTTGTTGATATGCTGCCCTGACGGGCTTGTGATTTCACTCATTAGTTATACAGTAAAAAAATTGAATCCTTTCAAGCGCTACAAATGCCAGCGTGAACAGAAGTACAAGAGCTTCAAAGTGGATCAAAGCTAACTTTCCTGGCTCCTGGTCTCCCTCACAAAATTCCTGATTTGTGTATGTATGAATGAGCACAGAACTGGAAGACACGAGGTTGAACAAAACAATTTAACTTTTTGGTTTCCGTGAGGGGGGAAAAAAAAAAAAAGGCAGCTGAAAAGCTGAGGTCTGTCTTATGCAGACCAACAGTGCAGAGTCCCACGAATTCAGAGATTTTTACCTGCATGCATAACTTTCTTTTGAATATGTTTTTTAACTGGTCATTATGATGAAACGAGGAGCTTTTCCTCCCCCTTAATATCTGAATTCTGCAAGAGCGCTATGGGTTTAAAATGAGATTGTTCACCAGTCTGTCTATTTTTTCAAGTTACGATTCAGTCGGGAGCATCGGTGACACGGTATCCTCCTCAGATACTGGTGTGTTTATTAGCTTTGGCTCATGCTGTTGTGCCTTGGATGATACCTCCCCACGCTCCCCAAGCTGTAGCTGTTAGCTGCTGACCCTTGGCAGGGAATGCCTGGTAGTCCAAGAGGCGGCCCTGGAAGCCTGCACGCGTCCTCTCGCTGAATCCGTGTGAATGGAGGATGTAGGGAAAGGGGTCTGCAGAGCATCACTTCTGAGAGAAATCACCTCCTCCCACGCTTTCCGAGCCTGAGCACAAACGAGGGGGATGCTCCAGTCACACCGATTTCTACACGTCAATGCCTTTTCCTTTACCCGTGCTGACTAGCTCCTTTTTGATCTCCCTGCATTTTACTTGCAATCTAATATGTCACATAATATTAACAGACATAATTAACTGAGGAGTTGATCCTGCTCTCATTCAAGTCAACAGGAATTTGGCTTTGAGTGAAAAGGGGAGGGATAAGATGAGGTGGGGTCAGAGGTCACCCCGTTTAAAGAAATTTATCTAGGTTCACTTTAAAACCCACATAAATCTTTCTCTCTTCGCATTGGGGCTAGACAGCTAGAGGAAGTAAAAAGCATGGCAAAAAGATTTGCAGACAGCTTGTCGTTTGGAGGCAGATGTAGAAAGAGTGGAAGCACTCCCATTGTCAGGCTTTTCCCGTTTCCATCACTTTCTGTTTTTCTCTTCCCCATAAGGTGTAGAAGGGAGGAAAAACCAGCCTGTATTCATGCTAAGATTATTGTGAACTTGCAAAGTTCAGAGATGCCCAACAGACTTCGGTGAGTACCATTTTGGCATATATACCACACATGTTATGGCATGCTCATTCATCACATGGCCAAAAACCAGGTGGCTGCAGTTCACGTGCCAGATGCCCATCACAAGGGTGTACCTACCTTTCAGAGAGCTTATCACCAAAGGAGGTCCAGCCTATATCTACACTCTACTCCCATCACGTGGATGGAAGCACAACTGCCTTGCAGTGGGGGGAACCTATCTTTCTATGGTATGATGGATGCACACTTGGTGACATGAAGGTGAGGGGACACCACACATCCCTAAAGATCACAGTACAGAATGTGCTTCTGAAAATTTTGTCTGGCACAGAACCTAGTCCATCACAGCATCTGCGGGGCTTTGGGAAACAGACAGGAGGAGCATACGGAGTGTTGCTTCCAGCAATCTACATCCAGCCTGCAGGCTTGGAGGGTGGCCACTCTTGGAGTAGCTTGGTCAGCTATAATGTTAGGAGAAAAAAAAAAAAAAAAGGTAAGAATTGATATCCTGTAATAGAAAGGATGAAGGACGAATGAAAAATTTATATGTTTATGCACCCAATCTATAAAGCTTATTATTTGTACAATAATATAACATTTATTATTTATGTAATAATATAATTCTTTGTATAATAAGAATATTATTATCTTTTTTAATTATCTCATTCCTCAAAACAGCCATCCAATTTTGCTCTCACATCTACCAGCCTTCCAATGGTAGAAGGCCAAAACACAGCAGCAGCAGCAAAGGTAAAGCCCATGATGTGAACGCAGAGGCACTTTGCCCATTGAGCATTTATGAGTACATATTATTTGGCATTTGGAGAATCCTTTGGCATGCTATTCATAGAGAAAAACAGACACTCGAGAGACGAAAGTTAAAAAATATATTAAAAGACCTGATTTTTTGCTCCAGGCTGGTTTCTGAATGCTGTTCAATTTACATCTGTTTAGTGATTTATTTAATAGCTGTGACTAAAATAATAATATGGAATAACTACAGAAGATTAAACTGAATTTTGTCTTGTACATATCCGTAGACAACCTCATTATGAAACAGCAAGAGCACCCCGTTTACTATAACGTTAACAGTAGGGCAATTAGGATACGACTACTATAACTTTATTGCTTTGGTTTTGGCTTTAGAACTTGACTCTTTTCTAAAACGCTCCCTTATTTGCACAAAGTGTATTTTTGTCCACGGGCATTTGGCAGTGCTGGTGGTCAAGGAACTGTGGAAACTGCTGCTGTCTGTGAAATTCTTCTTCAGAATTTCTTGTCACTTAAAAAAGTTTCAGCCTTGTCACATGTTTTCAAGGCCACCGCAGGAGAGCATCAGTACATACTTTTTAAGTCTGCCAGGGGAAGATGCTGATTACTGTGAAAGGGAAACATTTCCTTGATGTGGGAGTGATGTGGAGGGGAGAGGGAGCCAAGGGTCATGGTTTAGCACTAAAATGGCTGCCAGGCTTACAATGGCAAGTACTGAGGAACTCCTTGCTGTGATACAGGTATTTCTTCTTCTGACAGGACGTCTATAATATAATTACACTTTCTTGACATTAGCTCTTTTATTGGAGCTGGGGGTTTTTCCTCCATCTGATTTAACTAGATTTTTTTTTTCCTAACAGTCATTTACGATTTTTGAAAAGAAAGACTAAGTAATCTAAACATAAAATGACTTTCACCAGGGAGAGAGAGTTGTTCATGTGCCTTTTCTCCATTTTCTGCCACTACATGTTTTCTGTTTTGGTCAGCAGAGGACAGGGTGGTGGAGCCAAGAAAAGACAGAAGTCCAACCCAAACAGGCTTCTTTTTTTTTTTTTTTTTCCTTCCTAAAAATGCATATTGAAACATACAACCCTTTTGCACCTTGAAAAGAATATAGTATATTTTGTCAATAAGCAGTTATAAAGGAAAATAACCGATTAGCTTTGTTCTTATTCTGGTACATTCAGCTCTGAGCCAGCAGCAACACATTCCAAAATAATAATTGCTGCCACTATGTAGCTCTAGCAAGCAACCAAAATGGTAAAAAAACCAACCCTTTTTATGTGTTCTTTGGAATTTGGGCCTTCTGTCTCATGGATAGATCCATTGGAGTTGAAATCAGGAAAACTGATCCCACTACATCTTTACTTTGTACTTCTTTGAAAGATTTGTATCATATGTTTTGTAGGACAGGACAAGCCATATTTCATCATGTTAAGTACATACATTGTTTCTGTAATTTCTTAAATTTGCCTTCTATTCATTTGTTTCCTTTCTCTGCATCAAATTGTTCAACCAGCTATTACTGGATTTGAAGTCATTGTTTTTAAAGCAACATGTATTTCAGCCCATATTTGCTGAACAGCCACTCGGCTTGCTCACAAATTAAATTGATGAAATACATTTCTTTTCCAAAACACAACGAGGCTGCTTCTTTTCTAAAAAAACAAACAGGAGTCCAAAATTAAGGGCAGTATCTCAGAATATGCCCATAATGTCAAAAGCATTTGATCTTTCCTACTTGACCATGCAGGGTCTATTGCTGTTGCAGAAATACAAGAAAAAATACTCCCAAATTGGCAGGAGGGTGCTTTAACTGAGATTTTGGTGAAAATGCTCCTGTTTCTCCTCAGCTGAGCCCCAACTCCTCACCCATCTATGTGTGGTAAGAGCATACAGCAGAAATTTTGTGGGTAAAGTGGGCCAGAACCATAAACGTAGAGAAGAAAAAGGAAGGACTGTCTCTCTCACCTTTCACAAACAGCACTTTTGTCATTTTCCCCGTGCCCTAAATAGACTGGATTCAGTAGCTTTGAATTCATGACATTCCTTCTCACACCGCTCTCCAGCTCATAATAAGCTAGTAGCTTAGCAGTCTTTTTTTTTTGTCTTTTTTTTTCTTTTCCTTTTTTTTTTTTTTTTTTAAATTGGCTAGGAAGGCAGGCAAGCTTTACAACCAAAACAATCAATTTCAAGCTGCCGAACCCAATCAGGCCAGTTTGAGAGTGACCCTTTAAATTGAGTGTGAAATTGGGAGATGGAGCTCCCCTTTCCTACTCCAGATCTGGTGGAGAAACCATCGCTTCCTTTTGTAAGTGGGTGCATTAATACTCGTGCTGTTCCTGCAGACATTATGTGCTAACAAAACTATGTGTGCCTGGTTCTGTAGCAGGTTACAGGGGAAAAACAAAGCAAAGGCCATCTGGCTCCACCAGTTCATACGTATAATGTCCAGATAGTAATGCTTAATGCACTTGTAAACATAAGTTGTCTCTCTCCCAGGGTCTGATTTTAATTTGGGTAATATTCCCGTTAATAATAACATCTAATTACAACATCCATTAAAAGTTAGTAACATTAATTTAACAGGGAGAAAATCTAATAGAGTTCTTAGAGCGGTATTGGCATTTTTCCATTAAATTAATGTTACAAACTTTTAAAAGGATGTCTTAAATAGGCATCGTTAGTGGTGGGAATATTAAACAAATTAAACTCAGGCCTTTAATATGAGGTGGGAGCCTATTTATGAATCCAAGCAAAGGTGTCTGCTATGCCTTTCAACCCATTTTAAATGTTCAACAGGAAGCATAAGGTTGTACAAAATTTGCAGTACCTAAGTTTCCTTCTAGTAAAGGCTCAAGTGAATGACATTTTTTTTTTTACAGTATCTCTTTTGCTGGCCGTGTGGTCCACACATTCCTTGCTTGGCTGCTGCTGTTTTTTCTTTTCAACAATGATGTTCTGGCCCTATTAATTGCCCTCCTTTTGGTTATTTTGTGGGTTTTTTAATTGTTTAAAGAGGGTGATCATGAAACCAAAGGATTAACAGTTCCTCCCACTGCTAGGCAAAGGCCTTGATCATTTTGAAACAGACTCACGGGTTTGGCTGAAGAGGGACAAATTGTATCAGGGATGTATAGGTTTTGAAATACGTGGCCATGCCTAAATGCAGGTCACATCTGCAATAAGGTAGCATATACATTTTAGACATGAGCCTGCTTGGACTGGCAAACCAAACTGCTAAGAGATTAATTTTTTTAAAGATTATTCTTGGTTTACAGGCTGACTATGGACAGAATGTTTTATAACACAAACATTGGATTACACAGATTATATTCCCCTTGGGGAGAGGACAAAAGGAAGAGCTAGATAGGAGAGAAGTTAGTCAGATGCTTAATGTAATATTGGAGGAGGATCAGCAAGGGACTGTAGTTTGTGCCCCACGAAGAATACAAACTTCTAGCAAGGTCTATTTTAAAACACTTCAATACAAATAAAATTTAATAAAGCAGCAGGGAGAGCAAAATGAGCAGAGCAGTGCAGTCAGACTCGGCAAGTTTTAATGGTGCACGTCCTCAAATTTTTAGCCAGCACTTTGCTGCTCCGAGGATTTCAGCAAACACACCATATTCAGAGCACCTGGAATAGATACCAGGATAGGACCTAGACACGAGCAGCTAGTGTTTGACATCTCTGGGCTTGTGCGGTCCTTCTGATTATATACTGTTAGAAACTTATTAAATCCCTACTTAAAGAGGCCTGATCTGGTGTAAATACTGAAATAGGCATGCATTCAAGCTTACAAATGCTCACAACTCGTTGTATCGTTCATTAAGCAAAGGGCCAATTTTTTTTCTTTTGTGACTTGTCTTTACACTTACCCTGATCTATGGGCACCCTTCTCTTCTTTGCACCTTTGCCTGCAACACTGGATTTCAGCTTGTGATGCCCAGCTGCAGGGCAAACCACACGCACTCATTTCTGTCTCCCACTTGGACACCAGAAACATCTTCCCGCAGAGCAATGTGCAACTAATGAAGTAAAGAAAGAACTGTAGATTAACAAATATTTTATAATCCTGCTGAGACGTGCACGCTGGGGGCTCCCAAGACAAAAACTTACCCTACAAGCCCTCTGTAACCCGGTGTGGGTAGGATGGTATGATCCTTTCCCAGCGCTGGGTTGTGCAGACCCCAGAGCCAGGACGTGAACCTCCTTGTACCAGACTCATCAGTCTTCAGGGCTCATTAGCACTACCTAATGGTATATCTGCGTTTTGGCCTTTCCCAGTCAGCCCCAGGGTGATCTCCTGCCTACACACAGGGCTGGCACACACAGCTTTTCCTTGGGGCTCACAAGTACTGCTTGCCTGGACGCTCAGCCCTTAAGAAGCAGAAAGAGCTTTGCATCCCCATCCTGAATGCGTTTTGCTGGTGGAGCCCAGCCAACAAACACAAAAAAAAAAACAAACCAAGAAAACAACAGCTACCTAACCCTGTTGGCTTCAGTGTTTATTAATTATAAATATTTGGAGATGGGAGAGTTGTCTGGAATTTGAATGGCTATTTGCGTGAGTCTAGTTGTTTACGTCGCAGACAGCAACAACATATTACTAGTCCTAATTAAAAATAAAAATAATAAAAAAGGATTAGGAATAAAGACTTTAGAGGAAAATCAGAATGTTATTTTAGCAACATCAAAATATTTACTTTAATGTCGAAATATTAAGAGACAGAAAAAAAAAGAAAAATTAAATGCAGGAAAAATCATGTTTTGGTTCTGGTTGGTAAACAGAATGACAAATCGTAACAAACACTGAGCTTGCAAATAGTGTTTTGGGGTTGTTTTTTTTAAGTCCTTTGGTATCTATTTAGTTACACTTTTGAGCTGAGATGAGAAAAGAGGTTTTACATTACCCGAATGCTGAAATACTCCAGTGTCCAAGTAGTTTAGTGATACTGTTTGAAAGAGGAAAAAAGCCTAGTATGCCATTAAGCAGATTGGTTTTCTTCTTTTGTTCCACAATAAGCTGCTCTTAGTTGGGAAAATATGCAGCCATTTGCATCATCCTACAGCCAGAAGTATAAGCAGCAATAATACAGTGTAAATTTATAACCAATACAGGGTTACAAGCAGACTGTAGCAACGTATGTTACCTAAAGCAATTAGGTTATTATTGTAGTAGTATTAGAAAAAAATAATTTACAACGTTAAGGTTTTTTTTTTTAAACAAGAACATTTTGTTTCTAAGCTTTCTTCTAATATTCCCCGGTATATTTTATTTAGAATATATCAGTGAAACTAAATCATCATGTGATTTTTATGCTAGTAATTTTAAATATTTAAGATTAAAAAAGAAGAATCTTTAGAGCCATTGTAAGGGCTGTTGTTGGCTTTTATACTTCCCCCTGTCACATCCAAACATTCACTAAAAACGATTCGGCAAAGGATACCTTTATGTGCGTGTTTACATACCTTCACATATGGCTTCAACATGCCTGTGAGACATAAAGAATAATGGCTAAAATCCCTAAGAGCAATCAGTAAACAACTAACTATACTGCTCTCCCTAATGCAGGTTTTTCCACAACGAAGTAAAGGCATTCTTACGGTACCTCCACAACAGGAACTGGTTCAATCAATAGGGCTAAGCTACTGTTAATTAGTCTGATCTACTTTAATAACTTTATTCAGAAGGAAGGGGGGGGGGGGAGCCTAGGGGAAACTTTTCCCTGCTGTCAGTATTATACCCTGTAGAGGGGCCTTATATCAGCAATTCAGTGGGAGGAAGTCATGTGGAAGCATTTCTGTATTGTTCCCATGAGCATTCGTCTCCTAATTTGCATTAAACTAGTAGGGAGTCGACACTGGTTTGGGTCCATACCTGTAAATCTTCTATTATGAGATGAAAGTATTAAAGTGCGGCTCTCAGACAAACTTGCTTCCTCCTCAGGTTGAACAAAAGCCATCTCCAATGCAAATAAGATTAGCCGTGGCGTTTGGCGGGGACGTTTTTTGGTGTGGTTTTGGTTTTAAACAGGGAACTTTTCTTACACAAAATTACCCATCAACCTTCGTTGTCTACCTAAAGACTTTAGTCAATCCAACCCCTTTGCCAAAAGAAGCCCCAAAACCACTGAAGCCCCCCCCACCACACACTCACACATAACCCACGTCCCGCAGCAACGCGTGTTAGAGAAAGAAAGGCAAAGCAGCATTCCCACAAACATTTCCATTGAAGGGGCAAATTCTCCAGTAGCTCAGCACCCTATTGATTTTCGGAGGATTACTCTCATTTACCCAATATGCAGTGCTGACCCAAAATGTTCCCCTGTTAGGAAAGTTTCTAGTTCCCATGGTTGGATTTATACTTGTATATTCCTCAGAAACTGAATCAGTCAGACCAAATGAATTCATCTTTTTCTCTCTGTTACTTGTGGTGCTATCTCCATATGTGTGTGTACATTTTCTATCTCTCCATCTATCTATAATTATACAACTAGAGCTTGGCTTGGAGGGCAATAGCAGTAAACTATTGTTCAAAGGAGATTGCAAATTGCTTGGAGCGGGGAACTGTCTTCTTAATTAGTCTGGAAAATATCACGCACACTTATGGCACTATAGGAATAATAAATAATAATAAAAATAGTTCCTGAAAGTGGGCTCATATCGCCCAGAGGCAAAGGCTGGGCAGCTGTTGGGAAGACGACGGTTCCCAGCAGTAAATATGAGTGGGTAAAGCAGCGGCTCCAGGAAGAATCTTGTCAAGCTGCAGATTCCTTCCCAACCTGATACCTGACAGTGCATCTACTTCAGGTATATTCACTGGAGATATTTTCTCTGATGGGGTATAAAGTTCACTCTGCTTTTAAATGACAAGGTAAAAAGTGAGAAGTAATAAGGTAACTTCCCAAGCTGAGCCGGGCAGCCGGCTGCAGAAGTGTCCTTGGTCTGACCTTTATAGGCTTTTTTACTTTTTTCTCCCTTTTTTTTTTTTTCCCCTTTTTTTTTTTTTCTTAAGGGAGAAAGAGTGCAAAGGCAATCCAGCGAGACTGCTCTTAAGGCCCAGCAGCATAGTGACAGCCTTTGGAAACAGCTGTGCCAAAGAGACTGACAGATTCATCAGGTACGGTGTGGCCCTACTGCAGGTCTGCCTCACTGAAATGGTTTAAGCTTTTTTACAGCTGCTTAACCTAGGGGAGAAAGGGAGGGGGCAGAGAGAGGCTGGGAATTTCGCTATCAGAGGCTGCAACACTCCGCTCTCCCGTGAGAATACTCCTGGAGTCCGATCTGTTTAGTAATGCAAGAGATAGCCTGCCTATTAAGGCCAAACAAAGGCTATAGAAAAAAAAAAAAAAAAAAAATAACCTGCCTGAATACAGCTTATTTGGTGGAATTTACACATTTCTGTAAATGAATTAAATTGCTAGATACTGAAGTGATGTATCTCAGCAAAACCCATTCATTGGAAACCAGCAACAAACATAAACGTAGAGCCAAATCCTGCAGCCCTTATTTAGTGATTACTTAGGCAAAGCTCCCAGCAACTTAAATGGAAGTTTTGCCTGAGTGAAAACTGTTAGATTTGGTTCACCACGAGAGGGTGAAGCCCACATCCAAATACATCTTCACAGTTTCTTTGTTTTTCTGTTTCTATCTGGAAGTATTCCATGAGCACTTTTGAAAAAAAAAAAATAAAAACGTTCATTTTATTTTTCAACTGAGGTAAATTTGTGCAGGATGCCTTAGATCATGGAATCATAGAATCATCTAGGTTGGAAGAGACCCTTGGGATCATGGAGTCCAACCATCTACCCTACTCTACAAATTCCTCCCCTACACCGTATCCCTCAGCACCGCATCTAAACGGCTCTTCAACACATCCAGGGATGGTGACTCAACCACCTCCCTGGGCAGCCTGTTCCAATGCCCGACCACTCTTTCCGTGAAGAATTCTTTCCTAATGTTTAGTCTAAACCTACGCTGTTGAAGCCATTCCCTCTTGTTCTGTCATTAATTACCTGTGAGAAGAGACCAGCACCAACCTCTCTACAGTGTCCTTTCAAGTAGTTGTAGAGAGTGATGAGGTCTCCCCTCAGCCTCCTCTTCCTCATACTAAACAGTCCCAGCTCCTTCAGCCTCTCTTCATATGATTTATTTTCCAGGCCCTTCACCAGTTTCGTTGCCCTCCTCTGCACTCGCTCCAGCACCTCCAGATCTCTCTTGTATTGAGGTGCCCAAAACTGGACACAATACTTGAGGTGTGGCCTCACCAGGGCTGAGTACAGGGGCAGATCATTGCATCCATCCCTGACTGTCTGTATGTTCTAGGTGAAGCTCAGAGCCCACAGGTTGAGACAGCAAATCTTCCTTTAGCTTTAGCAAGGACTTAAATTTTACCCCTGTATCGGAAGTAGATGAGAGGGATGGCTGGTTAGTGTCCAAAGTGAGCAAAGCAGGAAAGGCTGCCGTGCGCTTTGTTCTCATCCCCTGATGCTACGAGGCTCTGATGCTGGTATGGCACAAAACTGGACAGTTTTTGACAGCTCAAACATATCCATCTCTGAGGTCTGATGGACTGTCGTCTGCGTTGCCTTTTGCCTATGGGCACAAGACCATGCTCCCTAGATGCAAACTCGTATTCACCTGTGACATTGTAGGTTGTCTACTTGTTTGTGTGGTTTCAGGCATGAGTTTTACCTGAAGCAAGCATAAGCTGGACCCACCTGCATGTCTGCCTGCCTGGCTGAGCCCATGGTTGAGCCCTGCTGCATTCTCCCATGGCCAGGTGGAGCTGACAAGACCCGCTCTTCTTATTTCACTCTTGCCAAGGTACCATGACCGCTATCAGTAACCAAAATCCTGGCAGGCACACTGCTGCTAGGAGGAGACGGACGGGGACCATATTAGGCTTTGATCCTCTCAGGACACAAAATACCAGCTTTTATTTTTTCCTTGGATTTGCATACCTTTACTGTTATTTTTCCCTAGTGTACATCTTTTTGCCCAATATTATGGGAAGTGCAATGCATTTATGGCAGCTGAAAGTTACCTTTTGGGTCCAAATGCAAGTTTCTTTTGCATAGCTCCACAAGAATCAAAATCTAGCTCATGGCATCTTCCCTAGTCTTATTAACCAGTCACAAGGACTTTCAGGGACACGTGCTCAAATTCACATTCCACCAGTTTACTTTTTCCCCTCTCATCTATACCTTAATTACTGAAGCTGCTTGTACAAGTCAAAAGGATTGAAAATGGAAGGGGGTGGGAAGAAAGTGCAGAACTAATATAAGGAATACATACTCTTTCAAAAGTCCACAGTTATTCTCCTGGAAGATGTTAACTTATATCCATTTCTAATCAAAAAAGGTACAAGAGAAAGTGTTATAGCAGTCAACACCTAGAGGATGCAAAGTATCCTCAAAGAAATAAAAGTCTGTTTCAGTTCACATTACATCCCATGAACAGTATGATTACCCCCGCTGAAACGAGTTTACAGCTCTTGTACAAGAAGGGGAATGAGCAGCTGAAGATGGAAGCCTGGGACAGAGACAAGAGTTTTATTAAACTCTGGCTTTCTCAACAAGGTAAAAAAATCTTTCATGTGAGATTAATCTTTGGTCAAAAGCACTTTACGTTTAGGTGAGTAATTTCTGTATATTTGAAGGCAAAACTACAAAACTGCAGAACACCATCACTTCTATAGAAAATTCTAGAAAAATGCAAGAAATGAGATGTGAAAATTCCAAAGCCTCTGTGAAGCTGTTCAAGCTGCTATAGATTACTAAAGACTGAATTCTAATACCACAATCTAGACCAACAGTAGCTGTACTGAGATATAGCTAAAACAGTAATTAATACAGTTATCATGCCTATTATTTTGACTGCAGCCTTTTCTGTACAGAAAACACTAATTGTTTATCTGTGCTTGTATTAAGACAGCAAAAAAGTCCTGTCAATCTCACTGTCATTGTTAAGGAATCATTTCTGACAGCAGCTTCTGTGGGGTATTTTGGGAGGTAAATGGTACCTCGACCATAAATTGATTTTCTTGGATAATAATAATAACAATGATAATAATAAAAATAAAGAATCTATAGGATATCCTGATTAAAGTCATAAAAGCAATAAATATAACATATTACTGGTAAAGAAAACAGCCAGTAGCCTGACTGGAGGCTGAAAGCAATGTAAGAATTTTTACTTTTTTAATACTCAGAAATGGATTTATAAAGTAAGCACTCTATTTGACTGACAGATGGATGGATACAAGACACCACCAAGCTAGATCTACAGAGTTCAGAGAGCTAAATCAAGAAAAACCAAGATGTTTGGTGTCTGCACTGTGAAATTCTATACATTCAGAGCTCCTTCACTGAAGAATGATTCCTCCTTTGTCTGGAGAGTAAAAAAGAAAACAGAGCAGCAAAACAGATTTCTGAATCAATATTAGAAATCAGTGCTATGGATATGATAAAAAGCTAAAATGCTAGCTATTTGTTGCTGATATCTTATACTAAGTGGTGTTTATATTTTATTTTCTGAACAGCCAGATTATTGTCACCCATTTGTTGAAAAATCAGGAACGTAAGTGCTTGGCCCTTTGTAGTCATATTGAAGACAATGCGCCCCCTTGCCTCAAATATTGCACATTTTACACATGCTATGAACTGAAAACTCAATATTTTAATGTTTTGTCTTTCTAAAGAAAGGGGATACAGGTTTCATAAATCAGATAAACATTGATTGTCTTTTATATTGGAAATTATGTACTTTTCGCATTATTTGGCCTTTTAAGCAAAATTCCTCAAAGTTACCATTTGTTTAATCCAAATACAGGCTTCCCAGTCGACCTCAGTCAACTGACTGATTTTTTGTAAGAAGTAACAGTGAATGTGGCCAATTTTGCAAAAATCATTAGAATTTTCCTTCTTTTATATAAGTGTATAGACTGGAGTGTTCTGTTGAGTGGTCTCAGAAAGGTCACTGAGGGCAAGGGATGGTATAAACAGTCATCTAAAAGCATGGCAAATCAATCATAATTAACACTCAGAGGTACTTCCTGCATACAAAGCCCCCGGAGGGAAAGGTCA
Source organism: Tringa tobata (assembly GCA_033628505.1). Lineage (NCBI taxonomy): Eukaryota > Metazoa > Chordata > Aves > Charadriiformes > Scolopacidae > Tringa > Tringa tobata. The sequence goes on from JAHREE010000207.1 coordinate 3,103,789, forward strand.
TTGGGAGGGATCACTGGACAATCTGCAGATATGGGAGCAAACAGGTTTCTTTACTCCAGGCCTCCCTTTGGGTTGATGAGTTCCTGCCCTTGCTTTCAGAGCCACCATATGCTGGAGCATCTTGGGGTGCTGCGGGGCAGGGCAGGTGGGACACTCCACAGCCCATGACCTGTACCTGCCTTCAGATTTCTGTCACGTCAAAACACATGCTGGACACCTATCCTCTGGACACCGAAACAACCATGTAACCACCCTGTTTCCTTCTCTTACCAAGCCGGTAATGGGGGTTCTCATGGCTTAATATCAAGTGCTGCAACTATTAATAACAGTTGGGCACCTACGTCCATTCTCAAGGCCCTGCTTAGCTCTCCCCACATTGCACAAGCAGCTATGACTAAAACCTACAAAAGCCATCCTGAAGCTAATCGGAAAGCCTTGAGGAGAAAGCTGTGTTTTAGAGACAATCTCGAAAGTATTTAGGTACAGAAGCTGAGAGGTGCAGGCACTACTGACCACCAAAATCTGCAGTCTTATAGCATCTGCAGCAGGCAGCTAAGCCAGCCTTTTCTTAATTCACCTGTTATTATCTTTACCTGAAACAGTAAGAAGTGCAGGATAAGGAACTGAATTTCCCTCTCTCGTACATTGTGTAGTGAGGGTAATGTAATTAAAGAAGAAAAAGTCAACCCCCTTTCTCTTCTCTCTGACCTGGTCCAGCAAGTATATCTTCCAGACTAAGCCCTGTGATGACATGCCCATTTTGTGCATCTTCTTGAGTCTCACACGACAGAGAACCATGCACATACCTAGAGCTGTCAAGAGCAAGGCAGGCCCAGAAACAGAAACATACGGTGTGTCTTTCTGGCATCCCCAAAGTTGTATGGCAGTCAGACCGGGTGTGAGGGGAAGACTGAACGTGAAATAAGCATTTATTTACACATAGAGCGCAACTCAAATGCCTGGAATCCAAACATTTGAATACAAGATGAACCTTCATTGCAGGTCATCAATGAAGATTTATCGCAGGACCAAAACCATAGACTCGATCCATTAGATTAAATCTACAGTTTCCATGTAGATTAGACCTGAGAGAAAAGTACAGCATAGTCAATGCAAGAGAGATACTTTAAAAGTTCTGGTCACAGTAGGTCAATTATTTAAAGATTTTTCTACAGAATAAATTCATTTGTTTCCCAAAGAAAACACTGAACTCAGAACATATGATAAATGATGTGCTATTATTACTAGAGGCAGAAGTCCAGGGGCCTATTGCAGTAGAAGTCCACCATACATTTAGTGACAATTAATCCGTGTCTACTTCATCTTACAGTCTTGACTATTTAAAGGCTAGTGACCAGTTTGGTAGTAACAGCACCTGAGCACACACCACTGCTACCCATCTCAACCTTCACCCTCCCCAGCTCAAACCCTGACTGGGATCAAATACACCAGGATCTGTATCCAAGTGGTGGACATATCATGCATCCCTGCCTCTTCATCAGGGCTGTTGGGCTTTCACCTTCATTCGTGGAAAAGTAGTGAGGCAAATAGTTGGAGTATCCCTACTGCAGAATAAAATAACAGCTGTGCCACTGGAAAGCTGGAATTTTCTCTTCACTAGACAGAGGCTGTGGTGATGATGGCTGGCATTACTTCATAACTGTGGATTTCCATGAACTGTGTCGATGTTCTCAGTCTGATCATGGACTGAAACAAGGTATTTTGCTCCAGCAAAATTTACCCTGGATATGATTGGTTTGCAATAGCTTACAGCAATAAGGCAGCATAGGGAATGAAGACAAAAAGTGTTCGACACAGCAGAATTAGCATTCTTCACATAACAGTTATCATACTATATACTCCTGATTCTGTCGGCACTTCCTTCTATGATCTTCACATTGAACTCAACGATCACACTGAGTGTATCTCACAAACGAAGCCTAGCTCCACTTAGATTCCAAACAAAAATGCATTTGCCATGTAACAAACCCAATGCATGCATAACCAATTTAAATGCAATTTAAATACTATTATGGGGGTGAAGCATAATTAATTTTAAAATCATATATAAGTGTTTTTTAGTTTGTGATCTCCTGCCTCATTTAACGTGAAGAGAACATCACTAAATCATTTACTTTGCATATAGGGGAGGCTTACTTTCTGCTCAAATGTTTAGCATTTTTATTCCTTTTTGTTTTGTTTTTGAAACCAGAAGATTTTCCACTGTTGCTGTGATTACATCGTAAACTGTTTAAAAGCCTCTGTTCACAAAAGAATCCTGCAGGAATGCTGAAGCCCTGACTCACTTCAATTTAGCAGCTTTGTCAAATTTCTCTAGCTTGAAACACGATGAAACAAATTAGTGACAAACATTCAATGCTCTGCTCTTATAAGGCCTATAAACATTTTGGTTTGTACACATAACAGCAAATTTCAGGCAGCTGAAATAAAGCCAGCCAGTGAGTTTAAAGGGTGAAGTTTTCCAGTGGTGAATGGTAACGGATCACGATGCACAATGGTCTCAGGTATGTGATGATGTAGCATTACAACACAGAGACATAAGTGGAATTAGCAGCTGTAAACCGAGTATGAGTTGAGAGGTTACAATTACACAGATGAAGCCTCAACATTCATTTATTGGCCAGTGGGTAGCATAGTCAAGCGTGCAGCGTAGCACCATCCAGTACTTAAGCCTTGATAAAAGGCATGTAAGTGCATATACAACTTCCATCTAAGCTAGCGTTTGACTAAGATGGAATTAAAGCACAAACATGAAAAAGATTTTCTTAGCACATGATAAGCACTTTTCTGGTTTGGGTCCTCAGGCTACTCTTTCCCTGCAGTTAAAAAGCATGAGACGGATTGAAAGGTACTGTACATGACCAGCAATTGGTGGGTTTTGTTGCATAATAGTTCACCTCTCTCTGAGTTTATCACATATGATGGTTGTCAGTAAAGGATTGCAATTCACCATCAGACAGAGAAAATACTACACTATTTTCTCATAGTGGCAGCACACTTGCCAGAATGAGGGCCCTGTAGGGCACAGACTGTCTCTTCAGGTGCATACAGATGATACAACATGGTGATGGAGGGGGACACTTGTGCCAACTGAACAAGCAACTTCTCAGGTGGGTAAATTTGTCCAGAAAAAATGCCATTCAAATGCAGTTATGTCCAAACTAGATCTGATATCCCACTTTGCATTGCACAATGCAGCAGACATCCTTCAATACATGCTTATACAGCGGCTAGCACAAAGAAGCCAAGCAAGCTCCAGTTGCAACTATCACACGAATGATAACAGGATCTCAGAGATAAGGATACTGTGTTTTTCTTGCATGGTACATACTCAAAGAAATGCCTCAAGAAACGGTGCCACTACTTGAGCCCAGATCATTCACTTGAAGTGGTATCTAAAGTAATAAAGGTATATTTTTTCCCAGCATAATTCAACCCTATTCTGCCTAATAAGGGGCAGACCTCATGGGCAGACTCAGCTTGTGTACATCCCTGTTGTGTTCCTGAGCTTGTGAGGAATGGAGGAGAGGAGGGAGAAGGATCCTACCACTGTGGGTCCTGCCTGACAGCAGTATTTCTCAATACTCATTTGTTGTACCCCTAAAGGCGTGACAATATGTGCTTCTTATTAAAAATGCCATTGCACATAAAGTAAAATATATTACAAAAAACCCCCACCAACCTGCACCCAACCAAACAGACATCCCTCTCCCCTGTCCTCATTCTTTTCAGAGGATTTCTGCACGACAGCACAGAATACAAGCTTTATCCCCTGAAAAATTTTGGAGACTGTTTCTTCTGTCTGTAAAACATCTTACTGGAAATATTAAGGGCAATTCAAAGCTTCTACCTCGAACCAGTAGTACAAAATCAGATAACTGAGATCCTCATGCACAGACACAAATGTCTGCAGATTTGGGCAATCCACTTTCTGCTTGCATATATTACTTTGTGCAATATATATGCAACACTGAAGAAACCTATTTGAAAATAAAGTCATCACCAAACATATCAAGCATTGAGCCTGCTCCAGTTCAGTATTTCAGCACATTCCTCATGGCTACAATAGAACCAGGGTTTCCTCCATAGTACTACTCAAGAGCATTCACTGTGCTCAGTGAATTGTCTTATTCATCCTCTCTCTAAAAAGTACATGTAAATTAGAAGCAACATGAAGGATTTTAACCTGTACTTTATGCTGCCTTGGCCTACGTTCCCACCATTTCATTCACTAAGTAGGTTTAGACTCAGTCCTTTGGTCAAACTGCCATGGAAAGCCTTGCTGCTGCAGGAAGCAGAGGCGATGATTCATCAGGCAGCCCTCTTTCCTCCCAGCAGGTCTGAGTGACAGGACTGCAGAAGTTTGCTATTTTCCAGATGAAATCCAAGTTTAAAGAAGATTCAGTCCCGAGGCCCTTGCAGCATGCCTCCGAGTGTTAATCCTGGTGTCCTGGCCAAACTCCAGCCTGGATGATTACACTGTGCCTGTTGAAATTCTCTCTGCAGTCTCAATTGGATAAATCAGTCTTCCAGCTCCTAAAAACTGCTGTGTAATGTTGTTAATGCATTTCACTAGGAGTGGTACATTTCATTAGTGTTTAAAATATCCTCCGAATTTCTGGAGAGCAAATACTTGGAGAGGTGCAGGATGCCCAGAGAAATTGAGGAATTTTTCAGAGTGGTATTTGAAGAATGTTATTTGTTATTTTAGGCAGGATATGTAGCACCTTTTCCAAGGGCCTCCACATGTATTGGGGTCTACCGTCACCAGATCCTCGTTTCTGCCCACTGGCTTCACTGGGCCACCCTTCTCTGTTAGGTGGCAAAGTAGCCTACGGACTACATCTACCCAAAAAGAGAAGATTTCCTCTTCCGTAGATTGTTAGTTGGGCAAGGGCCGAGCCAATAATTGTACTGCCACAACATACAGGCAATTATGGGGCTAATTAGATAGACAATGCTTAAATCCTCCTTGCTACAGGAGAAACAAAGTGTAAGTTGGCCCTGACCATACTAGTGCATGAAAGAGGGAAGGCTGGTCCTCCAATGAGGATATCTGTGAGAAGCAGCAGTCTTGCAGAAAGGGTAGATTTTGATTGTCTGACTGAGCAAAAATAACAAAACAATCACCAAAATTAACCTCTAGCTGTAGCCTTCTGCATGTGAGTTTTAAAGATAAAATGCATTGACTCAGTCAGTCAGTGACTTTTGCACTGATCGGAACAGGTCAAGTTAGAATCTCTCCTTACCCTGATGTTGAACAGTGACAATGTGAAGCTGTTTTCTCTCCCTAGGAGGGGAAGGAGACTGGTGGCATATATTGTTCTAGAGAAAATATCTAACCTAGCAAAATTAATAATTAAACTGATAATGTTGTGGATGCTTGGAATAGTATTTGTTGTCATTACAAGCCTGGACTGAATTCAGACCATAGAAATGAGCAAACCCATGTGAAAATCCTGGTTGTCTGTATTGACTCAGTGCCTTGCAGCTCAACACAACAAACCTTAGCATTTTCATTAGCAAATCATCATATGGTTTGGGCCTTTGGGCCATGATTACCTAAAAGACAATTTTTTTTTAAACATCAGATGTCCAAAACTACAAGGTCTAATTCAAACACAATCTGTTATATTGGACTTCATGACAAGCACAATAAACTGTCATCCATCTCAGTAACTATAGCCAGAATTTTATAGGAGCAGAAGTCACCTGCTTTGTAACACTGCATATTTTTGGGACACTTATATATGAATTTATTACACCTTCCATTCAGTAATACACTGACTTGGGAGGACTGTGTTAGATTTTTATATGTCAAAGCATATTGGCCCCTGTTTGAATTAGATTTAAATGTTAAATAGCCTGGAGAATTCATTCTGTGCTCATTCCTTTTCAGTTCAAGATGGATTATCCAAATTGATCATACCACAAACATACTCATTAAATGAGTTCAACATTTATGATGCATCATGTCAAGCAAGGTCATGATTTAATGTAAGTTGATACATCATAAATTAAGAAGCCAAGGAAACAAACTCCTGAAGGCCAAGGAAAGCATATATTAAAGAAATAGTCTGTAGTGATCTACACACAAAATTCATTACAGTCCAACAGTATATGTGGATGTAAGTATAACTGTAAAGTAGAAGTATATGTGGTGCTTCAAAAGGGAGAACTGCAAAAGCTGAAAACAGCTATGTGTGAAATGGAGTGGGAAAGGAGAAACAGATATGCAATGACGCTATAACTGGAAATTGTTTGATTATGCAACACTGGGCTTTTCTAACTGCACAATATTGTAACACTTGCTTCATTTAAAATTATCCCATCTAATAAAAGGTGAAAAGGTAACATTCTAAAATATACTAGAAACGGGAAGGACAAGAAAGAAAGTGAGGAAATCAAACAATAGCTGCAGCACAGTCTTTAAATATTATATAGGATACAAGAGTAGAATATACTGTTATAGAAAGTGATGCAAAATTTCCCAGAGTGCAGAAAAGGCAGAATTTTGGATTGCAAATGTGTAAGCTTCAGTTTTTTAAAAAAGAAAAAGTAGTGACATCATAATATCTTATAAAATAAAGCAATATTTTCTGTTGTCCTTTTTCTAAATGTGTTAACCAGTTGTACATAGAAATAAGTATTTTAAAATTTGGGGTTCTGCACAAATTTCATCCAAAAGCCTTATAAGACTTGGCTAAGGAATCACAGGAACTAAGTCATGCAGACATAGCAAATTTTGGCACACTGGGAGAAAGATAATCCTACCATTTTTTAAAAAAAGTAAACCTGGAAGAAAAACCAAAATACTGAAAAATATTTGGAGACCATGAGACAATAGTTGATCATAATAGAGACATACTCTGTTCAGCTGCATGACTTTGATGGCAAATGCAAATCCTCAATGTAAAACACACAGGAAGGGAGAGGTGGAAAAAGGTAGGCTTTAAACACAAGTAGGCAAGGGACATTACTTATGTTTTGGCAGGCCATTACCAGCATATTCTGCTAAATCCACTTCAAAAGTAGGCTGATCAATTTGAAAGGGTTCAGAAAAGAGTCATAAAAATGACTTAAGGTCTGGAAAACGAATTCAGGCTATTCCACACAGATTTTAAACAAGAAGGATGGCCAACTAATAAAATATCCATAATCCCCGTGATGCAAGCGGGCCTTTGAATCTTCCATCGACTCAAATTGCAAGCAGTTCCCTAAATTAGTATCAGGTTAATTGTTGGCAGAGAAGGTACCTCGGCGAAGCACTGAACAGGGATGGATCACCCTTCACAGCCAGCTGGCACGCCCAGTCCGGGGATGGACAGCCCTCAAGTCAAAATAGGCAGGGATGAAATTCAACCAGCCCGTCACTTGTATTTCTACAAGTAACCAACGACATCAGCTTTCTTCCCGGAATGAGGTTGTTACACAGGAATCTTGTCCTTGTCCTGGCTTGCTCGGGGGTTGGAGTTTTTTGGTGGGGCGAGAGGGGAGTTGTGCATGCGACATCTGTGCTAATTATTCAATTCCGTGTTCGTGTGGGGGTTAAAGATGCAATCTCTATGGAGGGAACCGGTTCTGCATTTACACACCGTATTAACGTGCATATGAAAGTGTGCATTGCAGGTCTTATGTAAAAGTCTGTTTTACTCTTAGCCATAAGATGAGATTCTCACAGAAGAAAAGCCTCTCCAAAATTAGAGTGAAACGTATACTGGTGCTGAAGTGCGTTTTTTTTATAAACGTAAGTTTCCACTCACTAGGATATAAGAGATCATCTTCAGACATTAAACTTGGAGAAATAAGTGAGTAAACTTAGTGATTTTCTTGAATACATATTTGTACGGTAAGTGTATTTATGTGGAAACCACTCAGCAAATTCAGATTATGTGAATTTCACTATCAGTGTTCTGAAATATGCCAGTGACATATTATTCACATCACATGGGATGTCCTATTTGCCTGTTATCCTTTTTGCTTCCTTTTTAAATGTTTTCCATATCACAGCAATTAGTTGAGGAAACAGAATTTTTTGAGTGGAAAAAAAACCCTGTTTATTAAATAAGAACTGCTTTAAAATTTCCCATTCCTCCCCCCCTAATTTTTATTTCCAGGCAGGGGACGAACCAACTTATTTTATTTAATCTGCTCTGTATGAAGTTGCAGAAAATGAAACTTTTGCCCTATTCTGAGTAATCACTGGCCACCTTGGAGCCCTGTTGAGTCAGGTTACAGTGTGGAATACCCATTTCTCAGGAAAGCCCCGTTTCTTCCTCAAAAGGGGCCACTCACTGAAAATCCCTTCACAGTCTGCTACAAAAGCTTTTCTGCTATTCTTCTTCACAATAATATATATTTTACCCTTCTGAGATGAAAAGACGACGGGGCTCAAGCTAAGAAAAGTTGACCAGGAGGCTGGTGACAGCAGTCACTTGAGATCCTTTCAGAGATGCTCTCAAGCATAAATATTTAATCTCCTTCGTTCCCCCTAGTGTGAATAATTTTTTTCCCCTTCAAGTATCAAAACAAAGTTATTGAAATGCATATAACCCTGATATTTGATCCATGGCCTCTAAGGGTCAAATACACACTGACCAAGTTCTTAAAGCCTGCAGAACTTTCAGGTGGTCACTTTGCACACACCAGCTCATCAATCAAGCAATAATCAGCAGGACAAATGGGGGAAGATGCTGGTACAGACTACTTAAAAGGCCTGGGCAGCTGGTCCACTTCAAGAGTCCCCTTTATATAGTTTCAGCCTTTAGCCCTCCATGTTTTGAAGGGAATTAAATACACTTGTTAGTTTCAATAGTTTATCCCCGCATCTGTTTGTTTGCATTAGCAAACAAAACTGCTCTTGCTTCAGCATCCCTCTTCTAACATTAGGATCACTTCTTCTGAATTAAGAGTGCCCTGAAAATACTTTAGCAATTTCAGTTTTCATTTAAGGCACGCCACACATCCAATCCCCCCCCACCCCATCTTGTCTTTGTAATAACTGATTTGGGAGAAGGTGAAGGCAGTTATCCTAAATAACTTGCCCATCACAGAAACAGATTATAATAAAGCTCATTGAGTCCATTTCCCCAAAATAAAAAACAGGGGTGTACACATATCTTGAACTAGGTTAGTATTTATTTTCTTGGGCTGTTGGTGGGTTGTGTTGATGACAAGCTAGTAGCAATTCTGAAATGTTGATCGCATCTGTTTATCAAATAATATGCAGTGATTATTCTTAGCTCTGCAATAGAGGAGGATGAATTGGTTGGCAGCACAAAGTATGAAATCATTCTGTCTCTCACCAAGGAACAAGCAAAACTGACAACCTCCTCCACTCCCAGTATGTCATAATTAGAAATTAGAGCTGCATCAAACTGTTCGCTACAGCTGTAAACTCTGGCAAAAGAAAAATACCCTCAAAAACTATCTGTCATTTACTTAATAGGCTTCCTATTTACTGTGAGCATGCTGAAATGAGGGATTAGGCTTTGGAGCAGACAGAGAGCATGATATTTCCAAGACTTTCTGAAGGTTAAAAAGCTCCTTTAAAGTGTCACTATTTCTCTCCTTCTTTTATTATATTTAAGCATGAAATTCAAAAAGGGTTCAACTTCTAGAATCTAGAAATGAAAACATGGTGGATTCTCCTAACATTGAAAGCACACAATGAACACGCAACTGAAAAATGCAATCTAGGAAAAAATAAAACATAAACAGAATGGGAAGATTCAAACACCAGGTCTAAGAGGAATTTGGAAGTCGATTTCCTTCTGAAATTAACATACAATATTCTGTGAGAATGTTACATTTTGGGGAGTTTTTTTGAAGGAAACCAGAAGGAAAGAAGAAAGAGCTGCCAACCCAGCTTCCTCATGGGGATCAACCCAGAAATAAGAAAATGGTGTGGTCTGAGATCTGCCTTTTTTTTTTTTTTGTGATAACTGTAGTTGGTGATGAGTACTAATGAATGAGTACTTATGAGACTGCCAAAAAGGCTTTGAAATGCATGGGTCTTGTCTTACCTTAGTAAATTAAAGAGCAGCCAGGAGGATTCCCAGTTGCTCATGACAGATCTTAATCCTTTCTTAACACAACCCCTTGCATGCTTTTGGCCCAGGCTAACTAGCATTGACTCAAAACGTTCCCAAACATGGTTTGGGAACAGCTGTGCTCTAGGAACTCTTCCCAAAGGATGCTCTTCCCATGCATCCAGAATGCATGGATTCAACCTGCTCTGCAAGCAAAGCAAGCTTACTAGCATAGACACAGGCTGGTCCACACATACAGCTCCCATCAACCACTTTGGACACGCAATACAAACTTTTTTGTCACTATTTGAGGGTTGGGGTTTTTTTGACTTTTTGTCGTCTTTGTTTTAAAGTTTTGAGAGAGAGAGAGACAAGTAAGGAAACCTTAGGCCAGTGAACCATTTTTGATCTATAAATCAGTTATAAGCATGTTTAATAGCCTATCATCTAAGGTAAGTTACTTATTTGAAGGCTACAGTGATCTTATTTGCTGTTTATTAACCAAAAACTTAATGCTTTTGCTTAATTGTATTTCTGTTGTTTAGGAGAAGTGTGTCAGTTAGGATCTGAATGCAAGAAAGAATAAACTGCAACAGCAATAATACAACCATGGTAATATAAATGTTGAAGTAAGTTTTTAAGAGAGTGATTTCTGTAGCCCATACAGTTTAGCAGGATTAATGAAAATGTAGAGCACGGAAAGTATGAAAGGTGTGACAAGACTAGGTTATTAAATTTTTTCCCAGTGTAAATATTTCTTTTGTCACCAAGCTCTCATGCGCTGTTAATCCCTCTGAAAGAAAAGCAAGATGACAACATAAAGTGTTCACAGAACACTGAATTTAGTAATAAAGATTATTAACCTACATCCGCGTCTCCACCGAAGTTACCTGAAATCTGGCACCAACAAGTAAAAGCAAAAATTTTTTGACTGGACCCTATTTTACCTTGTGGAACAGGATAGTTAAGACATTGCTGAGGCAGTCTGGAGCCATTACCAAGTGATGCCTCACAAGTTGAATAAGCTCCCGGAAAAATAATCCATCATAACTGCTAGATGTAACAGGTGACTTTACAGTCACAGGGTGAGGTGGCAGGCATATGAAATTAGTGTCACTGTCAAGCTGTTTGTAATCCAAGCCCTTCGCCTGGGGCCCCAGCTTTGCAAATGGGCACATAATCAAATACAAAGGAGGCAATGGTGGGGGGTAGGAAAAAGGGTAAATAGCCCTCTTTTCCTGTCACTTCTACCATGGGTCCTCAGCAGCTCCTCTGCTGCCGGCTGACTGGAGAATTAGGAATCCAACATCTGTGCGACGCGAGGCGAAGCTGTACCTGTGCCACTGCTGTGCAAGGCACAGAGCGTGCCAACTGCCCAGCTGCTCTGCTTCAGGTGAGCCAGGAAAAGCCAGGAAAACGAGAGGATCCGAAGTGCAATAAGGCAGGTAGTGCACGGCCAGGAACTGGATTGTCTTGCTGGGCATTAGCTGCTCCAATCTCCGCATGACGCACCAGTAGGTTATCTGGTCTTTGTCACCAGGACAAATCTTTGAGGAAACAGGGACTGTCCACCAGGCTGATTTTATTTTTTATTTTTTTTTTAAACCAGAGATTTCATTCATTACTGTTCTGAAAGCTGAAAAGCACCTAAACACTTACCCTTGCCCAAGTCATGCAACCCAAATTACACAACCTCTTGTGATAACAAAGCAAATTGCGAGAGGGCACGTTCACTAGTGACACTTCTGTTGCCTGATACTGTTTGTGAATGGACAAAATACAGTGGGGCCACGAACAGAGTTTAAAAAAAACGCAATTAGAAACAAAAACAAAAATCAGCAGAAAGTGTTTTTTCTGCTGTTTAAAGAAGCATCAAGTGTTTTAACTTCAGACTCTGTAAATCAGCATTGCTTAATGTTTTTTATGCATGTGTATCAGTTTAGTTAAGGGAACGAAACATGATCCATATCTGTAAATATCAACAGCAATATTGCTATGTAAACTTAGGGTAGGGGAAGCACAAATTATGCCTAAAAGCTCATTTAGTCCTTATTTTCCATGGTACAAGCCATGCATTTACAGTTCTTCTTCCATCCTGTACTATTAAATCACACATTAATATAATTTAGTAATATGTATCTTACTTTCAGCTTCAAACTCCTGATTTATCTATTTTTTAAACTGCCTCTGGAACATTTAGTTTTGAGATTTTCAGTGATGCAAGAGGAAATTTGTGGACTGTTTACAAGATTCAGGCACTAAATATTTTTCTGATGTTTGTTTGTTTTTCAAATGACTCTCCAGAAATGTGCATGGTGGTTTTTTTTTTTTTCCCTTGTGCACTTTACTACTCCCATCTCCATTGTCTTTATGGATGGAGAAGCTTGCTCTGGTGTCAAAAATACCGTCGGGGCTACATTTCCTATCGGGCTTTGTTCGCTCTGCCCCTCCACCTCCCAGACTCCAGTGAAATACACTTCAGTGTTTTGGGATTTCCCCATTCATCCCGATTAAAACAAAGGCAGCAAAGTTTCCCCCACCGAACCGTGGGTCGGTTTTTGAAGAGGCAGCAGCCACCGGCTCTGGTTTTGTCGGGGATGAAAAGAGGGCATCGCAGCTGTAAGGCAGCGCAGACGTGTGAAATGGGTTTCACACGCCGCTCAGCTACCAGTGGGGTGGCCGTGTATGGTTCAGGCTGCGCTAAAGTCAAGAAAAGGGGGGGGAAAAAAAAAATAAAAATAAAAGCCAGAAACCTCCTAAAGCCCCACGGGTACGACTGCAACTCAAACCATCTCCCCTTCTCAAACCCCATTCCCCCACCCAACCCTCCTTAACTTCTTGCTCTCTGCGGGTATTTCCCGAAGACAAAGGAACAATGTTTTCCTCTGCGTTCATATATATTATTTCAGTCTCTCCATTCTGTATTTCTAAACGTGATGTGCAAAGCTCAACCGATCTGATCATGTTTGCCCTCTCCAGCCACTCTCAGTGTGCCCGTGTTAGTGTTACTGCTAACAGTGTTATTTTTCTGCGACTCACAAATTTCTAATTTTACTAGAAATATTCATTCAACAACCTTTTAAATAAGAAGAATATAACTATACTTTTTTTTTTTTTCCATTTTTTCCCCCTTCTCAGTTACCTACACTCCTCGAGATCTTTGCAAGAAACTTGTGCTTTCTCACACATGGAAAAGATCTTCTGCCCTCCCAAACGAGCTCAGAGCCCTTCAGAAGTGTGAGCGCAGGCTGCGGCAGGGATTGCTGCACTTGCCAGAAAACCTCAGCAGGAAAACATATGCCCCGTGCATGCACCCTGTAAATACGGGGAGGGACTTTTCAAGGTGGTAGAAGGTAAAACTTTCTGCTGAGGGGGTGTGTGTGGAGTATCCTGGTAACTTGGAGCTATCCCTAAATGCCTGTGGAAGTAGTGAAAGAGCGGAAGGGAAATAGTTTGAATTTCTACGTTTCCCCCCCAGCCCAGCCAGCAAACAAGCACCTACCAACAGAGGCTTTTGTTTGCAAATGTAGTGTCAGTGAACATCCTGGAGGTGCACTTGGGGAAGGTGACACAGAGGAAAAGGAATTATGCATTCAGATGCACAGAGCCAGTTCAAAACAAGGACTTCAGGACACGGTCACCACATGCTGAAATGCTTCCAGACCTGCTTGCTTTAAGCTGATGTCCCTCAGTCTCTTAAGCCAAGGCAACAACTGGCTGCCAGGGTGGCCCACTTCTCTGCACCCTACAGACCAAGACGTAGGAAAAATGTGGCTATCCAAACTAAGGAAGAAAAACATTCTAGAAAACCCTTTCTTGGTGTTTCTGGGATACAAGCTTATGTGTACCTTAGCATGGGGTACAAGAAGTGCTCGGGACAGCTGCACACTTCTGACAGCCTAACACTTCTTGGGAATCACCTCTGATCAATAAGCCGGAAATACCGCGTTTGGATCTTTATTTACTTGAATCATTCACATTTATTTACCAAGTAAGGAGAAGGCTCTGATGTTGGCCTTCTTACTGTGGAAAATTCTTCCAACTCTATTTACAAATCTTCAGTTAGTGAAATCTGGTGGGTAATAATCTAGCACCAGGTAGCTCTTCTTTTGTGACTAGTCAGTATAATTTGCCTCCTTGTGAAACAAGGTCTTTGTTTGCACAAATAAACTTTTCAGACTTAGAAACTGTGTTATCAAAACCTCGGTGGCTAAATCCTCATGGCTTTACTTGCTTTTTTGTGTGTAGGCTATTTCTTTGTCCAAACTGCTGTGACATTCACAAGTAGCATCCATGAAATATCTGAGGTCAGGATCGCAAGATTTTGCCAAGCGCTAGGGATATCTCATAAGATGTTACCAGACAAGCAACATTAAATGAGAAAAAACACACAAAGACCAAAGAAGGAGCTCAGTCTTTGTTCACTATAGCATGAGAAAAAACACACAAAAACTAAAGAACGAGCTCAGCCTCTGTTCACTATAGCAAAAATGCCATTAGGGTCTGCTCAGACTGTCAAATGATCTAGCTTTACCCTCCCAAGTTTGTTTCTCTTTTGCTGATTGCACTACTTTCTTGTAGCTCATCCATAGTGAATAAAACTTTCTTTTAATTTAGAAGGAGGTCTCGTGCTCTATTTTTACTGCAAGGAAAACAACCAATTTCCCCTCCCCCCAGCAAAAAGCAGTGCAGGAACCCAGTCCCTGGCAGCTGCTGCTGACTTTAAGCACCATATATAAGGTATTAAACCACCCACTTTATGTTCTAATAACATTAACAGTCTCACATGAACCAGGACATTCAGAGTTAAAGCTGAAATTCTCTCCTTAAGTCACCACATTGTGTCTAGGTACAGTATTGCAGCACTTAATCAGGGGGCCTCAGAGCAGTGGGGGGTTCATACCATATGTGCTATAATACCTAAGCACAGCGGGGTGAGTTAAGGACAGAGGTTTAGACTTAACTCTGAATTTCTTAGGTTCTGCCAGTCCCATGCTTAATGTTTTTGAAAAAAAAAATTGCATTATGTGTGTCTGGAGAGTTACGTTCCTCTCAAAAAAAAAAGAAAAGGAAAAAAAAGAGATGTTGTGGGAGTAGGGGACAAGTGAGGATGATTTCTCATGGAAAGATGAAAGTAGATATCCAGTGCCCACCATCTACAGTGTAGGCGTGGACATGTTGATATTCTACAAACATTTATACAACTTTCAAATGCATTAACTTAATCCAGATGACTGTAATAAAACTATATTAAAAATACTGTTTCAACATGAGCTTTATAGTTTTTAAACCATTCACTCAAATTATATCATGTTTGGTTTCCTTAGCATCTTCCAGGCCCCAGCCTAGAGTTTGGTGAGCACCGAAAAACACACTCTCCATTTAGATGCTTACATTTTTAAAATCAATACTATTTGTGCTAGGCTTGTGCTTCTTCTTGGCAACCCTGTTTGTTGTATTTGCTATGTATTAAACAAATTTCAGATTCAAAATTGATCCTCATTGAAACCCCATAAAACAACCTGCAAGAAGGTGAGGAGACTAAGTTTGCCAGCTGCCTTGCCAGGGCAGCTCTACATCTCTCTTAGTGGTATCACAGGAAGACAGAAAAATAGGCTCTTTACTTCTTCCTAACACAACAGAAGATAAAAGATACTTAAACACACAGCACCTACACATCCTCAAGTCTAAATAAGAACAATAACAGAAGTTGAACCAACACTGTACAGCTAGTGTTAGTTTCTGGAAGCAACACTTCTACAAAGCACATCTCATTAGTGGTTATGGTGAAATTTTTTGTTTGTTAAACAGTTTGCAGACTCAACTATGTGTCTACTAGTCCTAAAGCAAAGTGGCAAAGTAAATTTCCACAGTACATACTCCTTACCTTCTTCTCAAAAGAAATTCACTGGCCCTTGAGTCAAAATCCCTTTTCACAAGTAGAGGGTAGATCCTTTGCTGGAATTATTTATTCTTGCTGCATCATCTGCAAGTGAAATCAATTGAAGAGGAAATGAGCACCATCCAAGGAGTGTTGCCCTTCTCTCACTAAAGCAGGCTTGGTGTAAGGTCTGAAATAATAAATTGTAACCAGGTGAACAACCATCAACTCACCTGATGATTTTTAGTGTGGGAAACCAGCAAGGTCTAGTGGGAATATTTGAGACAAACACGAGAAATACACCCTCAAGAACAACCCCCACTGAAAATACAAGTTCACCCCTTCAGAGAAAAGCTCATTAAAAACTAGCAGATCTCAGTGGTTTTATTGCAAACCAATCAACCTGAACCTGTAAAGGAGTCTGACCTCACCCAGATTCATGGGTCTTCTATTTTTGACTTTACCTGCTAGTGATAAGAATTGATTTCAAAGGTTCTAAAATTAGCTCTGTGCATCAAAGGATGGTTATAGCATGTCTCCACAATGTTGCAGTTTTACACGTTTTGCTGTTCTGTGTGTGTTCTCTAATTGGAAAAGTGTAACCCTTAAATCCAGGAATCGGTGACTGAGTTAACTTTCCTCCTGGAGGAGTGCTTGGAAATTGACTTCCTCATAAGTGAGGTTGTTTCCCTGGGATGCAGGTGGAAGCTGGAGTGTAGTTCTCATAAAGTTAACAAGGTCACTTTGCTGGGCTCAGGCCTCATGTAATTTAAGTCACCTATTGCCAATGAAGGTAGGTAACATTCTCTGTGACTACAGATCAGTCCTCCAAAACCAGATCAGTGATCTTTTGCAGTTTTATCCCACCAAAAAATGAATCTATAAAACATGTTCCAAATAATCAGAAACAGAACAGGTTTAAAAAAAATAAAATCTAAATGCTCATATAGTACTATAATAAAAGAAATGCATATGGTGGGAAAGGATTCTATGCTTTTCCATTTAAGCATTTTGTACTGGAAGATCTAAACATTCATAATAACATCAACACAAGCAGGCAGCACCAAAACCATAGTCATCACACTAAGTTACTAATCCAGAAAGAAGGCACCCCTATGTCTTGTTTTTATCTTTAACACCTTTTAGCTTCTTTTCCTCACGCGTCTACCCTCCCTGCTTTTAGGCTGGAAGAAACTGTGAAGTGGTAAAAGGAGTTTGTGCTCATAAAGGTTTGATGACTCGACCATCTGGCTGGGAACACTCATAAAGGAAGCCCTGCAGAGGTTAAGGAGGTCAGAGACTACACAAGCTGGGGCTGAGGTGGGTCCCAGTGCTCCTCTGACTGGCACCCAAATTCTGTCCAACTGGTTGTAAGGTCCTCTTGTCAACCTCCGAAGAAATGTGTCTCTGTGGACTGCTGATAAACCTCACTTCTTTCTCACTTTCATAATTCTATGGAAACATAAAGGAAATGTCTCTGCCCATATCCCATTGTAATCGCTTCCATCCTCTCCCAGTGCTCAGCTCATTAACAAGTGACCTGAAGGCAGGGGAAAAAACCCACAACTTTTGTATAATGGAGCCTTGCTGTTTAGAGACTATAAAATTAAACAGGCCTGGTTCACTTAAAAAAAAAAAGAAAAAAGAAAAAAGAAAAGAAGAAAAAAATGCAAAAATGTTCTCTTAAACACTTGACTATCTGATTTTAAAAATTAGCTGCATGATAGGTATCTGGGTAATAAGTTCTTGCATTTGCAAATTATTTTTCCCCTCTAGAAATGTTATCCAGAGCCACAAATGTTTACACAGTCTGTGCTATCTGCCGAAAAAAGTATATATTTAAAACCTGTACACACAAAGTTATACTCTTCTGCTGTACTGATTGCCCTGGCAGCAGATAAGTGCCCAGCATCAGGTTTATGAATTGCAGGCTTCATTAGTCTTAAGATGGTAACAAAGGAAGATGCGTCCTAAAAAGTGTCATCCTTCATCTGAGAGGGTAGTGCCTGACACATTAGGAATCTATATGCTCAATTAACCACTGGCAGGCTCATTTTTTCTGTGCCTCTCACTCAGGCTCTCCCCCCAGCCCCTTCTCCTAACCACTCCATGCTTCCTTCTGACTGAATCCTTCAGCCCTTGCATTGATGGCCCTGACTATATGCAAACACTCAATTACAGGGTGGTGTGAGGGATTACTTTGGGCTGCTACTTGTTCTCTCTCTACCAGTTTCCAGTGAATAGTCAAAGAATCTTATTGCTGTGTTTTGCTTTCGATTACCAAAAGTGAATACATTCAGATCCTTTGCCATTAAAAGTTAGTTCACAAATTCAAAATCTCTCTCAGAAATTAACAGAGTTTGGTGATTAACCTGTAATTTGTATTCATAGCTCTCAAGAGCAAGAAAACTTTCTGAGGAAGCAGTCATATATACTTCTTTTCAATAAAAAAATATTTACATCAGCCTAGGATCAGTTTGTGAATCCAGCATTTGAATCTGCTGATGATTTTGTGTTTGTTTGTTTTTTGTTTTTTGTTTTTTTTTTTCCCATTATTTAAATATACCCTTAATTATACAGGGATCCTTACAGAAAAACTTTCAGTTTTGGGTGGGAGGAATAAAAAGGGGAAAAAAAAAAAAACAAAATAAGAGAGGAAAAGTTAACAGGTAGGAAACACAACCAATAAGAACAGAAAGCCAGTGTCCTAAATGGTTAATCCTCCATAACTATTAGCATACACATGATTAACTGTATAGTAGACCTGATTAAGTGTGTCTGTACATTATGCTAATCCCTGCATGCTGATTGGCTGACCTGATTAATGGTACACCAGACTCTGTGCAGAGATGGAAGGACGATGCGCCGGTCTCACAGCCTCTCTGCAAAGAAAGCAGGGGAAAATAAGAGAGCAGTGTACAGCTAGTTACCCAACACACAGCAAAGAAGGGATGAGAGGGAGAGGTCATACTCCTTGAGTCTGAGCACTAAGTTTGAGATATGAAGTTTAAGAGAAAGAATTTGCTTTTACAGTTTTCTTCCTAAAATTTAAGTCTGTCTTCAGAGTTATTTTTGGGTGCAGGTCAGATATTTACTTGCTCTAGAGTTTGCTCGTGCTACTCTCTCCTGGCACCAATATGCATGGGACACCGACCAGAGGAAAATACAAGCACTCTGCACTAAGTGCATTTCTAAGTCTTTCCAAACAACTACATTATCACCAGTCTTGCACAGAGTATGTAATTTTCAACCATACTTTTAAATCAACTCATTTCAGCTAGCCATTAAGGAATAATTCAAAGTATTTCTGAAGTCTACAGAGGTTGTGAAGAGGAGACTTCAGTGGTGGGTTTGGGACCAAAGATAAAGCCTGAAAATGCAATTCATCGATGTCCCCACCCTGTCTGCCTGTAAAAATGGATGATGTATATTTAGCTATACACTCCTGCCTGTTATTGAGTTATTGACACTGAAAGTCAGCAGTCTTATTAAGCTGAAAGGACTTGCTAAATGCTTCAATAGAAGCTTAATGTTTAGACAAAGAAGTTAAAAGAGACCCTTGGCTTGCTTCTTTCTCCCTCAAACATACCCTGGTTTACATGTATTAGGTAGACATCTAGCATCTAAAAAAGTAAAAATGCAAATGCACATCAGTGTAAAAATGTGAAATATCTAGAAACTCTGTATATTATTGATACACACCATCTGTTCTAGGTCAGGTACATAAACTTTTTTAGCCATATACACTTATCCACAGCAACTTAAGGGGATTAAACCTCTGGCCTTTAAAGTGTTGAATAGCTTTTTTTGAGTTACTTGAATGAGGTATTCACGTGAGGTCAATCTAGTTATAACGGGTCAGATTTACCCTGTGTTCACATCAGCTGCTGTTGGCACAAGTTTGGTCTGTGGCAATAGGTCTAGAATCTGCTCCCACAAGACAAGGTTCCCACAGGTGCCCAAGGAGTCAGAGCCTGGCAGTGCCAAAAGTAGGGAGCTTGGACTTGGGGCATCACACCAATTAGAGTGGTAGAGAGTTGTGAGCCAGTGCATAGAGACTAAAAAATACAGAATAGCGGGGCTGTTAGAGCTCTTCTTGACCTTCCTCAGACCCTTCCTTCATGCCTGTAACTAAAGACCTTGGGAAACCTGTGTTCATTGAACACTGGCAGTATCGGTGTGAGAGGCTGACTCAGCCCTTCTCTTTTACCTCAGGATGCCAGACATAGCATCATGTCTGTAAGCAACTGTTTTACACAAAGACAACCAGGTGAGAATCCAAAACATCAATGACCTGCAACTGGTGAGGTATTTTTTATTGGTTAAATTTTATTAAGTAAGTGAACCTAGTTTACTTAGTTACTTATTTAGTTCTAGTAATTAATTATTATCTCTGGAATGATTCAAGGGATGTTTATTTTCACTATTAGTAATAGGTTCCTAGATGCTTGGGCTATCTATATAATGCATTGGAATTATAACTGTATCATATAAATTGTTAAAAAAATCCATACACTGAGAACAGAGCTGCCTAGACCCAGCCAATATGAAATGCTGCAGAAGAAGGTATGTCTTAAACAGTCTCTCCTGGCAAACAGAGACCTAACTTGGGTAGAAGCCCCATTTTTCCTTCCTATAGTCTGCAGTCCAGAACATTTAATTGAAGCTATTTGTTCTACATCTGCTTCTTCCATAGAACAAGCTAATTCTTTTAAAGTGTTGTAGTGATGGAAGTGTGGTTGTAGCATCATTTTCACTTGCATATGTAACTGATCCTTTAAAAAACTTAAAATGAAATGCAATGTTCTTTAAATAGTTTTGTTTAAAACCATAATTGTTTATTAAAGGTTAGGTGAGCAGCAGATGGGAGAAAAAAAAGGGCAATTCTCTTCCTCTTTCACAAGGATTTCCCTACTTACGCATTTCCCCTTCTGCTGTTTCATTAAAGTGTCATCTTGGTTAAATACTCTGACCTATGACCTACCTCATGTGCTTGTGGTCAGAACATCTTACCTAGAATAGGGTAAAGGCAAATACAAGTCCCACTAAAGCCTGAGAAGCTAAAAGCTCACATCTTTCACCCCTTCAAGGTTAAAAAGTTTATAGAAGAGTGAAATGGAGTACTATGCAAGTACACAGCACATAATCCACTGAGTCTGAAAGAGGAAAGAAAGTCAGAGTCAAGTGTTTTCTTCTAGGAAAGGACTGCACTCCTGGGACTGCTTTTGTACATTGTCAAATGACTGCTTGGCCTTAAGGGGGGAGCCAGGCACCAAGACGCTCAGGTTGACATCCCCTGGGTCCACATCTGAACTCCAGGCAGGTGAGGAGCTCTCTAAGCAACTTGTGAGTCCAGATGTCTTGAGGGCTGGCAGCAGCTGAGTATCTGGGACCCTACTTTGCATATGCAAGTCACTGCCCCTTTCTAGGAACAGAAATTAATCCAGGTCCCAAAATACAGAAGCAAAATATATGCCTGTATCTCTAAGAAGATCAGTTGCAGTGGCAGGGAAGATCACAATTTAACTTCATATTGGTTAAAGTCACCTTTACTAACATACCAAAAAACCAAGCCTACCAGGGCATACTGTCAGTAAAATTCCCAATTCCTGTGAATTCCAGCGTCTGCTAAGTGAACTAATTGCCAATGTCTTGCAAAAATGTTTAGGCTGATTAGTAGAAATATTTAATAAACACCTACCGAATTTAAGGAAACGCTATTTTTAGGCTAACATCCAAAGAGATGTAAATTCTCTTCCTCTTCCAGTTTCCTGCTAAAAAGGCATAACAGTTTGTGATCCTGCTGCTTGTCAGATAAAGGTGCAAAAGTGTTATCTTGCAGTGTGATATTTTTTAAGTATCAAGTTGATTTATGTCAAAGAAAACAAGCAGATTACTCACTTAATGTGCTTCTGACACGTCTCTGTTTCTGGCTTCAGAAGTAAAACCATAATTTCTTGGCATATGTATATGATTTGCCTTCATCAAAAGTTTCTACAAAGTGGCCAATGCTTTCTCTGTGTGACTTGTACGGGTTCAAGTGGCAGCACTGCTTAGAATGGATACAGCAAGTACAGTAGATGCAGAGATGAGCAAAGGGTTCTCAGGTAAGAAATTTACTAGTGTCTCCCTCTCATTTCTTGAAAAAGTTACAGGCAAGTTATTAGTTTGCAAAATACATTAATTTACTGCTTGCAGTTCTTGAAACATTAGCTTTTCAAAGTCTTTCTGGTTTAATCCCAATTATTCAAATTTTAGCTGGGTCCTGTAAGTAGCTTGGCACTCTTCGTCAAAGGAAGAGGCACCAACATAGTTCTGCTGCAAACACCTCGAGGAACTCTTTTTATGATTTAACAGACACATAGCCAATACTGCAAGTAGTTTTCTGCTAGTATATTTGCTTCTAAAACATGATGATCTGGCTTTGCAGCTTTTTAACTGTGTTTTTTGTGTGTCCAAGAAGGAGGTGTTTGAAGCTTAAAATCAGTTTTAGTTAAAAGTAGTAAAACAAGCACTCAGTTGGTCATCTATGTACGTTTCCAAAACTCCAGCAGTCCTCCTGGAAAATAAGGTAAGCCAACAACCTTGGATCCCATCCCAAAGGAAATTCACTGGCTTCTGTATTTATGCTGTGGTTTTATCACCCAGTTACTTCTCCACTTCTGAGGAGAATCTTTATTTTAAAACACTTAGCCTTTTGTTAACCAAGGAGAAGAAATGAAGGGGTGAAAACTCTGAAGCCAAGGATACCTCCAAAGGAATGCCTTCACGCCAGTGCCCTGGTGCTTAACCCTAAGATTCATTTGCTCAGATATCTCAGGTGGCTGAATTGTTGAAGTACGACAAAAAGAATGAGGTGGGCTTTTAAACAACTAAAACCCACAAAAGTTCAATGTTTGGAAAATATGATGGAAAAGCATGACAGCAAGCAGGGATTAATCAAAGCCTGCAAAGAAATACATGTACACTGGCTTATTTTGGTCCTGGCAGTATTTCTCCTCCTCCTCTGCTATACACAGAAAACCATTGATTCCCCTGAGATGGAATTGGTAAAATACAGTCCACTCCTGTACATCCTGAATTCTCATGTTAATCTCTACCCAAACTTGGAGTCCACATAAGACTTTGAGGGAATGTACAAAATGAGGATATTCTTCAGTATCTAAAGAAGAGAGTTTGAAAATAATTTAAGTGCCATTAAACTGGCAGCATTTGCTAACAATTGCATCTGAGACATCACAGTTTCCACCCAAACTGGGATACAGTTGCATGAGAACTGAGCTGTGCCTGTGAATTAAAAAAAAAACCAGTTGGGGCAAAAGTCCGGTATGCAATTATCTGGATTTGGTGTCCTGGCTAGAGGCAAAGGTAGCCCATGAGTTTGCTGGGGAAAATCAAGAAGCCAACACACTAACAGAGAATATGGCTAGACATATCTACGGTTAGGTTGAGATATCTGTTATCAATAGCTTAATTTTGTATACATTTTTAAATAAATTATTGATGCCACTTGAGAACACCTATATTTCAAAGGGAAACCCGAATTTGCTGAAGAACAGAGTACGTATTGCAGGAGTGCAGAAGAGGCAGACCATGAGTCCCTAAAATTCCAGTTATTTTCTCCTAATAATATGAACTCGTCCAGGCTGTGAACAGATCTGAAAGTTTTGATCATAAAGAAGAATTTATGTGAAAAAAAGGAGAACACTTGCATTGGCACTAATCCAGGATAATTTTATTGCAACCAGTAGAGTCACTCTGGAAACACCAGACAGAGCTGAGAGCTGAGCTCCCTGATGTAGGACTGTAAGAGGTGCCTGAACAGAAGCTTTTGTGATAGCCTCCATGATTGAAATGTGTCATCACCTATAATCATGTACTTTCTGGTCTGGAAAGGGCAAGGATAGTAAACGCTGTTCACTTTGCAACTTACACACCTAACCGTGTGACATGAAATCCCCCATTTCACCCCGCCAGCGTCCTTACCCTTCCTCTCCCATGTGTGCTATAGCAGCAGAACAGCTGTTCATCTCCTTTCATCTGGGATTCTGCTTTTGTTTAGCCTTGACGACCACAAATCACATCACTACAATGGCCATTCTCATCGTACCAAAGGCTGAGGGAAAAAACAGACCCACTTCAAGACTACCATTCAGAAACCTCAGAGAAGGAAGTGGAGACTAGCGTTTTCCTGGTTCCTAGCCCAGATTCTTTTCGAGCCTGCAATCCATTTTTTGCTCGTACCTGACAAGGTGCCGCATTGAAACTGAAGCCCATGTGCTGGCTGTCAGTTGTGGCTAATGTGCTATGCAGGATAAAGGGCGAAGGCAGGTGGTGCTGGAGGTGTAAAAGCAGAGACTGCAGCCATTGAAATTGTCTCTGTACTAATTGGCAGGAAAAGGGCACTGATAGGCATGGATTGTCAAGATGGCTCCGCTGACCCTTCTGCTTAATCCAAATGAGTAATTAATGAGTGTGTTATGATTAGCACTGCAGTAAACTCTTCACTAGACAAATACTTTAAAGCTCTCAGGCTTTAGCTCACCAGCTGATTGCCATTTGGCTAGCAGATTTGTTTCCCTCTGAGAGGCTGAACACGCCCATTAGTTGTGCAGGGGGGAGAATACCGCGAAAAAATAAAAATAAGAAATCCTACCAAAATGACACCACTGTGAAAGTGGGAATGCACGTTGTCTCAGCAGAGCTGACAAAACAAGTTATAATATATAGGGCTGTTGTGTATCAGGAGCAGTTAGCAGCTGATGAAGTGAAGGAGGAATTGTGTACTGAGCATCAAAAAATGTAAAACACGTACTTAAAGGCTTCTTTTCTCTTCTGCTGAAAGAATCAGCAAAACGAGACAGGAGCCATTAGCTTCCCTTTTTCACTGGAAAGTATCAGATGGATTTGTGGGAAAGGGTTTGTATCCAACATCTTCAGTGCCGGCTCTGCCAAAAATACCAGCAGCCTGAAGATGGATTTGTTTTGATACCAGCAATATCTTAGAATCATAGAATCCTCTAGGTTGGAAGAGACCCTTGGGATCATCGAGTCCAACCGTCTACCCTACTCTACAAAGTCCTCCCTCTTATTTAATTAGGAATCCCTGTTAATTTGTGGCTGCTGAGATTTCACAAGAGACACTTGTGCATTTGTGGTCGGTTCAGGGAGCAGGATATTCTGCTTTCTCACTTTAATGTCAGCTGAGGCCAACGGGGCATGGAAGTTACAGGATGGACAGCGTGGGAAGACCAGATGCTCTTGCTTCAGACCTAGGTAACATTCAGATAAACAGTACTGGGCCAACAGGCTCATGAGAGGTGAAGAAGAGAAGATGCACAGAAATCCAAGCAGTCTGCCAGCCCCAGGAGCAGCTCCAGCACATTCAGGGAGAGATCCACCTGTAGGAAGAACAGGAGAAGGAAGCATGTGCTGCGCAGCTTATTTTACCTGTGTGAAAGGGACAAAAAGGGACAATTTCTGTCTTCATACTTGCCAGTCAGTCACTTCTTGCCAACTCTGGATTCATGCAACCAGAAAATGCAATAATAAAATAAAATAAAATAAAATAACCCACTTGCAAAGCACATTTCTGGCTTCCCCAGGCAAGCCTAACTCTATTTCACATACTAATTATAGAGATTATAAAGAAGGGAGACATATGACTGCCACCTATCTCTGCCACTGCCCTTAAAACAAATGTAAAGGACAATTAACAACAGATTAGCTCCATGTCCTAGTTTGCCGTGTGAGGATGATCGCTGACCTTCTCATTTCATCCTCATTAGTGTCTCAGGCCAACAGACCCATTGCTCTTTAATCATCACCCATCATCCTTTGCTTCAACACATGGAAACAAATGATGTGTTGCCAGGAAGGTCAGAGGTCAAATATGAGTTTTGTTGTTGCTGGAGTGCAAACTAGAGGCAATGGGGTCAACTTTGGGGCAAATCTTTGCGGCAGTCTGTTTGAGCGGAGAAACTATTTTGAATGCATGAAGCATGACACCCACTGTGTTTTTGTTTTCTCCTTGCAGCTGGAATTTACACAAAGATTTTTTTTTTTTTTTCCAATTTTCTATTTTTCAGTGGCGTGTGAAAAACACACAGGGAAAAACAACTGGTGATTCCCTTTCCTTTTGAGGATGAAATGTTAAATTGCAAAGGGATGGGATAAGTGCATCCAGGGTGTCACATGGATTTTTTTTCTTTCTTTTTTTTTGCCTTTCGAAGCTGCATGTTGTTCATAAAGTTATGAATGCTGGAAGCTTTTCAGGCTGCATCTCTTCATGCTGCTGCTACTCCAGTGCTACTTTCCAATTTGCCATGGATAGCCTCTGAAGACTGACAGGGCTGAAGGCACCCAGTGCCAGTGTAAATGAGCCCCATTCATTTCTTGCCATGGGCATATGGCATGTCATTGTCCTCGGCCACCGAGGCAGAAGTGATGCAATTTGTTGGCATGTCCTGTCACAGCACAAACTATCTATCCCACTGAGCCCCTAGAAAACAACAGAAGCCAGAAAAGGGCAGCCAAAAACTTCACAGCTTTATCACAAGAACACACATGCACACACCACCCTGGTTAAAAAAAAAGTAAAATAATAAAATCCCTGTCTGTTTTCGGATCTCTGTTGGATTTATATTTTTTTTCATTTCTTCAGGATCTCAAAAGTTGTTGTCCAAACCAGCACAAAGCCTGATCCTTTTCTTGTCTCATGAATGAGAATTAGGCCTTTTATTTCTTCTAATTTTAAAATCTAACTTTAGCCTAAGACCACTGAACTGCACAAGTTCAGCATGTTTTCTGTGTAGTGCATTTAGTGAGAAGTCATGAGTTAAAAAGGTGGTCAAAGACGATACCTTCAAATTGGCAATATGATACTATATAGTACCAAGAAACTATTGAAAAAATCACATTCCCTGGCTGACAAGAAACTAACTTGTTTGTTTCATTTTTGAATTAACTTAAAACTTGGCATGGTGCAGAATTCATAGCAGAACTTTAGGATTACTTAATGTTCCAGTTAAGTGAAACTGAAGAGAAGGGACAAAAAAACCCAGTCACAATACAAAGCAACAATAAAGAAAAGGCTGAGCACAGAGAAATTCAAATGTGGGGAAGAGAGAGAGGGAGAGAGGTAAGAAAAAAGCAGGGGGGTGGGGGGGTGACCAGAGAGCTTCCCAGTAAGAACAAAACAGTTGAACTTACTCTGTCCTCATTTGCACCTGGCAAGCACAGTTGTCAAATGTTGCACTGAAAGCAAGGACACTGAAAAAAATAATTGAACAAAGCCAGAAGCGCTGCGATGTTGAGATGGTTTAGATCAAAATACAGCAAGCATTGGACCCATCTTCCTGACCAAAAGCCAGCCACCTGTGTCAGTCCATTTTTTGGAGAGAGTTCCATGCTTGGTGTCTAATTCACCATTTCCTACACTGAGAAAAATATGCTTTTCATTTATGTCTGCCTTGAAGAAAATGTTGGTTTAAATTAAATTAAAAAGAAAAGTTTTTGACATTGAACAAGCCGTGTGAAACTCCGGACTAGTCTGAGGGTTTTCCAAAAGCCCAAATCCTAGCATTTTTCTGAATGCTGCTATATGTATTTTGCATTTGTGAGGTTTACAGCCTATTTTTGCCCTTCAGTAATAAGCTGTGCTGCAAATAAGTTGTGTGCAATAAGTAGTGCTGCAAATCAGATAATTAGAGGTGACTGTGATCAGATTTCCACTGTAAATTAAGTATGTGATAGAATGAGAGTGTGAG
The DNA here is from genome assembly GCA_033628505.1 of Tringa tobata. Taxonomy (NCBI): domain Eukaryota; kingdom Metazoa; phylum Chordata; class Aves; order Charadriiformes; family Scolopacidae; genus Tringa; species Tringa tobata. Next base: position 3,131,490 of record JAHREE010000207.1, read on the forward strand.
CTTTACAAGGGCAAATTTGCACCCATAAAATGAAGTCAGATATACTACAGTTTAGTGAGAGTTGGGTCCAAGGTGAAAAGTTCAAACCCAGATCCAAACTTCTCAAAGTTTGTGGTATGCAATATTCAATTCTATCATTTTGATTTGAGCCCATTTCTAATTATATTACTGGGTTTCTATAAACCAAATCAAATGCAACATTTAAGCTGGGATGTTCAGGCTGGTTAGATTTAGAAAACAAACCCATGTTAGATGTCAGAACTAATTTTTGTAGATACAAAAGTATCATGCTCCATATGGTTTGCATTTCTGAGCATAGACTTTTTGCACTAACTAGGCCAAACGTAAATCTGTGTGACACACGTAATTACATGAGCTGTAATTATTCTTATTTCTATTTAACTGAATACCTACGATACAGTGATTTCTCAGGTTTATCTGGCAATGCAGAGAGTTATGGAACTTGTTACCATCTCCCTTCAAAATGAAGAAGAAATGGTTCTTCCCAACTCTTACTCTTTAAGATTTCAGTCTGAGCCAGTACCACCATCACGCAGCTCACAAATTCAACAGTTTCTGTCTGTGCCAGCAAACACCCTGTTGATCAGTATTCTCACCCCGAGTTTGCTTCTGAAAACACATGCTCCTAACAAACTGAAAGCTCTCACATCCAAAGGTGACATCTTCCACTGGCCAGTGGCAAAACCAGAGGACTCTGGCTTTCAAAGTAAGAATATAATTTTCACGTGGCAAAAGAAGTATCTTAATCTTTCAGTAGATAGAAGCACAAATGGAAGACTTCAGGTATACATGAGGTAGTTAGACACGGAGTGGGTTTTCAAAAGTCCACAGCAAAAGACCACAAATCTTTCAGGACAGTAAATGCTTTGAAATACAAAGATATGAAAGCTAACCCAAATCTGAGCTAGTTACTAATATACTGACTTGCAATGGGGCTTCTACCTGCGAGATATCTATGTAACTAGATACTTTCAGAGTATCTACCTGCCTGACAGGAAATTGCAGTGGGCAAAAGTAGAGGAAACACCACCCATCAACTGTGAAAGAGCATGCTTTCTTTTAAAACAACTAATTCCAGTGAAAATAAATTTATAGAAAGCTTCCTGCCTCCTCTTATGAATGACGTATCAGAAAAAATGACATTACTGGACATGTGGGAAGTCAACAAACCCCATTAGAAAAAGGATGGATTTTCTCATCACCGTGACAGAAGCATCTAACTTAAAGACATATAAATAAAAAACCTGGCAGGAGTGGAGTGGCCCAGTGTGGTTGGCCAATGCATTGACCATTGATACTACAAAACATTTTGAGCAAAGCCTGCAGCGTCATATGTGCAGAGCTACCTTCACTTCTAAAGGTACACTTAATATATTTTTAAGCTATTTTATTCTAATAATAATGAACACAGCACAGCACATTTCCTCCATTTTAATTACCAGCTGGGGTTTATAGGCCACATCTGCACCTCAGGTCATTGATCCCCTCCCAGCTGGCCAGTAATCTAGAGGAGGTGCTCTTGTACTGAAGTCATTATACCTCAGTTATTGTTGACTGGGTAATGTAATGGGGAGAAAACCCAAGTGAAAGGTGATGAAAGTAAGTGAATAGTAGGTGAAAAGTAGTAAGGTAAAAGTAGTAATATGAGCACATAAAGCAATGACAGTGAGTCAATATAGCATCTGCAAAGACCAGACTCAGTAGTTTCCCTCTCTTGATACACTTGTAAGACCTACTGAAGAAGGAACAAGACTCTATCTTCAGTGTTTTTTAGCTTTCTTTTAACAGTGAGTGGTGAGGGTACTGCATAGTGATGTGTGGTTTCTCTCCTAAGATTGTCATTACCAAGAAAAAAGGGGTTTTGAAATATAGGTAGAAAGAACGTGAACAAAATGTAAAGAACAGGCTTTATCAGAAGGCTAAAAATCTCCCAGATTCCACAGCCACCAGTATGGGAAAAGACCATCTTATTTTAATAGCAGGGTGAAACTGTCTACTACAACAAGGTACTAACAGTGGCAAAATCGAGGAAAAATATTAGAATACAATGTAAAGTACTAGTAGAATATAGACTTTAGTATAGAAAATAAAGATACTGAGGACTAAGGCTTGGATGAAATGGTGAACAAGTGAAAACTAATGAGAATGAATCCTTAAAAGTTCATTGGAAAGAAATCCTAGGAGAGGAATGGCATTATCATTAGCTGATAATGACACAATTCTGAATTTTAATGATGAATATTGGTGCTGTGTGTATAAACATCAAGTTAGAGTGTTTGCGTCTCATGAACCTGATGCATTAGGAAGCAGTATATTAGTAAGATGGGGACAAATTTTTTAGCAGGGCCTGTTGCGCGACTGGCACAGGTTGCCCAGAGAGGTGGTAGATGCCCCGTCCCTGGAAACATTCAAGGTCGTGTTGAATGGGGCTCTGAGTAACCCAATGTAGTTGAAGATGTCCTTGCTCATTGCAGTGGGGTTGGACTAGGTGACCTTTAAAGGTGCCTTCCAACTCAAACTATTCTATGATTCTATGATAACTCTGGAAGCCACAAAATATTACTTCCAAAAAGAAGTTTCTAAGTTGGCAGACTTGACCATATGTAAGAATTCAAGGAGAGCTGACAGAGAATACTGAAGTAGTTTGGAAAACTGAAAGACATCTAGTGCTACGTCAGTATTGGAAAAATTGTAACTAGCAATATTTACTGGCCTAGCAAACTTAACTAAAGAAAGAAATGATATTTAGTTGTATCTACTTAGTTGTACATTACTTTTTGTAGGGACCCTAACTTTCTACTCTGAGCAAATCTAATGAAGCATTTGGCCAACCACCTTAATCAAAGTGCATATCCAGAGCATGAGGCATCAGCCAAGTGTCTGGTCCTTGCAGTGTATTGTAGAGTAGCATATTTGTGGAAATATTTCTGTGGTTAAAATTCGGGGACAGCAGAAAGTCTGACAAAACAGTAAGTGAGGAGGAGACTGGCTGGCCTGTAGAATGAATGACATGAATCCATTGGCATTCTGGGTCCAGTTTGTAATATTGCCAATTCCAAGCGAAATGTGTAGCAAACAGAAATGTGGGACTCTGTTTTTTCAATAAGTTATTCTAAAAAAAGGTACAGATGATATGGTGAGCACACAACTCAATGAGCTTCTGTTTTGATTCTGTGGAAGAAAGTTAATCTAATTGTTGGGTGAATAAACAGAAGAGACATGAGGGCAACTAGGACCACGTCTCTTGAGGACAAGACAGATATTGCACGTATAGCTTATGTCCACTTTCTTAAAAGTATATTGAAGAATTGGAGAGGGTGAGATAAAAAGCCACAAAACTTATTTGAGGCCTGAAGGAATTGTTTTATAGTGTAAGACTTACAGAGCTCCATCCATTTAGCTTATCAAAAAGAAAATTGAGAGGTCGTTTGATTACAGTATGTAAGTGCCTTCACAGGGAGAAAATACAAGGTAGTAAAGGCCTCTTTAATCTAATACAGAAAGAAATAACAAGAACCAATGGCTAAAAGCTGAAGTCGGACAAATTCCAATTGGAAATAAGCCACAGTGAGAATGATTAACTGTTGGAACAAGCTACCAAAGGAAATGGTGGATTATCCATCTCTTGATTGCTTCAAATCAAGGCTGGATGCTGTGATACTTATAACCAAACACAAGGTAGATTTTACTCTAAATCAGGTTACTGAGGGAAACAAAGTAGTTTCAGATACGCAAGAGCTGAAACCAGGTGAACTAGTTTCTCATTCTCCCCTTAAAACATTCTTTTCTTTTTATTTTGTAAATAAATCTATTCACTGAATTTAAAAAAAAAACTTTTTCCAAAGTAACTTTTCTAACCAAAACTTGCCATGAAAATCCTCTTGCCCCCACCAAAGTAAAAAAAAAAAAACTGTCATAGTTAGCTCTGTCTGAAGTGATCTTCATCTCTTTATGCCTCAGTTCTGTAATTGCATAATGATAACCCTTAGGCATTTGTACACATTTCAAATATCCCCAAGTTTCCGCAAGAGCTGGAGTTCCACAGAGAGATACAAGGCAAGACTTCAAAGACAAAGCACAGTAAACTAACAAAAATTAGCAGAGAAAACAAGCCGGTGTCTATGATTTGAAATATCCTTTAGAAGCTGAACTTTGTGAAACTTTTTAAAGTGGGCCTTGGCATAGAGGATCAGCAGAATTGTCTAAAAGTAAAATTAGACCTGGCACTTCCACTTCCTCCCTGTTGTATGAGAACAACTTTTCTTCTTCTTTCACTTTGCATTTCTTTTAGATACCACCATGTCTAGACTATTTTTATTCCTTTATGTAAGCATTCAGTGTTTTCAGCCTATTTTGATTCCACTGTACCCCATCTGAAGGAGGGAGAGGGAAAGAAGCAGCTAAGATCAATACACCCTCCCCTTCTCCTGTGTCCTTTGTCCCATGACGCAGAGTGACATGTCCTGAAAAGTCTATACAGAGACTAATTTAACTAATTTTGAAGAGAAATTCTGCAACATTTATCTGTTCTGAGTACCTCCTTTGTTTGAAAGTATAACAAATGTTCAAACCATGGAGTGGTCCATGAAAGCCATGTCTTCCTGTACATCCCTGTTGCTCAAGAGACCATAGAAGTCAACCTGTATCAGCAGGAAATGATGAGTCCTCTTAACCCAGCCCAGATGTATTTAGTAGCCAATGCATCCTAAGAAGTGTATTCTTTCTTTCCTCTTTGCACCTCTGTCTTCAGCTGCTTTGAAACGGAGTTTGGAGAGGAAGAACCATGTAGCACTCATTATACCCAACTACACAAACACCATGGTCTTCCAATCTTGTTCAGACATATGTGAGTTACTGCCTGTCTGTGTTAAGGCACTTACAGTAAATATTCTGGTGCTCCAAGTATTCTTTTAGCGTGTGTATTTCTTTCCATGGAAGCTCCTAACCTTGCCTGGATTACTATAAGTTAAAACATTTTTAAAGCTTCGTAGAAATGAAATTTATATAAACAGACTTTCTCCTCAGACGGAGAAAGATTAAAAAATATATACTGTTGATGTGTTTACCCTCACAGTCTTGTACTGGTTAGAGTAAATGTTAAAGTCTGTAAACAACATAAAGCAAAACAAAACAAAGACATGGCTCAGAAACAAAGTTTTAAGATGATTTTATAGGAAAAAGAAGGTCCTGTCTTAACTCTTCGACAATGTTGTGTATATGGGGCAGAATCTGGTGACGTCACCAGCAAAGCATACCTCAGTTTGAAATAACAATGCACCATTCGTACAGGATGTGCACCTAGGTAGACCTAGGAAAAAGGAGTGGAGAGTAGGAAAAGAAAGCCAAAGTCAATTACTTGGATACTATCCCTTATGTTCTAACGCACATTGAAAATTATGGACCTTCAACTCCAAGTCTTCAGACATGAGCCAAAGAACTAATTGAGGAACTCTGGTCATTTGAGAAGCATCTCTTTGATCCAACAGTGACTTCAGTGTAGAGGAAGACTGAACACGATGGGAACAACCTTGCTTGCTCCAGTCAGGGGTATAAGCACATTGCTTAGATTAAGAATGATCAAGATTTTCAGGATCTGCATGCACAAGTCCAGAGTTAGATTTTCAAACTGCTCCATGTCCCATTAAACTACTTCAGGCTCAGCAATAATGACAGAACACAGGTCCCCCTGGCTGTTTAGAAGAATAGAGGCTGGAATCATCAGCAAAATATAGGGTTTATTTTCCACTACTGCTAGAATACCTATATGTATACGCAGATTATTTTTTAAATTTAGGCCCCACATCTATTAGTAAGAATCCTGTCAAAGGCATTAAAAAAGTAATTTATTTTTTTTAAATAATGAAAGGTGAACTTCTCTATGTTTGTAGTGGCTATGAAGTGGGCTTAGGGAAACTGGACTAAACTCTGTCTTCCCTAAAGATGAAACGGTCCTTGAAACACAGCTGCCAACACTTGCCCCCAGGTGCCATGATCTCCCCCTCTTTCTTCCCCTCATAGCAGTAGGAATTAATCAAGACTTTTTGCATAGGGCTCAGAGGAGGGGGGAAGAGGGAAAGTCTGTCATATGTCATTAGAATTGTGATTGTACATGTCACCAATGACATAGGTGGTTTAAAACTGCACATATGATTTTATGAGAAAATGAAGTAATCAGCTATAAACACATTTGTACATAATCTTGCTTTGACATTTATTTTTAGTGAACCAGGAAAGTCTACACTCTTCTTGAGGTCAACAAGGAAATAGTTCTCATTGGAAGAGAACATTTTTGTTATTACACTGAATGGAATGAGTTGTATATTAAACAACATAGAATGGGACTGAATCCATCTCCTACCAGAGCTGAAAATTTAGTATGCTGTGCTTTCCTTTTTTCCATTACAGTTATGCATCAAGTGCATTCAATAAAATGCCCTTCTCTTAGAATTACTGAATATACATAAGGGGAAAGTGTTGCTTATTACAAATTATTTTAACTGGTAATTCTTGTTGAGATGAAAGCTTTAATTTCTATGAGAGTTCTAGAAGTCAGGTGAGACTGGCAGCAGGTAATCAATCACAATTACATTTAATCACAAAATTCAAAAGTCACAGCAGTTTAAAGTATGTTTAAGCACATACAGGTGATACCCTGAAACGATTTCATTTTGCATAGTACAAATAGGAGGGAAAAGCAGATTTATTTATTTTAATCAAGATTACTTATTATAGTGATGAAAATTAAGGGTCTAGACCAGCAAGGAACCCTGAACAAGTTTGCTGATAAATCTGCAGAGAAAGCAGGTACTCTCAGAGGCTCCCTGCAGTGACACTGCAAACTCTGACCCAGCCAGTCCACTGTAGACCTCGGCGTAAGACAAGGTGATTAGTGGATGCCTTAGTTTGGATAACAAAAATTAAACCACAGAAAGTGCATTTTTCCTTCATTTTTTTTTTCCCTCCCCAAACGGAATTCTACTATGTTTTACCCCATATCGCACCAGCACCGCAGGAAATCTAGCTTCAGCCTGGTTCCCTGCCTGAGGCACCTGGAAACTGCAATTCCTGCTCCTGCCCAGGGACCACACTATCTGCTGGTGGGTTGGACATTCAAAGAGGAGAAGGTAGGGAGGAACCTCTCAGTCTGCTTGTTGAAGTTATTTTATCTGTAGAAATAAATGGATCACTGGAGGAAGCCAGCTGAGGTGCTTTTCACAACAGAGTATCCTACTACCACCCTCCTTTCTTTAATCCCATTATCCTAATGATAATGGAAGAATTGTATGTATAAATGTATGAAGAGTTTCTATCGTAGTGTCTAGGCACTAAAGATGGAGAATCTTATTCAATTCTGCTGCTTGCTTGGTTCACAGAAGTATTTGAACAAAGGCCCACCGCTTTCTGGATGAGCTGGGTTTAAACACTGGCCTGAGTTTGAGAGGAAAATTGATTACTTGCTCTAAAAGTCACTTGGGAGGTGGGAAAGAAGGGTAAGAATGAATGTCTGGTTATTTGGAGAAACGGAATTGACACCAACAGTGAAGGCTGAGAGGAATAAATCCTCAAAACCTCATGATTATGGCAATTTTCTGTAGGATCAGGCAGTTTAGGCAGAAGTAGGGGCTAAATGAGGGTCTACCATGTTCTCCATGAACTTGCCAGGTAGTCAGCTGCTGGATCAGAGAAGATGATACTAACTTCTCCACTAAACAATCTAGCAGACTAAAGTTAATTCCCAGCTGAAAACATGTAATCAATTCAGTTACCCCCAAACTGAAGATCTGGACAATAAACTCTGTATTTTTCTGTGAATATTCCTTGTAAAATGCAATGGTTGAAATGAGACTGCCCTGAAATATCTGCATGGAAGAAATAAAAAGAAATGCAAGCACAGAATGTAACTTTCTTTTTTTCCAAAGAATTCTCCACTTTGGTCTCTAATATATAGAAAAAGTCACAGTCCACCACACATTCTGTGTTTTAATTATTCTAAGGAAGAATTTTGATTGCAACTACCCATGTCTCTGCCTTGCAAGGTAGCTGAGATCCAGTAGCTTGAATCTTAGTATACATGGCTGAATAAGGAGTTACAAACAGTACTAGCAAACCACCCTTTTTTGTGTAGTGAGGATATGGGTAAAAATCTACCATCTGAGACTTCTTGTTTCTGAGAGGAACTAATGTCTTTTGTTTGACCAGCTAATCCAGTTTGCAAATATAAACATTTACAAGGCCTTTACCAGGCCTCAGGACTCAGCTTCTGCACCTGGCACCTTCTTTTCCAACTACATGTTCTAAGTAAAAAAAGATGCTACTGCTCTTTAAAAACTGTCCATCTTATAGACTGTTATGGCTCTAAAGGCCACCATTTCTACATTCAGAAAAGACAGTACATTCTTAGCTCTTTGAACTTATTTCTGTTACAAGGAGGCTTAATCAAAAGCACTTACCTAAGGAAATGTTTGTTAATGTATATGTTCCAATAAAAATTATGGGATTTAGATAGAGATATGGTGTAATGAAATTAATTCCCATGACCATAAAGTGTTTTCATGGGGTCTTAATTTATCTGGAGTCTTCTGGTTAAGATAATTTTTTAAACAAGATTTCTAGATTAGTGTTTCCAGAAACAAGTAAACTAGTTCTGCAAAAGACGTGAAGGTTTCTTTGTCAGTCAAATTCTTTAAAAAAATTACTCTTGATGCTTGAATATGCTTTCTTTAAAGGGAATGACAGAATACCCATTGACTGTAACAGGGTAGGAGCTTTGATGCATGGTTTACTTAGTGAGATACCGTGGGCTAATATTATCCAACAGGTCAGAAGAGATGATCACAATGACCTTTTTTGGCCATAAAAATCTATGAAGAGTGATAAGCATTGACCTAATGCTGCTTCTCCTACTGATGTCAATAGCTGAGTAGTGAGGCCAAAGGGGAACATGTCTACTTTAGTAAAGCATAATTTAAACAAAATTGAATGGAACCAAAGGTAATGCATTAGGTAGAAAAGGTAATGCAAAAGAATGGCAGTAATGAGAGGGAGGAGTCAGTTGTTTGGGCTCATCTGCCAGAAGCAAGATGATCAACTTGGAAATTCCATGCTCTTTGATCGGGTAGAGAGGCAACCAGGCCAGTAAGAGGCTAGATAGCATAGAGGCCTTAAGAGAGGGAGAGACCTAGGTGCTGTGGTTTAGATGAACCCTATCTAAGCACTTGAATTAAGTGCCCAAAGTGAAAGTCCATTTGCCACTGCTGCTGCAGTCAACATCAAAGAGAGCTCGGTACTTCCTATAGGACTCAGATTCTTTGTTTGCTGAACAATTGTTTTGCAGTGTGAATCTCTCTCTATGGTCACAAGTTAGGGAAACTAGCCTCCTTTCCCTGGTGCTTCAGTTAAGTGTATACTTTCAGTTAGGATTAATCCAGGGTTATTTGTCAAGGCATAATACACAGCACTCTGGAGAAGACTAAAACACGTCACTGCCCCTGCAGTTATTAGACACTAATCTCAGAAAGAGCAAAATCTGTTCTTAGAAATACCAACATGTTTTCTGGCTAATCAATGATAGTAGCTAAACTGACACCTAGTAGATCACTGATAGAGTAGACAATACCTACATTTTTAGCTCCTGGAAATTCTCTGAAGTAACATGAATGTAAAGTAATATTGGCTGCAACTATTCTCAGGAGGGTTTGGACACCAACTCCCTTCAGTTGCTTTGGAAATTCTCCCGACCATTTGGCCAAGAATGTTAAAGATTTTGCAAGCACCTCTACAGCTTTAAAAAACCTGTAGAGGGGAGGAGCTGCCATACAGTGAATTTATGGAGGCTTAAACATATAAAAACAGACAAAAGGTACAAGAAGACAAAGAGTAACTATTTGTATTCTCATTATTCTCATTCTGCAGACAGATCTGCAGCATAAGACTGGGAAAGACAATATACATCACTGTTCCTTAGTTTGAGGTATTCTTTTAGTCTTCTGCTTGTTATGAATATGCATAGGTTTCATTAGGCTTCTAAGTCAAGTATGCATAGTGGATAAAGACTGAGCACAGAACTTTATTTTTCAGCCTTCTACTTTCTTTTGCAGTAGAGGAATAATTGCCAGCAGAGCTCGTAACACACCTCTGCTTTTGAACCCTTCAACCTTACTTCCCTGAGCATAGGATTTTGTATGCCTGAGAATACTTCTAACCACCACAATCCATCTGAATCCAAGATTCCTTCTAAGCCAGGAAAGAAACCAACCAAAAGAAACCACAATTCCTTAAAATTGAGTTACTTTTACAAACTATAATAGCTGAGGGTTAGATCTAAATTTATAGTCTCACTGAGGTGCAAGCTCCTCATGCTTAGTATTGAGTGAATGAAAAGTAAAAGAGAGCCCAAAGAGCTTAAAAACATACACCCCAGTCAGAGAAAGGAAGTATTGTTATCACTGGTGGCATACAAGTCCATGGGCGGCCAACAGTATTTGTTTGTTTCTCAAATATATTCTCTAAGGAAGACATGAATGTTGCTGGTGAGAAGGTAAACTGAAGAAGTATCTTATTGTGGAGTTCCTAATGAAGCAAAGCACAAACCATTGACTGTTAGGTAAATACTCCAGAAAAAGCTGGAAACCCAAACTTTGTTAGATGTGTAGTATTTCTGTGCTTCAATATTGCTAAATACACTGTTGCAACAGCTTCAAGTCAGGCAACAATTTGGCGTCACTGTGCAAACAAGGCTTTGAAAGTGTGTATATTTGGAAACCAACATACAGACGAACAAAATCTACTTTTTAGCTTAATAACTCTTCAGTTCTGATTTGAGTTTTAAATCATTCCATTATTACTTAATCAGAACTGGTGATAACTATTTCTAGGTTAAAGTAGAGGGTGATTACAGTAGTGTGAAGGGATTCTCATGTCAAATCCACAACTGTGGTACTGAGAAAGCAGAGAAACAGCCTACTGATTTAACTAGTGTTTGGATAGACCCTTAGACCACTATTTGAGAAGCTGTCCAGATGGTCTTATCTTATGACAATAGTTTCACTTTAACGGGACAATTATATTTTCTGAGCGGGTGGTGTGGGATGGGAAGGAGCGGAATATATATATGTATACATTGTTCTCTGGTTTAGTGCAGATGATTTCTTTATGTTCCTCAGTTTTACATGGAGGGTCAAGTTTGAGCAAGCAACAGAATTTCAAAGAAAATGTATCACATTTCACTGAGTTCTACATCAAAGGCATGCATAAAGCATCTCATGATTTTTATGTTGCAGCATAAATCAACTAAGTTTACTCATAACCACACTAAACATGATATGAGATTTGTATGGTTCAGGGATTTGTTATTTGTATCTTACTTAAACACTTCATAAAAAGACTTCAGTATCTGTTCACTGTGTATATTTTCTGAATTCCTTATTGGAAGACACATGATTTCTTTTTTCCTCCCATCTCTGGTATTTAAGCGTAAGTTGGGATATTTAAAGAACTCCCATCAAATACCTTCTTTTGCTACTTATCCTAGTTTTCCATTAAACATTCTAAACTGAAAATAACTTATTAATAGGCTGTAGCTCTTCCCTTTGATCAGTGATTCTTGGAATTGAAAGGATATGGAAACCTGATCTAATTTTAAGTCCAGAATTACAACACTCTATAGATGAGACAAATTTCTCACTCCACGTTGTGAGGACTGCATTGGACATAACACATATGTATACATAGTAATGCTTCTGATATGGCAAAATTAAAAATTAAATTTAAAAATAATGCTATAATGTTTCATCCAAAGACTTCAAAACCAGTACCCTTTAACTAAATACTTTTTTATGCTTCTAAATGGGAAATAATATTATCTGTTCATTCACTGCTAGGAAAATGTATTTAAGAACACTGATAATGTTTTTCTGAAAATATGCACTCCTGATAAACACTTTCATGATGTTCATCAAGCATCAAGATGTGAAGATGGCTAGATGCATTATTGAAGGCTGCAAATAAGGATCAAACTGCGGAGTTGTGCAAAAAGTCAGTGAAACAACAGTCCATTGGGAAGACCTAAACAATGCAAGGAGGACAAGCTTAATCATAACACAGAGGTGAAACAAAATGTGGAAGGCTGGACAATCCCATTGAGCAGATGTCTATATACTGGTACAAGAACAAGGGATATAAATGGGAGGATCCGGATGTTTTCCTAAGTGAAAATATTAGTAAAAAGGAGTGATGGCACTTTTTTTCTCATGACTCATAATATTTTTCTCATAAATATGGAAGACTATAATTTGTTCTGGAAGGATAAGGTAAGAAAAAATTATCCATACTGTGGCCAGAGTTGCTGAAAGTCTGTTGACAGTGACTACAAAGGAGAAGAATAGCGTGCTGCTGGGACAAGGGATTACAGCTGGACAGGGATACCACTGGACAAAGCTATTTGCGAGTATCAACCAACATAATCAAAGACTCTGGCCTCAGTGTTAAGGGGGTATTTCAACCACCCATGTGTCTCTCAGGAAAAGAGTTAATGGGTAAGACAGTTTTATTCCATTGGTGATAGCTGTTTTTGATTCATAAGGAGAAAGCATTTGGAGGGGAAGATTTTTAATGGTAATTCTAAATGATGGGGAAGAAATTGTCGAGAATATGAAGAAGAAAAGTGAAATAGGAAGGAGAGGCCATGAAATGGCCTCTGTGATTATTAGAAAGTGAAGAAGAGATATAAATAACATAAAAATTATTATTTTCAAGAATACCAATTAAAAAACTTGAGAACTGATAATGGGAGTTTAAGATAGCAGAGCTGAAAAAATGCGCCAAATATACAAGTCGAAAGGAATGACTGAAAATACAAAAAGCACTGGCTTAGCTAAAAACTTCATTAACTTGAAATACAGGCAGGAAGCAAACTGAAAGGACAGACTGTGAAAGAATTGAGTAGCATCAGCAAGGGATCTTCAGGTTGAACCAGAGAGAACACAAAATGAGAATTTAGAGTACTGCATCACATTACTCATCCTGCTGAAAAGGCAGGCTGCTGTGGGCAAGAATGGCCCCTCTCTGCCCATGCCCTGCTTATGTTCTTCTGCCACTTCTCTTGTGCAAGGTCTAGCAACGGTGACACTACAAGTGAGTTGAGTGAACTCATGACGAGACAAAAAAACCCTAATGTGCAAAAAGAAAAAGTAGAAAAGAAAAAAAAAAAAGAGGGGAGTTCTGTCAGATCAACACATGAATCTGACTTGCAATACTGGTGCCAGATCTAACACCGGAGATACAGTTGCGACATGCAGCTAGGAATAAGGGCCAGGTGCTGGGACAGGCCTTCTCAGGAGGACTGAATTAAATGAACATAAAATGAAACTTTTATTTAAGTCTGACTTTTCAAACCAACTATGTTTGACAAAAGTTATCCTTGGGTACCTCACAAAGAGGTGGAAGTGCTCTCTGCGCAGACAGGGGACTATCCTGGGAACTTACTGATGAGCCTCCAAACTAGAGCAGAGCTACTGGGATGCTAGGGGAGGAGGTGACAGAGGGGAGGAAAGAGTAGACATGAAACTACCGTGTATTTGAGCAAGGAATCAATGTGTAAAAAGAAAAAAGGGAAAAGTGAAAAGGAAAATGAGGCAATCTTCTATGAACAGACATATGACATTCAGACGTGGCAGAATCAACAAATGTCGTACATCTGTACTTCAACAAAGCTTTGGACACTGACTCAGCTGATAATTTTATCATAAAGCTAGAAGATGACTGCAAAGTTAATTTTGCACTCTTCGGAAACCTCTGTGAAAACAGTGATGGATTCAAATATGGATATGATCTATTGCTATTTAAGGCTTCGTAAAAATGTTTGAATCACATAATAAGAAACTTTAAATTGCTAACCTAGGAGCAAAGGTAAAAAATGTGACAAGATAATTTAGACCTTCTTTCTCTAAGTAAGATCTCTTTGTGAAACGAACAGCAATATAGCTAATGTTTGAAAATGGAAGGATTAATCTGTAAAATAATAGCCCTGTTTTCTGGATTTCTACCCTCTCGTTAAAGCAGAAGTAGAAACAAGCCAAGCCTGAACAACACTTCTAAAACAAAGTAATCATTTTAGTTCCTGGATATATTTATTAACTAAAAGTATAAATTAGAAAACAATCAAAGGTTAAACCCAAAGCTGCAGCCAGTCTCAAGGTATTCCAAATGTGCCTGTTTAATATGCACTGCAGATTAACGGGTATTACACATTGATTCTAGCTGTACTTTTTAGAGGAGGTGGAGAAGGAGGCAAGACACTGAGATAAAAAATACAGTCTTTGTTTCAAAAACAAAAATGAGATTGTAAAATTGAAAACATGAAAGTCGAAGAGAATCACTAATAACTATATTCTTTATCTTCAAAAAAAATCAACAAAACCTTGCTTCGCTGTATGTTCCAGTGTACTACAGGCAGGCATTATCCAGCCCCTTTCTGAATGTTGGCAGGAGAGTTTGCTTTCCCAACTCTGTGAAATTCTAAAATATAATGAAAATGCAGCTAACGTACTTTCTAAGCTCTTGGTAGATATTTTCACTTACTTTGTCATTTTCAGGGGGGAAACAATGGTGGCATCTGTGCCCTGGTGCTAAGTGCTCATTTGCATGCAGAGGCAGAGAGATATCCGTTTATTATCAATTTTATGCATTACTTCATTTCATGGTGTTAAAACAATTACATTCAAAGGGTTCAGCAGTCCACAGCCAAGCTATTCAGGGCTCCAGCAGCATCATATAATAACGTTATTCAGGGAGAGACACATACATCATAGTTTACTGACTTAGAAGTAAAAAAGAGGGGGAGAGGGAGAGAGAGAAACAACTCCTATAGAGCTGGATGCAGAATTTGTAAAACATCAGAGATATTACAATAAGCAGAGAAACTCAGGGCAGATGGACATGAAATTTATTAACTTCTGAATTACTTTCTAAGAAAGTTGGGTAAATTTTTTACACACAACACTTCTAGCGAATTCTACGCCACATATCATCTCAAGGTCTTTTATGCAATGCTCTTCGTCACCCATACTGCAAAGCTTCATGAGTGAAAAAGCAGAGACTGTGCACCTCCCCTAGAAGATCTCAGAATACATACCTTGGAATGGCAAACAAACAGTTTGGGCTGAAGAGGCTCTTGTGCTCAGAGTGCTCTCTACACACAGTGGATTTGCAATCTGATTATCTGGTTACTCCTGTCAAGGCTCTGCCAACCCTCCCATGAGGAATTTACATTTGTCTATCAATTTACATTAGCTAAAACAGCCGTCCGTGTGAAGGATTTCAAGGTTTTAAAATGAGGACCTACCCTGCAACACCAGTCAACTCTCCAAAATCCAGTGAAAACTGTAGCTCAGCAGTGAACAAATTTCAAAAGCACATCCACCTTCAGGGTTTTCCTTATTGGGTCTGGTGAGATATTTGTTTCAGCAGAAAGCAAACAAACTACTTAATTGAGCATTTGCTGAAAATTTTTAAAAATGCAAGAAAAAAATCAAATCAAACAACTTTTAATAATACTTCGCTGCCAGAGGAAAATAAAATCAATGCTGTCCTTATGAAATAAAATAAGCGATTACCAACGTTTTGACTATTATTTCTATAATCATCTACCTTCAAGAAAGAGACTTCAGTGAAGCACAAGAGAAGAAAAGCCTTTTAGAATCATTTCAACATAGTGGGCTCATGAAATAAGAGACTGGAAGAGGAATTTTATTACCTGGCCTATCACAGAAAAATGTTTGTTGAAGTGCTTAGAAATTTTCCATCATTTCTGGCCAGGGATAGTTGATATGCACGCAGTGCAGTGATAAGGTACGGGTCTGCTCAAGCTGTGGAGAAATGCAAGTTCTGAAGAAACCAGCTTGGCAACTGGGAAAACCAGCTGCTTCCTGATAAGGACAAAAGGAAAATAGAGTCGCAGCAGTTTTCAAGCTATAGGCCATTCTCTAAAGGATGGGGGAAAATATATCCTGGGCTGCTGCATGGCCAGAGTGCTGACAGAAGCAAAGGACAGTATGTGGTTGAGCTGGTGACAGGTCTAGGGGATGGAGCGGTACTGAGGAGCTCACCATCACTGCAGCTGCAGAGCCGGGCCATTGCCTTTCAGTCTTTCCTCGTGGGGACCATCCCATGTACCAATGCCCCAGAGAAGAGTCAGTGGCAGCACGTTCCTCAGTGACTCCTGGCAGCTTTCCTGTTTCTGCTCTGAATATCTCAGTACTTACTTCTGAGCTATATCTTCCCTGTCCTTGCCACAGCCACCTTCTAGCATTAAAATAATCAGGGTGCCAGCAGCAGCCCAGCTGTGCCACATCTGCATGGTTTGCAAAAGTCATCTTAGAAGCAAGGTAAATACTCAATGAATTGGCCCATCTTGATTCCTCATTAGGCTGCTAGCAGTGTCTTGTCTAGCCAGTTTAAAGCTAGCGTGGCTATCTTTACACTACACTGCAGTCACAACATTTACCTTAAGGGCAAGGAGAATGCCTACTACCAGTTTTATTAGGCTATACAAATTAAGCAACTTCCAGAACTGAAAAATTGGGTCTAAGTTTTATGTCAATAGCTTCTGGTTTATTTCACTCTGCAGGGATCATGAGCTCAGACACAGCTCTGTGGCAAAGCCTCTGTATCGCTTGCTGCTCAGCGCCTTGGTTCAGGGCAGTGTGGTAGACCTACTGCTGTCCCTTATAATGGAAGACAGTCTCATATGCACCAGGTTCTTCAGTCAAACCCCTCCTGTTACAAAAACTGGATGAGAACACAAATCATAATAATTTCCCTGTTACTTTTGCTCTTCCTGTCTTCGCTATATGGTTTATTCTGCAAGCTCTTCAGAGAAGTGACTCTCTTTTCATTATTATGCCTATATGATGAAGTCCTGATAACTGACGATGGGTCTGAAGACACAAACATTAGCCTAACAATAAATCCCTTAAAATTTAACTAGGTTGAAATAAACCTAGTGGAAAGGAGAGAGAATGACAACCAACAGGAAGAGGTCCTGGTATTTGGATGGTAACTGCAGAGACATGAAAAAGACGACACCAGCAAAACATTAATGTGTTACACAACAGGGTCAGGTGTGTGGAGCTGTAAAGACAGGGAAAAAATATAAATACGGCTTGGCAGGAAAAGAAGCTTCAGCTTAATGGAAGAATGGATATTTACAGACTTGGTTTTAACTTTCTTCCTATATCTGACTACAGAATATTTTTAATGCTCTATTTTTTATTATTATTGACAGTCTCCTCTTTTTTAAGAAAACACATCCCCATGTACTGTGTTACGGGTCAACATTCTTAGAGTTCAGTGTTGTCTTTCCTTCTTAACACAAAGCATATTGAAATTAATCAGTTTGCATTTGTTAATATCAACAAATTAACACATTTTTCTTTAAGAGAGTCATAGAATAAAAAAAAACCAAACCCAGATTTAGAATACATCTTGAAAAGATTGCTTTTCACGAGTTTTCAAGAAAAACACTTCGTTTTTATCATACATTTTCATACATTTTATCATAGGCGGATTTGCACTGGTTTAGTCCATCATAAGAATTCAAGGACCACGCAAAGACACTAACCGTATTGCCAGCCTGAAATATCCTGTCTCCATTGGTTATCAATGATGGATGCTCAGGAAGAAGCCCAAGAAGTAGGGTGTGCAAAGAAGGTGTCTGCACTAACTGTCCGCCCAGTCTTATGCTGCTGCATTCAGCGGACTATGATATGAAAAGCCTTGTGACTCCAAAAGCTGTAGCAGCCAATTTTACTTCAATCTAACTAGGATCTTTAACTAACCACAACCTGCTAGAGAGATCTGTGGAAAAATAGCTAAGGATTTCATACTACTATCTTGCTGGAGGAAGACATGTAATAACCAGTGAGTACTCTCTTTGCTTGCTGATGGCTCTGGAATGAGTGCTGCAATTTCAAAATGGAAACAAGTGAAAAGTTCAGATGAAAGATGTTTTCACTGTGCTTTTAGTACCCTCAGATCTCTTTTCCTCTAGTCCTTAAACAAGGATAATCCTGTGGTAAAATACAAAAGGTTACTACTACACAGGACCTCGTGTCCGTACCTTACATCACATGGTACCACAGAATGAATCACAGAATGGTTTGGGTTGCAAGAGACTTTTTAATGATCACCTAGTCCACCACCCCTGCCACGGCAGAGACATCTTTCACTAGACCAGGTTGCTCAAAGCCCTGTCTTAACCTCACCCTGAACAGTTCCAGGGATATGGCATCCACTTCTCTGGGCAACCTGTTCCAGTGTCTCACCACCCTCATCATAAAGGATCTAATCTAAATCTACCCTCTTTCAGGGTAGATTTTTACATCTAGAAGCAAGTTAAGCAAGTCATTAGCACTGTTAAACAACTTCGCTCCCTTTAAATAATACGCACATGGGTCTGACAAAATTTAAGGAGGGTTAGCAAGAAAAGAGTTTGTATAAGTAAGCTGACAATCAAAGTTTGAGTGATGATGAACATCTGTAGCCTAGCTACCGTCTAGGTAGCTACAGGTACACAGCAGGTATTTAGTCACTGTCTGGATTTGGCCCATACACAGTAACGCTCCATTGCTCATTAGTGCACTATAGCTCATTAGTCTACAAATGGCAAATACATAACAAATGTAGCAAAGACGTGGTACATATTTGCTAAATTTGCTAAATGGCACAGCAGAGTCTTACTTTGCTCCCTATTTTGATTTTTTCTTGTTTTGGGTTTTGATGTTGCTCTCTGGTTTGTCATAAGAGCTAAATAATCTTGCCAATTGGGTGCTAATATATTCAGGGAAAATATCAAGATTAATTTTCATTTTTTAAAATATCCCCAAAGCCACTGTATATACCTTTCTGGAGCTGTTAACAGGAAATCAGTTTTCAGACCGGCCTGCAACTGGAACACTTTCATGCATAAAGGTACGGAGGGCAGGCAGGTGGCAGGTTGTTAATTCACCCCCTGCTCATTCCTAGAGGTGGCGTGATAAAATGAGCCACATGCTTATGACTTTAATGTGCTTGGTGCTCAAAACCAAGACGATTTCAGGACAAAACAGCATCCTTGCTAGCAGTTGGCTGAAACATCAAGAACAAGAAGAAGAATTTCTAAGACCTTATTGGTGAACATATGGCAGACTCTGATTTCCTTACTAAATCAGATGATATTACTAGAACTGGGTCATTATGCACACATTGTAATCTATCGTTAAGCCCAACAAAGTAATATTTAGCTAGTGTTTTAATTGTACTACTGGGATTTATCTCTGCTTTTCAAAGAAAAAAAAAGTCCAGGAAGGAAGAAAGAGTGGTGAGCTTTCAATTTTAATAACAGGAGATTGCCAATTTTGACAAATGACACTATCAGCTTATTCAGATAATGTTTGCATATATACGTATTTGCACATATTTTCAGTGTTATTTAGGAGATAGGAAATGTTTAAATTATTCCTTCTCTTCCATCTCATCCCTGAAAAGTACATTTCTCCTCTCTCTCTATTTCTTTCAAAATGCAAGTTGGCATCATACATTTCAAACAATCTTCCAGTTTGTTCTACAAAGCCTACAGCCGCCCCATCATTACTTGTATTTCCAAATGACCACGAGGACGTGCACATGTTACAGAACTGATGACATACAGGAAGGAAATTAACCTCTTGGCCTGGAAATCAAGTGGCCCCTCAAAATGCCAATCCATATGGCTACAATCAATTAAAATAAAGATGCATCCTTCTCATCTAGGCTGCTGAATGATCATACAGCAAGAGTTACAAGGTGGGAGAAACAGGAACTTCCAGGCTTTTTTATTGTGGCTGTTTAGTGGTGTGTTTCTTTTTCTTTACCCACCCTTCCCTCATGATTTCTGAGACACATGCAAACTGCTGCCATAGGTACTGTTTATCCAGGGTACAGGACAGAAGAGAAAGGTGTGCAATTCAACTGTAGGTCAGTCACCCCAAACCTGTTAAACTCACTCATTTTGCAACGTGTTAAGCAAAAGTGCTCAGACAAATCCCGTATCTTTCTCCAACAGCTGGAGATAAAGAACCCTGTTTTCTTTTCTGTCAGGGTTAATAAAACAAGCAACTTATTAAATAGCATTTTGGCAAACACAATGGATAATGAATCCTATTCTATAGTTAAAGACTTTTAACAATTAAAAAGATTTATGAGCCGAGCACGGCAACACACGAGTGCCGGAGGAGGGAAGCGGCTCCTGCGCAGGCACACGCGGCGTGGGGAAGGCAAGGTGCACATCCAGCCCACGCTTGCCGAGGACGGGCACCTTGAGAAGAGCCAGGAGAGTCTGGCAGGTAAAAGTGCTGCTCAGGCCCACGGGGACAGCGAGATGGACACCCCCCAGGAGCCTGGCCCTTTGATGGGGCTGGAGCAGCCGGGTACATCAGATACCGTGGCCCCCCAGCCCATTGTTCCCCATCAGCTACAGTACATGTCCAGCGTCTGGTTTGTCAATCATCGGATTCAATGGCTGTTTGCCTGGGAAGCTGCTGACAGGGGGCTAGGGGGGCTTGCCAGAGCTTAATTACCGTACCTCATTAAAGGGCTTCTCATTCATATTCAGTAAGGAATCATTCGAGCAGACAGATATGTCTTTGTTAGATGAACTGAAAAACATACTTTTAAAAAAATCCCTACCACTTACGTATTTACATTTGTTTGGTTAAAGAACTCTTTTTATTCTGCTTAAGAGAGAGAGAGAAAAAAAAAAGGAGGGGGGAGCAAAAAGAGCAGGAAAGAAATAAAATGAAAGGAAAATTAACTAGAAAGAGTTTGCATTTGTAACCTGACAGGCTTATTTTTGAGGGAAAAATAAATTTCATTACATAGAGTCAAATTCTGCTTTCATTCCTACTCAGTTCACAAAGATACACTGATGAGTGCGTGGGGGGCAAATCTATTTCTGTCTATGAAGGCTGGAGGGGTTAAAATTGACTACTCTTCTCCTGGCAAAGGCTTGGTTAAAAATGTCACTAATATTTTTCCTTATAAAGGAAAAGGTTAGGAAAATTTTCTGCCTAACTTTTTTTGTGCAGGTCTTCTGTTGCTATTAAAGTAAAAAACCACAAAGCTAGAGCCTTAATTAGCGCAGTTTAGTGCAGCCACCCTGGCACTGTGTTGGCACTGGTAAGGGTATGGATTGTAGTCTTGCGGTCGCTGGTGATGTTCTTCCACCAAAGAACAGCATCAGCTTGTACTCATTGGCAAGCCTAACAACAACCCCATCCTTCGGCAGACAAATAGCCTAAAGAGGAAGGAAATACCTTTGTGATCTGCACAAAAGATTCCACCTGACAGCTCTCAGTGATATTTTTATAATCATTATTTTTAGCATGTATTTTCGATAAAATAGAGGTCCACATCAGGACGGACCAAACCAGTGGTGCAAACCTCAGCTATTGAGCACTTCTGGCTCCCAAAGTAATACATTGGTGTTTGCCATATTTCTGGTTACTAACGATATTGAGCTATCGCATCTGAGAGGACACAGTAAGCCTTTAGTCTCAGCCACCTTGGTGCTAAGAAGATCGCCCTTATAAGATTTGTTTAAAAAATCCTGCAAAACTATATGCGTCGTGCTGATATCACAGGAAGAATGACGGTGTGAAAAGCCATTTGAGCTGGGGTAAGAGCGAGTCCTTAGTCCTGTTTACACGTGGCTGATTTTGGGTTAGAAGAATAAAAATGCCAAGGAAAAGAAGAGAGATGATATACCCTCTCTTGCCCCAGGCTGCTGAACTGCACAAGGCCAAGGTTTTCAGTGCCCAGCAGTTTAGGCTGACTTTTTTTTGCCTTTGAGTCTGCACTTTTGGAAACGCAGCAAGACATGAAGAGAGAACTGTGAAGAGATGTTGTGCAGTTAATATAGTTTCCCCTTATTTCTTTCTCAGAAATGGTGTTAGAAGAAATTAAAAAGGACATTCGCCTAAAGGCAGACACAAGGCACAGGAAATTTAATCCTGCATGGCTAAAGTTTGGCCAAATTATGAGCATCTGATAACAGGGTCTTTTATATATAATGCAAAGGATTTGGCAACTTCAGCTACCAGCAGAGGAATACAGAAGTTGGGGACATCATATTTATTACTGGTTTATGACAGAGAGCAGCCAATCAAACCACAGGATTTTCACAATGTATATTGACAGCTAACAACAGTCCAGCTCATTAGAGCCCCTCTGCCAGAAGAGTGCATCAATCCCATAATTGAGAAATAAGTGCATCACTCCAAGTCTGTAGTCCCTACACTCTGTTGCGCTGAAGCAATTCCATCTCAGTATAATAAGGCATGAAGCCTAACATTATGTACACTAATAAAAAATACTATCTTTTTATAATGTGATCAAATTTGAGTTCCTGTTGGGGCAATAACCTGGAGTTTCCTGATATCTCTGCATTTAAAACCTCAATTATAGCTCTATATTCCGCACAGTTTTGCCTTGAATACATAACAGATGTTTATATTGAGATGAATGCTTTGTGGACCCAGAACTGTCATCAGACTTCTCATAATCACATTTTCACCTATGCATATGGCGTACACCTGTGGCTTGTTGGAATTCTACTCAATTGCAGTGTGGGAGGTTTAAAGACAGCACTGTATTTTTGTTCTTTTGTAATATTTTTCATTCACATTCTGTTATACTTTTTAATGCTTTTTTCATGCTTAGTGTGTAAAGCAAATGCAGAAATACAAGAACAAGCAAGGTTCTTTTAACATGCACATGCCTTTGTTTTGCATAGAAAAATCCACATTTAGGTTACTAATATAATATATAATAAAATATAATTTCAATACAGGCAAGACTTGAATGTTCTGAGGAAATATCACAGGACAGTAATAGACTTCTCTGCTAAAGATACACAGAAGGATGCTAAGAAAAACAGCCTAGAATACAAAAGAGTATCATATACATGTGGGGTTTGATGTTTATCTATTTTTGTAAAACAAATTCACCTTGAAATGTACTGTCAGGAAACCATCAGGATCTATTTTTCATTCACCATTTACAGATAGATCTAGTCTCCTTTGAACGGTCCGCAGTGGTGTATTTCAACTGTAGTTTCCACACACCAAACCCCCCTAATATTAGAACAGCAAGGGATGGGGTTTAGACTGCTGTAGCCCACCAGCTCTGCCCTCACGAAGGTGAAAGACGAGATGTTTTGGGGAACTGGATCTGTCTCACTTCAGAACTTTGTATGAAACACAGGGCAACTGCTGGGATGTGTGTGTTTTACTGTGAGGACCATTCTCACACAGAAAAAACTTGATGCACAAAGAAACGAGCTAGTTCTAGTGGGGCAAAAGGACAAACAATGGCCTTAACAGAAGGATGGCTTCTTTTTCTTGCAGGCTTTCATTACCAAATAAGTACCTGCTTAATTGTGCATCAACTGTCTGCCTAGTATAGTCAACTGAACAAAGAGTCATCAAAAAGAAGAAAATTGAGTTAGAGAAGGAAAATACAAAAAAGTTATGCCCAGCAGACAGCTTCACTAAGGCCTTCACATGAGAGGAACATTGAGAACATGGAGAACAGCCTTTTAATGAATAGTAGTGAAATCACAGTGGATTCTGGTGACTAATTTTGAAACTGTGTCCTGTGAATTTGCATTTGTGGCCTTACTATTGGCTTAACCTAACACCTAACGAAGCTGATGGGACTCCTTCCTCTGAAGTCAGTGGGCCAGCAAGTAGTCCTCAAACCAAGCATTTTTAAATTCATATGCAATTTAAGATAAAAACAATTAAAGTAGTTTCTTTGGTTTGCAATTCCAATAGAAAAATCCTTCTTTGAATTAATTAAAATACCAATGAAGAATCTAAGGTAGCCCATCTTATCTAGCCCTTCTGCATAAACTGAATATTAAATTATTTACAGGCCAAAACGCATGGCAGGTTCTTTAAAATATTCTATGTTGTAGGGCTGTAACATCAAAATTTGGAATCCATACAATGAAGAAGCACTGGGGAAACTCAAACGATAAAGATAGCTCTTTTTCTTTATCATATGCTCAACTGTGTCTTCCATAAGTACAATTATACATGGAATAAAATCAACAGTGAAATCATGCGTAAGAGACATACTCTATAAACTTAACGCTAGCCTTAGTTGGTCCACATACACTTTCTGCAATAGGATTTTCAGGTGCATACAAGCAAGATGCAGGTTTCTCTGAGCTGTATGAAATGCACCTCTGTAGGTCATATGGGTTCAAAAGTACTCTAAAAAGTTTTAAAGGATTATGCCATGTGGCTTGCTTGTCAAGATCAGCTAGCAAATTGCTTTCTGTGCTCCTAGGCTTCTTTTGTGTGAAGACAGTTGTGCTAAGGAAAAAAACCCCTAAAAACCAAAAACCCCAACAGTATATACATTTATTAAAGCCATCTCTTTAAAAAGGAAATATAACAATGATGTCTTAATAGCAGAGTTTTATATATAGTTTTAGATTGAAGAGCAAAATTGGCCTATCCCTAGAGGCATAACTAAATTTGAAATGCTTAGGCTTTTTCCTGCCGGTGCTTAGCTCTCTGGTATTTAGTTTGCAACTTGTTAGCCATTACTCATGCTGTTTGCCATCTTCTGCTGTTTTTCATATATAGTCAAATTAACTTTCTTTTTTTTTGCTATAAGAAACATGAAAAAGAAAAAAATTGTTATGAAATCTTCTGTCAGTTACAAACATGAACTTTGGACTTAACCAGATCAGCAAAGGACTTATGACGGACAATAACAGATTCCAAACATCCTCTTCTACCCTAAACAAGGACAAAAATCCATAGCCGCGGTCCAGTTTTAAGCCCAGATGAAATGTAAGAACGGTTCTATACAACAGTTTCAGCATTCAGTGGAAGCTGCTCTGTGAGCTACTGACACATATACAGCCTTGTAAGCAAAACAGTTTTATGAATAAATTAGTTAAGTAATGAGTAGGATCTCATGATGTGTTCTGAGATTTTTGGAATAGTGATATGTATAACAGTATATTATACACATAAAGAAGCAATGATGAGAAAGTGTTAGAAAAAACTCTGGGGAGGACATTGAAACGATAAGCATTTAGTATCTCAATAACAAAAGCAGAAAAGGAAACAACCTTCACCATCTATTAAGCATGACATTTTGCAGGGGTAGCTAAATGAACATCGTATATGAATGAGTACCAAAAGGAAGTCTTCTGATTCAAGCTACTGGTCATTTTGCTTTGTGAATTCCCCAGTTAATGATCTCCTTAATGGTTAATTGTCTCCATCTGATTGGGAACTCTTGTGAGGTAGGAAAAACGAATAAACACTGCTTCCAGTCAGGCTCCAGAACTGTTACTGAGGACGAATATGCAGATAGCCTTGGGTTTTGAGCAGAATTTTATTACTTGATTTTCCAGTGGTTCATGAGGTGTATGTCTGCATGTGGATACACAACTTTCCCCTTTGCTCCAAACATCACTATTTTCTGCTACACCTATCTATTAAGTGTTGCCTGCATCAAAAGTAAGCAGCTTCTTGAAGGTGCTCTCACTACACACAGCGTCACCACTGCTCCTGTAAGTACCTCACTTTTGCAGCAAAAGGTCTTTTCCAAGAGGTGATGGAAAAGTAGCTTTATTTAAGTTCAGTAACACACTGGCTTCTTGGTATCTTCCTTCACTAGCTTAATTTTTTTGTGGCCACTGCTACTTAAAAAGCACTATGCTAAATGGATTTATTAGAGGATATTATTATAGGATGTGTGCTGTAAGGGGAACCTCTAATCTAGCAAAGCTATGCTCACAGAGTCTTAAAAGTGTGATTACTGGAGTAAGTAATGATTTCTATTATCAATCTAGAAAAATGCTTTTCAGTGTGAGATGCAAAATTGTTTTAATGTTAAGTCCATCCTCTGAAAGACCTAAAGATCATACAGTATATAAAGAGATGGAAGTAATAAGTATTTATCATCTGTCATATGTCTGGTCTCCTCTTGAGTATGGTGCGCAGTTCTGGGCCCCACAACTTCAAAAAGATGTTAAGGTACTTGAATGCATCCAGAGGAGGCCAGTAAAGCAGGTAAAGGGGCTGGAAGGTTGTGTTTGTCTATTTTGGAGAGAAGGAGACTGAAGGGCAACCTCATTGCTCTCTACAGCTTCTTGAAGAGGGGAAGTGGAGATGGAGGTGCTGATCTCTTCTCCCTGGGATCCAGTACCAGGATGCCTGGGAATGGCTCAAAGCTGCATCCATCAGGGAGGTTTAGACTTGACATGAGGAAACATTTCTTTACTGAGACAGTGCATGAACCCGGGGACAGACTTCCTAGAGAGGTGGTCAATGCCCCACGCCAGTCAGTGTTGAAGAAGCATTTAGACAATGGCCTTAATGATTTAAGTTTTGGTCAGTCCTGAAGTGGTCAGACAGTTGGACTTTCATTGCTGTAGGTTTCTTCCAATTCAACTCTCCTATTTGATTCAATTCAATTAAACTCAGTTCTAGTCTTCTTCCTCCCTCCTTCTTTTCTTATCAGTACAGGTGAGGAAATATTCCCTGCCCTGCACTTGCAGAAGGAATTGAATGGGTAATCATGTCCCATTCTAGGCATTGGCTCTCTCACTTTGTGGGAGGGAGGCATGAACCTTCTGATGGAGGTGAGAGCTCTGCATCATCTCAAGATGAAAAAAATAAAGCACATCCTGGGGTGCATCAAACACAGCATGACCAACGGGTCAGAAGAGGTGATAATCCCACTGTCTTTATCGCCGGTGCTTCCCCACCTTGAGTCTTGTGTGCAGTTCTGGGCCCCAGCACTTCAGAAGGCTGTTCAGGGACTTGAACACTTGCCACACAACACATTCAATGGCTGGAATTGGCCTCCTGGGACCCCCACCTATACTGTCCCCTGCCAAGGGCCCAGGGGACGGGTCTCAGCTCAGCCTGGGGTCTTCAGTCCCTGCCAGAGGGCTGTTGTAGGTGTGCCTGTCTCTGCCCCTGTCTCCTGGACGGGCCTGGGACCTGCACTGGAGAGGCCTGCTCTCCTGGATGGAGCCCTCAGCCCTCAGTCAGAGCTTGTCCTGCAGAACCCTGGGCATAGCATCATGTAACTATTCTCTCGTATTTCCCGGATAGAATAACTCCAAGAATGAGTCTGACACTTGCCAGAAACGTCATGAGTTTTTCAGCTCCAGAAACCCATTCAAGAGCACATGACACAAAGGTTACAAGTGGAAACTGGATTTTATTTGCATTTTTCTGAATCTGTTTCAGAGCCGATGCTCACAAGCACTAACACAATGCGTGTGTGGAGCCAGGAGCAGGCTGATGCATTCTTCAGTTTAGATTGGAAAATCATCCCATCTGGCAAAGGGAAGCCAGAGAGCCAGGGAAAGTAGCAGGAGGAGAAGAGGCCAAGTCAGCCCCTGTCTCCTGAAGAGTGAGAAGGTGAAGAATGAGGATGAGGACCGACCCCACCACACACAAGAAGAAGAAGAAGAAGAAGAAGAAGAAGAAGAAGAGGAGGAGGAGGTGAGTGGTACCCTTGCCAGCAGAGGCCCTTTTGGCCAAGGCAGAAGGCCTGGGGAGAGGGAGCCAAGGGAAGAGCAGAGCTGGCTCCCGCTCCAAGCTGGCAATGGGCAAGAGAGGGCGAGAGAGGCAGGGCAGGAGTGGTGCCCGGGAGGTGCCAGAGCAGCGGGCAAGAGCCCAGCCCAAAGGGCCCCGAGGAGCCCTGAGCAGGGGCTGTGCTCAGTGCTGCAGAGGACCAGAAGCAGCCCCCGGGGGCCAGAGCCTGGGAGTCTCGAAAGCTTCCTCCCGCCGGCTGCGGGGCACCAGGGCCACCTTGGTGCAGCAGGAGCAGCAGGTCCTGGCCCAAAGGGCCCAAAGGAGCCCTGGCCCTTAAGGGGCCCTGCTCAGTGCTGCAGAGGAAGGCAAAAAA